>JBAMHX010000025.1:6720677-6736885 GCA_037177515.1 Pseudomugil tenellus | reverse complement strand
GGGGGGGGGGGTGATGGGGGGGTTTTGGGAGGGAAAAACAACCGGAAGGAAAAAGCCCAGGGAGGGGGACGTGGCAAAAAAAAAAAAAAAAAAAAAAAAAAAAAAAAAAAAAAAACTTTTTGAAGCATCTGCACCATTAGCCATAACCTAAGGGCATTTGTTAGAAAGCAGAATTGAGCTTAGGACATTTCTGTCCACTATACTAATGGCATACTTGGCTACTTTTATGGGATTTAAGCTCCCCTGTGGAGCCTGATAATATCTTATTCAGAGTGAATCAGGCATAAGGGTCATGGTACAAGTGTAAGCTATGAAAACTACTGTTCATACAGACAGATCTTACTCATTTTATATTGTCCTTATATAAAGAATTCTTGACAATGAGAATTTGAATGACTGGTCAGCCTCTATTATTTCTTATGCTAAAGCAGCTGCAGATGCTAAACATGTCATTTCAACTGAATGACAGTCCAAACAATAATTTAAACACCTAACCAAGATGTGCCACAGAGGTGTCCGGTGATCTGCAAGTGACAAGAAAACAGACACAAGGTGACTGTGCATATCTGTGTAATAGCATCTAGGGAGGTCTCGTACTTTTGTAAACATTTCGAACAGTGTACTAATTACTCTTCTAGTATATTTTCAACAGTCAACTATCATGTGTTGTTGGGTCATGTGCTGTTGTGTCCAGGCTTTTTTCCCCCTCTGGTCTTTAGACTCCCTGCTTCCCAAATATCCAAAATGCTGTTCATACACTAAAATGCACTATGCCATTTCATACTCAGTGAAGAAATCTTTGTTTTTTCGTTCCACAACAGTAAAAGAAAAACTTCAGCAATCTCCAGAAAAACTGAAAATAAAAAGAAATGTCAGGGCAAAGCAATAAATCAAGGAAGTATATACATCTTGGTTGTGTCTTATATCATTATATGGAAAGAAATTGATCCAAGAGCAATGATAAGGAAATTATTTAATATAATCCTGACATTTCATTATAGCTTCTCTCTTTCAGCTTGGGCCCGTTTTCTTTTGTGACTCTTTCCATGAAATGATACAGAAAGGAAAAAGGAAGGAAGCGCATGGGAAATGACACAGAGAAAATATCTGTGAGTTCATCTGTGGCTTGCAGGAAAGGAGGTGGGCATTTGCTTCTGGAGATAGGCTTACAAACTCTTTGGAGAAACAGCCTCATTCGTCACACCCCTTCTAACAACATATAAATACAGAGCTGAAGGAAGAAGCACGCATTAGTAATTAGAATTGCTATAACGAAAAAGGCTCTATGATGACTGACACAACGTTATATTTTACAAATGCTCATAATTTCTTCTCTGCTTTCTGTGCTGACCACATTCACACTTTTGCAGCACTCATCCATTCCCACCATCTGTGCTGTGCTTGGCTAACCTGAACTTGGTGAATTTGAACATGTATTTGTGAAGATGAGCCAGTTACGTAAAAAACAAAACCACAGTTTATTGGCAACAGCATAATATGCATTATATGTGAGGTAAAATTGTATTTGTCTTTCAGCACATATACATAGGATAACCGTGTTGTTGTAAAGCAGCAATAACAGAAAACCTATTTTCATGTGTGAATAAATTGGAAATGGTCTAATATTTGACTCGTACAATGAACAACATGCGGGATAGAGATACCAGATTCATTTCAATTGAATAGAGTAACTAATAAAAAAATAAACATTAGTCCTGAGGATTATTAAAGAGCTATGTAGACGGGCAGCTTCAGAGAAGTGTGTTGGAGTTGAAGCTGTCTCCTGAAAGGTTAGGTTTTACTCAACAGCACTGTGTAGTCAATTTTAATCAAGGTCATTTTCCCAAAGTTAGATTTTCAATGCATGTTCGGATCATAAAGTAAATAAGAAACAACAGCAGAAAACTAACAAGAGAAAGGGAAAAGAGGTGGTCACACATCCTAGCAGAATGCAAAAAAGGCGTCTTGATTCATTCACACAATGTGGTTAATTGATCAGGCGTTTACAGTTCAGAGGTAAATGGTTAATTGGGTTTAATTGCTAAATTCTCATTCATGCACAGATAAACGCACGTGCACTCACTCGCGCGTAGGCTACCAATGCCAATGCTGGACAGTGGGAAATGTAAACAAAGCACTTGTCAGTGAACAGTATAGCTGCAGCTGGTTTCTTTATATTATTCATTCTTTTCAGCTTCGACCAGGACGGTGAACATTACCGGCTTCCTATCAGTGCAGTCTCCTGTGGAAATAACATCTATGGGCTCTACTGTTGCATGAGTCACATACGGTCGCATATGGACAGTGGAATGGGCTTCGTTGTAATGGTATTCACATGCAAATAACACCTGCAGAAAACATCCGGCATTGACAAAAAAGAAAAGAATTAGATGGTCTGTTTGACCATTACTTACATCATCCCATTTCATAAATTTGTTGCCCTTTCTGAGGCACTCGGGCACGGACACGGGCTTGAGCTGCAGCGCATGAACTCCAGGCTGTGCCCCAGCCATTGACTCATCTAATCTTCTCGACGAGCGGTGCGGCAAAGAAAAAAGTCAATTCTTTATTTTCTTCTCCTTTCTCCTTTGAAATCTGCTTAGAAGCAGGCTGAGGGTGACCCACTGCTGCTACCAGTATGTCATGCCCGCATTGACTGCGACGGTGGTAGCGCGTCTCGGCTTTGGAGAGCTGTGGAGGCGACGCTGGCGCAGGGAACCGTGGACACAAACTGTCGGGCAGCTACAGACGGGAGAAATTGGGAGAACGCGCACGAGAGACAGATAAATAGAAAGAGAGAGAGAAAGATAGAGAGGGGAGGGGGGGAGTGGTAGAGTAAGAGTGCATCTGAATGAGTTGTACCTCTGCTTTCACAATTGGTAGCTACTACAAGTCAATACAGACAGGATCGATGCTTTCAGTAATCTGGCGCCTCCGTGTGTCCGTGGTAGGATGATGGGCATATGGTGGTCCCAAGCTGGCAAATTAGGTTCATTTCAAACATCATGTTACGACAATGGCCATGTAAATAGGGTTTTTTGTTGCAGACTTTCATTAAAGGTTGGAGAAAAATCGTGGATATTTTATGGAATGACCAGAATGTCCAAACCTTTCGGCACCACTATGACTCATTCCGCTCCCATAAAGAGGTTAGGTGAAATCATAGGTCTACTTGCTAATTGAATAAATCAATCCACACCCACACAGGAAGACTACATGATGATTTCTGTTCCAGTGCCCACACAGCTCTGAGCAGCGTCACTTCTTTATGGCTAACTTCAAAGTTGTCTGAGTGCCTAACTGCCTTCAGGACTTTTATAGAGAGTGATTTTACTATTAAATAAAACATCAAAATCCTCAGGCCTTTGTCCCATCTACATTTTTTCTTTTGGTAATTTAAAAGGGGGAAATTGACTGTGTCCTACAAGCAGTCCTCACCTTACCACTCACTGTGACCAGTCTCTGCTTCGAAATGACTAACCAGCAAGTCAAACCTCTCAAATTCTGATCGACATTTTTGGTGTCAGCTGTGATTTTATTTTCCTTGAAATTGACGAGTGATTAACGTCTGATTTAACTGTGACAGTTTCAAAATCAGGCCCTGTATAGAATCGGGGTAGCTGAGAGCTTAGGGAAGGTAGAGACTGATGAAGAGTGTGTAACAGACGGAAACGGAGTCAAGAAACTAAGACTGAGGGGGGAAAAAACTAATTTCAATTTAGTGTTATTTTATTTGTCTTTAATAAGTCACAAAAAGCTTTATGATGTATATGCTGTCAATCTGGTGTGGTCTGTTGTTCCATTAGCCTTAAGGCTATAGAAAAGCTCTCAAGTCACCCACAGCTCTGATCTGAGAGACAATAACTGACCGTTGGAGCATAACACAGACTTTCTGTACATAAAAGCTCCAACACCACAACTTATGGTAACTTATCAAATGAAGTGATCACAAATGTCATGGGAGTGTCTCATATTTTCTTTTTGTATTAAAAAAAGAAATGTGATTCTTTACAAAAACACAATCAATAAAAATGTCAGGAAGATTTAAAATGGGTGATCAATTTAGAGAGCCAGTTTTAATGTATTATCAGTAGACACGGCCATTCTTGTCGGACAACTGACAGCAGTAATAATTAGACAAGAGCATCACTCTTACTGCTAAGTGACATCTTTGTTCAAAAAGAAAACTGCAATATTAAATATTAAATACAAAGTTGGAAATGAAATGAAACATGATGTGTTTAAGAGAAAACATTTGCTCTTCAAAAAGAACATTAAACAAAGTTAATGAATTGTTTTAGATTAAAAAATATTTTTTTTCCTTTTTATAAGAATGTTAGCATAATCATAGATTTACCATAATGTTATTTTAAAAAAATTATTAAATGGTGCTTGTAAAAGCACAGCAAAAGTAAACACACTGTGCATGTGTGTAACCTATTTATTCTGTCACAACACATGAAAAATTTCAATGACAAAGACAATCCTTTCTGTTTCGATTTTTGCATTTGAGGGAATTATTCATATTTTCAAGGTTGCAGATTTGTACTTATATACATAGCATGTTTACTGTTCAAGTCTGAAAAAATGTCTTTTTTAAATAGAGGTTTTGAGGAAATGCAGATTAAGCTGAGGTCTTTGGAGCTGTCATCCTGTCATGAAGGGAAGGTGGTGGACCCAAATGCAGAAAGGAAAAGGCAGCTGGATCCAAAATAACTGGATTTATGATCAACATTTAAAGAACTAGAACATGAACTTACAAACAAAGAGATATATAGAACCAGCAAGGGGGAAAGAAAACCAAGTGTATAAATACACTGGAAACTGAACAAGACACAGATGAAAACAATTACCAAAATCAAACCAGGTGAACTAATTAAGATATAAAGCAAAAACAGAAACACAGGGCAAAAGAGGAAAAACTACAAAATAAAACAGGAAACCAAAAACCTAACACATCCATGTAAAATACTGTTTGTCTTCATTTTTCTGTTCTTATTTTGTGTGACATCCAGAGGTAAGAGAATGAATGGCAGGGATGCTTGTACTTGCCTATAATAACCAGCAGGTGTTCTCAAATTACTGCCTCCTGGAGCTAGTTAGTTATCAATATTTTCAGAACATCTATTCTAAGCTGCACATTTAGCATAGCATTACCCGGTATTATGGATTTTAAAATAGGTTTGCGTTATTATGTATTTATAGGCAGGAGGAGGTTGTCAAGTCAAAAGCTGTTAACTGTTCACTTCAAATTCTCCTCTGTACCATCACCCCTTTGAGTCTGCCAGGATACAAACATTTCTCTGTCAATTATGCAGTAAAAACTAATCAAATGATTAGTCTGTTTTTCTGCATCTGCCTCGTCCTACACCCGGCAAATGGAGGATGGAGCCAAACCTAGCTCTAATCTGGCAAGAAGCAGGATAATTAAAACTCATTCAGACATTCATGCCTCTAGCTGATGTAAAAATGAACAAATCCCTGTGCATGAACTTGAAGTAGAGGAGCATGCAGCTGTAGAACGCATGTGGATGAAGGGAGAGTATGCAGACTCTACACAAGAGGTCCGAAACAAACCAGTATTATTCAGAGCTGTCATATATAATTGTGTAAGGCCTCTGGGAATTGTAAAAGTGGGTCTAAGCAAATGGTTGTCTTCTCCCTCAAACCAAATATGAGCACACACTCCTTAAGGCATGACAACAGCAGCATCTTCTGGATCTTTCCTGTAAGTGCATTCTTCACTGAATTTCAGTTAAACATGTTTATACTGAGTGGTATTCTGTTACTTACACTTTCCTGAAATTTGCCAGATTTAAATCCAAGAATTTAAACCCAAGACTGCATTGTTTTTTAATGATGGCATTTTTTCTAAACTCACAAGAAAATAAACTACTCAATTGGCTTTATGCACAGATCCACTACTTCCTGAACTTAAGACAGCTTTTTGTTTTCTGTCTTTTATTACTGGACGACGTAATTAATCCAGGTGTGTCTGACCTCAGTAACCACAACGGCAATGGTCAGAAACACCTGGAAGAATCAGTTCTTCCGGTACAGAAAGACAGGAAACAAAGGAGTTGTCTTAAGTTCAGGAAGTAGTGGATCTGTGCAATTCACCTTAAACTACTAAGTTTAAGGTGAATTGAAATACAGACTTTGCAGAAACGCAACTACATTAATTCACATAGCATAATTGGTTTTTTGTTTATTTTATTTGGATCTCCATTAGTTGCAGCAAACTATAGCTATTCTTTATGGCATCTATCACAAAAATGTTGAACTTTAAAACGTAAATCCAAAACAGAGAAATTAACCATTCACCAGGTGTCCTTTCTATGCATTTAAAAAGTTGGTCTGAAACCACAAGGACAATGCAAGCTGCTCTATTTTGCACTTTGAAGTTTAATAAATCATATTTACTGTGGCATGGGACCACACAAATGAGCAGTAGCCAAGATTTGACAAGATTACAGCTTGTATCAATAATTTACCTGATTTTGGTGACCAGCATGCCCTATTCGCATCTTCTAATTTCAGAGATGCTACTTTCCAGTTTTATTAACAAGACTTATTAATAGATACACACAAAACAAGCTTATTATGTTTTACCCAGTTCACAACTGTTTTAAAGTCTAATTTAGAACTGAATTTAACTCCATAGTATGTGCAGAGACATAAGGTCGAGTCATTAACATATATTCCTATATTTGTGTTTCTTAGAACAGCTGAAAGGACTTGAAGCAAAAATAGTGAACAACAATAGCATCAAACAACTCCCCTGTGGTACTCCATAAGACACAGTATTCTCATCAGAAATGCAGTCATTACAAAAAACAGTTTGTGTTTTATGTTTAATAGCTCCTAACAAAGAACAATGCAGACTGCCTAAACCATTACATTCAACTTTAAAAATTTTTATAATTAATTGTGGTTAGTTAAATCACAGACTGTAGAAAAAATAGTATCAGTTACTTTAATATTATAAATTTCCCTTATTGATCTGTCATTTGAGTTATGATATACATGTTACAAAACGTATCAAATGATTCAGGATACCTAGTTTGTAATTTGTTCAAATAGTAAATGTTCCAAATTTAACTTAGTACAAATAAGAGGCTAACTGGAATGCTGTTATCACTTTTTAATAGTGGAATTATTTTTGGCTCAATTTTATTGTTGTAGACTCAGTTGGAAAAACTCATTTATAGTAGGACAGGTGGTGCAACTTCCTCTCCAACCATTTTAATAACTTCCCTTTAAGGTTATTAATGCCAGGGTTTTTTTTTTTTTTTAAAAAAAACTAGTTTTAATGTTTTTTCTACTGTATTTATGCATTATCAAACTGAAAAGAACATTGTTTAATTATCATAATTAATTTTTAAGTAGTCAGATATTTCAAGCTTAAGTGTGTCTTCACAGTGTGTTATTTGTTATGATTTTCCTCTGATAAATCATTGGGATCGCTTCATCTCATCAGTTAATATTTTTATTTTTAACAAGCATTCATGGTTGTGTCTATAAACACCATCTCCCCCAAACCTTTTCTACATATGCAGAATCATACCCCAGCATGTGTAGTTACTGTTGTATTCCTGGTCATAGTTGTGCCACCAATAATTTATAATACTGAGCTAAATTTATTTATTTGGGTCTAATACAGGGGTGGCCAACTCTGGTCCTTAAGAGCCGCAATCCTGTTAGTGTTCGGAGTTTCCCTGCCACAGCACACCTGACACACATCAAACCTAATTATCAGACCTGCACAGAGCTTGACATCAAACTCGGCAGAAGTCTGATTATTACTGATTGATTTGAGTAAGCTGTGCTGTGGCAGGGAAACTCCAAACACTAACAGGATTGCCGCTCTTGAGGACCAGAGTTGGCCACCCCTGGTTTGATGTGACCAGAAATGTGCTCCCTTAATCTTTTCTAAATTTAATCTGTAACCAGTTAAGCTATGACCATGAAAATACAACTGTAAAAGGTAGTGTTAAACCCCAAATCTTTATTGGGAGCTTGAGAAGAGGAAACGAGAGGATCTCTTTGAATTAACACAAACTTTTTTCTCAGTTCAGGTCGCGGATAAAGCAATGCTTTGCTGAGCTCATGAAGACAGATTATATCAGTTGGCCTGAGCTCCAAGTACTGGATGTGGGTCACATTTTATGTTTTTAGTCTGGGTGGCTGTTTTGTACAATGGGATGGCTTAACACACAACCAAATTGACAAGTTATCAAAGACATAAGCAGGCCAACTACTGCTGATGTGACAGATCAGGATCTGCTGTTCAGCTAATTACTACAGTAATTAGTATGGTGAAAAAAACACTCCCACCATAAGCAGTTCTTATGAAAAAGAAAAAAAAAACTTATACTAAAGTGTCCCCTAATGGTCAAATGAATGTAGACACATGAATCATAACTGGGATGTCAGATGCTCTAAATATGAAATGATGTTGAGACTTTTACTAATTAAAATGATAAATTTCATTAAACTTGGTTTGTATTCTCAAAACTGTTGTCAAAGGGCACTTTGAAGACAGCTTTACTCAAACTCTCTCACAGCTGAATACTGGTTCTAAAGTTGAATTTCAATCAGCTGTGAGGGCCAAAGTGATGCATATTAAAGATTAATAAATAGTTTGACCTTATTGTGCAAAGCAGAGTGAAATATTTGAGAAACATGATAAACAAAGACTTTTGGCTACAGCAAATGCTTATCACATGTTTGTTACATACAAAAGATCATCACTATAGAAAGATTAATCCAAACTTGTGCATTGAAAAGGAGGTTATGCCATTAAATAATTCACTTTTAAATAAATTATGCATTAAACATAAATCATAATACCATAGAATAATCCTATTTGTTGCCTTCAACAACTTTAAACTGTAATTATCAATATCTTCAAATTGATATTATCTACGTAACTGTCCAGACAGGTATTCCATTAAAAAATATATAAGCTCTCCAGTTTGAGAAGTGTGCTATTCAATTAAATTGCGTAAGAAGCAGCAATAATCTGAACAAGAATCTCTTCTGCTTACATATCAATAGAAAAATATATACAGCTATTTGTATTTCATGTTATTAGTACCATTAAACATGTTTCTAATTCATTTTCAGTGCAGTTTATTCCATGTTTCCATGGCCTCTGTGAAAATTACTAGTCAACTTACATACAAACAAGATAATATTGCTTTTATCCCTTGATCCAATGACTGAAGTAAAAGTTGAAAGCATTTCTTACAAGTCAGGCATATTTTACTTCAGACAAACATAGCTGTAATTATCCTGCAAGTGAAAAAATTGTAGATTAAAAGGTAAAAAGATTCCTGTGATGCTTCTGGTGTGGTTTGAGTGATCCAACACTGGTATTATTCACTTAGATGTCTCCTCAGACAAACAGTTGGCAAGTGTTAAAACATCTGGTGCACACTGTAACAGCCTGAGCTGGGAGTGTGTGTAAAGAGATAACAATCAGTTTTATATATAATATAAATATATATATATAATAAAAAAGTAATATTGAGCTATTTTTCTATTCATCTGCACAATGAAGACAAAACTAAACTGATTCATGATCATCCCTGCTTATTATGCAAGTACAGTTTATTTACTTCTGCATTATAAAACCATCAACGTCAGGATCCGAAATGGGTTCAGTTCAAAGAGTTCCTCAACCACTCATAGATATAAAATGGTGAGTAAATACTGGCAGTCCCAGCTACTACTTACAGATCACTAGCTCTTCAAAGGACACCAGGGATGTGGTTTTTGCCTATAAAAAGACCAAAGCCCTACTGGGACTTTCAAGGTTTTTTTGTTTTTGTTTTTTTAATGGGGCAGTAATTCAAGTTCACCAACAGAGAGTGCTGTGGCATAACTTTGCAGTAACCTGGCACCTCTCCTCTGCTTACTATTAAGAATAATCCTCTCAAGGTTCAGAACTTCATTGTCCATTCAATAGAAATTCCTGGTAACCAACTTAACATGGAACATCTGCAGTGAAAACTGATACATTAAAAACATAACAGCTTGCAGAGGAGCACAAAGCTTGTGGCTCAGGTCAAATTATGAATTAAAAAAAAAGTCAGCTCTTTTTCTCCCCAATGTCTCTACTCACAGATGTGAGTGTGTGTCTGTTTTGCTTCTTTTCTTGTTTTCATCTTCTTTGGGAATTATTCACACCTGGATTTCTGCAGCTACAGTGTGAGACGAGGGAGATTTTAATATGTCTCATTCTTTGGTATACGTAACCAAACACCTCTACTACCTCTATTGTCTAATCTGCGATTGAGGGGAAAGAACTGGCAGGTGTTCCTCCCCTCAGGCTACAGACTTCAGAAATGAAGAAAATAGAGAGTGCGAGTTGGAATGAAAGAGGAGCGCACATGCAAGTATACACAGACACATGTATAAGCACAAAAGTATCCTTCGTCACACATGTCTAAGTGTGTTGCAAGATCACACAGCCTGTGCTGTTACATGCAGTGTAAACATGTCTGAGGGTGTGTATTAAAGACTCATTACAGAGGACTGGGTAAGCTCTGGGAGAGACTGGGAGAGAAAACAAACAAACCCCACAGGGTGGCTGTGAGGGGTGGTGAGGGGCTGAGGGAGGCCTCTCCCAGTGTAATTCAAGTTCAATAACTGACCCTTAACCTCACTCTAACTCAGGTTACACAGTTCTGGTGAGACAGATTATAGGCATAGTTTCCTCACAGCTGTGGATACTATACACCTATACAGGAGCTTCTCACACATGGACACACACACATAGAGGGAGAGAAAGAGAGAGAGAGTATCAAAAACAAAAAAAAGGTCAGTTGGCAGAGTCAACAATCCACTAAGTATTATTGAATATCAAATGGCAACATGGATGACAGTTTTCCAATCTGCACACATTTTGGTATGATGTCAAGAAACTAGGACCACACAGAGACCTTTCACAGCCAGGAAGTAGAAGACATCATTCACCTGGAGAGTTACAGCTGGGCCAGTTTCACTCAGTCAGAAAGACCTCATTACCTGTACATCAAAATGATCACAGAAGGAAAACACAGCCTTTTCAACCTTCTGACAAACACAAGTGATTGTTCAGGTTGCGACTATGCAGATATAGAAGAACCATGCTATTACCTTGTCTGCAAAGCTTCAGCAGGAAATCAGGAAATTGACCTAACTGTAGAACTCTGTTCCAAACATTAAAAGTAACAGAGGATGAAGGGATAGGATTTATATGCATTTGTCTGTCACGCTGCTTGTGTTTTGGTTGTAGAATTAGCACATTTAAGGAGGGTCATCTGTTTTCATGAGGCTTTGTTTACGTCTACGTCTAATAACTGTGGTTACAAGCAATGACACTAAATGCATAATTACTGAAGTTATTGTGAAATATCAAGAGTTTCCAGTTGGCAAACAAACCCCCAGTTTTTCCGTTTGACCTAATATTTACTTAAAGTTATCCATCCGTCTCACGGATTCAGATTTTGAAACTTCCAGAGGAGGCCAGTGGAAGGGTTGCAGATGCCATGGGTGCAGCCGCAGCCTAAAAATGGTTCACATCACGCTATCTTAGTATAACCACGGTCACGTGTTTCAGGCAGGGACAAGACAAGAGGAAGACGGAGATGAAGCTACTGAAATCTAGTTTTTAATGCACAATAAATCCACAATAGCAATGTGTAATAAACAAAAAAGGGAGGTGCCTGGACAAAATCAACGTTGTTATTGTTGACCACTGACCACTTCCCTCCCTGCTGTATTGCTTAGATTAGGACACTCACTACAGACATCTGTGCCTTTTGGCATCTTTTTTGATCCCATTATGTGGTGCAACAGTAGATGGGGCTGCAGGTCTGTGACGCTATAAAACCATTTTCTTTCTTTTTTCTTTTCCATGAGCACTAGTGAACAGTTATTTTATTAAACCAAAATTAATATAGTGATGATAAACATTTGAGTTTCTAGTTCTTGTCAAATTTACATCCTTGTAGCTTAGCCCACTGGGAGATATTAAAGTTAATTAAAATATTTCCACAGAACTGGAAATGAGAAAAATGTTTAAGATTAAATTTTAAAGACACCAAATGAAGAGAAACTAATTTTATATGTCTGGTTGTTTTCAGTGATATTCTCCAGGTTATCTTGATGCTACATTTGTCTTTTCAAAACTACAAGCCAAAAAAAAAAGAAAAAAGCCACAAGATTATTTGCATCTATAGGAAGCAGAAATAATCAAACCATCGCTCCACCCACTTTGACTTTACCATTAAGTATGTTTATTATGAAAAGATCGGCAAATCAGCAATGCACAAAGGGTCTATTGTCCATACTCCAAGATGGCACAGTTCCAGAGAAGCCGTAAAAACTCTGTTCTGTTCTGATAGCAATCTGCAGCTAAAGCTTCACTCAAAATTCTGACAACAACCTGACTAAGCCTAGGCCACACTAAGAAGCTGATCTACGGTTAGTTTTGCACCCAAGAAGCAAGTTTTAAATGAGGATTAGCTGGGGGCGAGTTGGTCATAGGTGTGTGCCTTGGGCCAGGTGCTAGGGATCAGGCTTTGTGCTGTGGTAGAGCTTTTTCCCCTTCGAGTGGGCCTAAATCCTTTTAAGAAAGAAAATGTTGATGTTTACATCCTAGCTGTGACCCTATCTTGGCCTCTTCACTCAAGCATTCTTGCCATAGCTGTGACATCTAGCTAAGCTTTTAGGACACCAGAGGGATAGTGAAAACAGAGCTTAATCACAGCCACAGGGCACCCCCCATGATAACAATGCAACCCCTTAACCCCTCTGTGTTTGTGTGTGCTCCTTAATGTAAGTACACATCTGTGTGAATATGTGTGTGTGTGCATTGTTATAAAGGATTTTGCAGCCATTTATTGTGAAAAGTCATCTTCTACATTTTCTTTGAATCAGAATTGGGAAAAATCTTTTCAGATAATCACATTTTACACGGAGGTCAGGCATTTCTAGAATGCACCTGAAAAGAGATACTCGCTCAGCACATGATTATCGACTATGCACTGAATTAAATGGTTGAAAATCTCAACGCCCTGATGGTTGTGCTGCAGTTGAGAGCAGCCATCACAACTCCAAAAAAGCAGTTGACTGTTTTAATACAGCATAAAATGCTCTCTGAACATTGTCAGCTCTAACTTTAGTTTGCTTCTAATGATCATTTTTAGATATATCTAATGTGCATACATTTCCTGTCATGAATAAAAACAGGATAACAGTCAAAATTGTGTTATAAAACAGTGTTGTAATTTTTGCTGGTGGATGGTGGATGGTTGCTGGTGCGAGGCAGGGCTCTGGCTGTGGATTGCTGAACTTGAGAAGACAGGTCAGCACAGGTCAACAGAGTCCAGCTAAACAAACATGCACTATCAAAGAGGAAATTTCCTGTCCAATCTGAAAGTTTGTACTTCACAGTTAGTGTACATTCACCAGATGAACTCAAGGGATTTGTCTAAAAGCTTGCCAGTGCGGGAAATTTTGTTGACTGGTCAGCTTATATGACACTTATCTGAAAAACTTGTAAATCAGTAGGAACCATAGGCTGTGGTAGAAAAAGACAGAAAAAGCTACTCTGCAGAATGTTTGCTCTTTAACACATTGCTGTTGCTTTAAATGAACACATGAACATAGAAGCATTTCACTTTACACAAAGACCCAGCAAAAAGGGCTGCACATAACGTTGTCACAGCAATTAACCACGAGTGAGGTTTTGGCTCTAAAGCCTTGCAACGTTTCAAATTGCTTCCCATTGCTATGTCTCCCTATCCTCCCTGACTCAATTACCTGTTCCTATCTAGACAAAGGATATATCACGGGAAGCTTATTTCTTATACAAACATGCACAAATCTAAATGCATGCATACATGTGCCGTTACACATAAAGCATTCACTTACACACAGAGCAATACAATAGATCTTATAGTTGCTAGGTATATTTGTAATGTATGACAGGATAAGGTTGCAGGCTTAGCACCGCATTAGTGTCTTCCTAACATCGTAGGATTTTCTGACAGAGCTGTGAGATTTCTCATTTAACTAGTTATTTGGAAGAAAACTAAGCTGAGAGTAGGATAAATATAAATTGTATGTCATTTAGGAGTTGTTTTTTTCTCTTTTTTGAGACAATTAAAACATTTTCTGGACCAGGTTTAATTGTGAGTTTTAATTCATTAAAAATATATTTTGAAACAAAGGTGCCAAACAACTGGTTTAGCATTTGCCAGTAACATTGCATATGTTCTGCTCTATGTCTAAAAAAATTGTTTACAACTTTACAGAGTGCTTGACATCTAGTGAACCACTCTGCTATTTCTTGGTGTAAACACTTTCGACTTAATCTAACCTCCACCTTATCTTTTGCTGTGTGTGTATGTGTGTTTGTTTTGCATTTCTATGTCACTCTGTGCAAAAGTCACTGAAAATATGTACGACAATGTGCGCTTGTACTGTATTAACATGAACAAATATGGTGCACGTGTGTAACACTGAAAGGACCTCCCCCGCCATATTACAACAATTTTTCATCACATGAAAGCCAACAGGGGGTGGTATGCATACAGGGCGAGTCGCTTCCATCTGCCCTGTCCACTTAAATTAGTGGGGCCTCGCATCAAGCAGCATCTGGTTCCAATATGGAGCCAGGCGGAAGGGTGGGTGCCTCACTGTGCGGCGGAAAATACAGCCTACTGTACCTTTAAATAGCCCTCAGGAGGCTAAGGACGGATGCTGGCGCTATCACCCTATCCCAAGATTCTTTGTATCTGGCCTAACACTTCTTCCCTTTGAAAGAGGACAAATGTACAATTAGGCAGGAATGCCTGCAATGCTGTTTTCCAAGCCTATGTTCGCAGAGCTGGCTTCAGCAACAGGACGATTGAAAAGTAGGATGCTACAAGCCATCAAACTTTCCTTCTCCGTTGTAAGATGCGCCATCTGAGGCTGGTTGGGATGGGTTTCTCCGGTTCTGCCGGTCTGTGTTTGGGTTAGCCTCCTGTTGTTCTGGTTCTGCTTCAGCTTTCCAAGCCAGGTCTCTGTCAGCACTCCTCTAAGGCACAAGTCTGAAGATCCCTCCTCCTCCTCTTTTTTCCCTGGACGAGAGGCACTTCAGAGCTTACCCATAATTCGAAGGTTTCCATCTCAGCCATAATTCACATTGCACTCTACCCTAACTAAAGGGGCTGTCTGTGACTATGGTGATTGCATGTTTGTCAAACGAATTGTCAGTGCAGGACACTCAGGAGGCGGTAGAATAGGATCAGACATTCAGTGATGACACGCTCCAACATAAAACAGTGCACAATAGTATCATCCTAGTGTCATCTATGGTATCTAATATGAAAAGTGACAAAACAACAATTCGAAACTTGTTGATAGAAATAAAAACATTGAAGCATGCTGCTAAAAGATGATAGCTAACAGCTAAAGATTGCAAGATTGTGAAGAAAATGAGATACACCTCACTTCCAGATATGTCTGCTAGAGTATACTGTCACATCGAACATGTGTTTAGTTTCACCAGTATATGCGTGACAACAAAAAGTTTTTAAAAGACCAATTTGGAATTTTAAAAGCCATAATTAAAATTTCAAAATTATTTATTCGATTGATAAAAGTATAAATAAGAGTATCTGTACTCCAGTGCATGTATCTATTCTGCTATCTACTTTATCTAATCTATACTGACAGAACAAGTCCTCCTTGTCATTGTCCATTTTAAAGTGATTCACAATTCAAATGACACAATATAAAAATTATTAAATTATGTCATACTAGCGCAACTCAAAATCTGCATTGTAAACACAAAAGCTCTGCGTTTCTATTAGCCATGAGGCAGGCAAGCATGAAGGGAGCAACACATCATGATCAGATCAGACTGATGACAAGGCAGAGGGAATCATTGACAAACTTCTGACAGATTTGGCCCCTGTCTTAAAACCTAGCCCTCATGCTGACATATAGATCACAGTGCACCTCAAACAAACACACAGACCCACTGTCAGGTCTGCAGATGTAATTCACACATTACCAAAGTCATAGTCCAGCCAATGAGTGTCAGAGCAGAAATGTTCATCTGAAATATCCCCCTTTTGGTCTCGGATACATGGAGAAAAAATATACACACACACATATATACATATGTGTATACACACACACACATACACACACACACACATACA
>JBAMHX010000025.1:6684936-6718427 GCA_037177515.1 Pseudomugil tenellus | reverse complement strand
AGAGCACAGCAAAAACCTCACCCCATTTTTGCTGTCAGTCATCAGGTTGTAATACTGGGGCTCATGGCTGTAACTTAAGACCGCTCAAGCACTCACGCATGGGCCTTTTTCAGAGAACAGAGTGAAATAAGTCACTCTCCAAACCCTCTGACAAATAACCCATGCCACAAAGAGCCTGTAACTCTGATGCTCAGGGAAAAATGCTTTGTAGCTCCACCAGAAAAGAGGGTTTCTTCACTGCAGTGGTGCAGAAGTAGCTGCACTTCATGACAAGAGGAGCGAACGCAGCTTTCAAGAAAAATAAAAATCCTCGAATTCTTTACCAAACAAAACGAAAACCAACAACTGACATGCAGGTTACTGTAACGGATTGTTTCCCTAGAGGCAAACACAAGCTATCTTGGTGTCATTGGAATAAAAAGGCAAAGCATCAGTATGTTTGGAATTGCAATATTTCATGCTTCTCTGGTGCCAAATCGAGTTGAAAGTCCAGCTTACCTAGAAAAACACATAGCAGATGGGCAAAAGAAATGAAAAGATAAGGAGGGACGACAATTTCCATTCTGTGTCAGCAGAAACACCTATACTGTTAGCCTTCACGTGGCTCTAATCACATCATACCATCTATATTCACCTTCAAACATTCCTCCAAACACCTGCTTGTATCTCACCTCTACATCTCTGTGGGTAAATACCACCCATTCTTGTTTGCCTGTGTACAGATGAGACCTCCACTAGCTACCTCTGGACAGTTATTTCTTCTGTAGCCATGCATCACATCTCAACTCAAGATGAAGAGCTTGAAGAGATGAAAAGCAAATCGCTTTGACTCTCCAGGAGGGGGGAGGGAATCCATTGTAAAGAGAAGACCATAAGGTGGAAGATGTGTGGTTTTGGAAAACAAATGTTGTATTCATCCAGGTGGTCCCAGACACCCTATCACAACAGAGGTCTCAGATTGAGCTGCATCAAGATTGTGTTAAAAACAATGCGTCTGTATTCTCATATCTCTCACTTTAATGATTAATCTGATCAAGCCAACTTTTCATCTGTTGACGCCAATGTTTTTGTTCTTTGATGACAAGTTCTTTTGACTTGTCATCTGGACAAGTAATAACAAGAACTGTTGTGTCTCACTGTTGCTTCATAATCGCCTTCACAACTTGAGGTACCTGGCCCCTCAGACAGTTATGATATACTGCAAGTCTATTTATACGACAATAATGGCAAAAAAAATCCTTACAGACAAAATGCACTTTATGGGATATTTAGTTATAAGGCTGGATAAAAATTTAGAAAAAGTGACTGAAAACTTGAGTTTTTTGTCTTAAAGGGGATTCATCTCTTCAGTGCTTTGACATAATTGTTACTTTAGGGTGTTGTGAGGCAAGACAGAAAATTTCAAACACTTTCCGCACAGATCCAAGACCTGCCTCTAATACTCTGCATTTTTATCATGCACTCCTTCATTATGGCTTGGAAAGGCAGCTTAGTGCACACTTTTTTATTCATTCCTGTGCAGGCTGTGTGTCCTACTCTCTCTCTTACCTCTGTCCGTTTCATGAATAATTTTTCCAACATATCTTACTTGCTTGCAGTCACCACTTGACTGAAAAGAAATGCAAACCTTGAGCCCACTGTGTCGCTGATGGCAAGATGTGACTTTTTCTTTTTAACCAAAAACGCTGCTTTCAGCATTGATTTCAAGTGTCAAAGCACCGGCCGGTTTTAAACCAGGAACCACAGCTGACTTTTTTAAAGGTGAAACAAAGCTGGCTTTTGTGCCTTGGTTCTGGGAGACTGTTCACTCTTGTCATGTACATGTGAAATTAATTAGGAGGAAATACTAAAACACTTGGGTGGAAATTGCTTTTCACCAGATGTTCTACATATGAGGATCAATTTAGTGCTCTTAGCATAGCAAAATGACTATATAACATCTTTGGTTGTTGCTTTGATGAAAGCCAATCGGGCACTCAATGCACATAAAAAGAAGTTAAGGTTATATGCTACTGTTTGTTCCACTTTATGAAGTCTTAGGTAATATGATTATTTAACCTGGTTAGGAAAATACAATGTTTCATTCAAGGGTAAAATTTGACAAACTGACCCAGTGTTCCCCAATGATCCATGCCCAAGCAGTGGTCTTTTCATTGTCCCTTGCCCAGAATGCGGAGAGGCCAAATAATCACAGATAAATCACTGTCAGATGTGAGATAGGCATCATAACAGAGGTGTTTAGGTGAGTCTGCACGCATGTCATGCATATTTTTCAGTGTGTTTTGGAAAAGAACCAGACTTTGCACATGTCTATGTTATGGATGTGTCCAATGACACATAAATGACCTGAAATATCAGAAGGTTTAATTTTTTTTCTTTTCACCTACATTGCCAGTTCTGCTGCGTAGTGTCAAAGATGTATTAAGAAGGAAACAGCTTTCATATACCAAGCAACAGAAACAGCTTGACAAATTTGAACATCAATGCAAAACGCAGTAAATCAATATGGTATCGTTTAAGCGTTGTAATCAACTGTTATTATAACTGACAAAACACACACTAATGTCTCATTTGTGAACCATGTTTAATCATGCTCATTTCCATCTCTCACTTCACAAAACTGTTTAAGCACTTTCAGAACACGAAATGCCAGCAGCTGAAAGAGAACTGGCCTCACCGTCTGAAGTAAGTGCATTCGCAGTAAAACGCAGCAGCTGAGCCTATAGCTTCTGTTGCTCTGTTTATATTCAAGAGAATCCAAGCCATCTGGAGTCTGTTTATCGTATTACAAATGACACATAATGGTAATCTGGCATGTGATGAGAGAATCTGAATTACAGACAGGGGGCATGAAACGGGTATTAACCTTAATTTGATTTTCTTTAAGGACATTTAAGGCTACACTTTGTCTACCTGATTATTCATTACAGTAAGCCTGCCCATAACTGTATGAAACAGGATAAACAGAGGAAACTGCCAATTAAATCGCATTCCATGGAAGATTGGGGGGCTTACTGTATACAGAACAGTTAGTTTAGTGGCATAAATATTTACACAAACTGCCACGAATTAAGACAAATGTTACCAGGAAATAGTCTAAATGGTGAGAGGCCAAAGCAGGGGGTTGTTGAAATTTATTGGCCCATATTGTGTCTTAAATTTTTCAAAACTGTTTTTTCATGTAGGATGAAACAAGACAACTGTTACAGCTCTGTGCAGGTCTGTATGGTAAATCATCCCACTAAGCCTGTTTTCCTTAACCTGAAGTGCTTTTCTTTCAAATGCTGAAAGCTTAATGTGAAATGAACATACATTTTCCACTGACATTCACAGCAAATTCTAACACGGGCCATGTATCACCAGGAAAGACAGGGAAAAATGGGCGGAGATATGACTAGTTGCATCAGACTGGCCCTAGTAGAAGTTAAAGATACATATTGCATGCCCAGGGAGTGGATGTCAGTTAAATGTTTATACAGCTGCTCTGAAGATTATTATTATCATGAAACCACACAGCTATAATGTCATTCTGTGGATGCCAGAGTACAATCAGGTCCTCCCTATAGCCTACTAGTCTTTTTTGTCAGACAAGCCTGCTGTTCTGCTCCCTCAAGGCTGTATGGTTGGAAGCAGACACAGGGCAACACCATGATAATCAGATGTGACAATGAAATGGGGTCGTGCCGCACTAACTTCAATCATGTACAAGTTGGTGTGTGCATTTTTCCACAGCTGTATACTTTTGTATAATTTTTTTCCTTCCCGCAAGAACATAACACTAGGAAAAACTGTGTAGAGGTTCCTCCAAAGAGAAAAAAAAGAAGAAAAGAATCGTGTTCTGTTTCAAACTTGTTTTATCCATTTCTTTAAAAAAACAGAATTACTTTATAAAGTTGGGCCACAGCATCAGAGGCAGCTCAAACAGCAATGCAATAATTACTAATTTTCCTTTCGGATGAATTTTGTTAAAAAGGGTAAACTTTTCAGTAAACATTTGTAGCTGATGCTACACTGATGTAATAGCATGCATGAGGAAGACTAATAAATACCCTAAAAACTTGTAATAGTGCATTTAAAAGTTTTAAGAATGTCAAATCAAGGTCACCATTACAGATTTTAGCGTATTTTAGGTACTTTTTCCACCATACAAGAGATGAATATGTCTAACCATGTGTGAGGAGCGAAATACTATTGGTTAAAAGTTTTGACACAATTCCTATTGGTCACTTACTGTATTAGCTCATTACAATAGCAAAACGCTCACTAAACCAAGGAGTTCTACTTTCATACCTGCTTTGATTTGTTGTGAAACAGAATAAATTAATTATACAGTAACACCTTTTTAAATAATGTTAATGATCATGCTTATGACTGTTAATGTAAAAGCCTGAAACCTAAAGATAAGCAGATGTGAAGACTAAAACACACATTCATACTGCAAAATATCTGACAGATTTCAAGAAATCTTGAAATCTCACTTTTTCACATCCAATGATTTAATGTATCTTAGACAATAAGAAAGCGTGAATTTAATCATTTCTAACTACTTGATTGAACTTTGATGCAGCAAATTTATTAAACAAGAGAGTGTTTATACATCCTTCAGATATGCTTAGTAGAAATCCATGTAAGATGCTTCTATGAAAATATGCTCTTTTATCTACTGTTTTCTACATACGTTTTCATTTCTTTTGTGTATGAAATTACTCTTTAACTTTCATTTAACCAGGCGAATTCGCTACTCCACTTATCTTCTCTGTACAAACCAAAAAACTCTTCACTGCTTTTAAATGCTGAATGAAAATGAACCCTATATTTAGTTATGTAGTGACCTTGCTCTGCATGATATGAGATGCTTAGCTTTGTCTAACCTTCACTGTATCTCATATACGAGCAATATTCTACGTCATCTGAAGGCCTAATCTCATCTTGTGTGTCTGAATTGGGTTTTGTGAGAGAGAGGAACATTTGAAGCTACAGAGTGCGTTATCACTTAATGCTTCAGACAGCAAATGAAATATACCATTTCATCTTGTCCAAAATGTGATTAAATACGGCTGTCAGTTTGTGCTCGACTTTGAAGGACACAACCTTTCAATCAATGTTTCTTCTTGCATCTTTTTAACATTTAAAGGACATCCAATAATAACCCAAGCAACATTTATTTCAAACCGCAGTTTCACTGAGGTGCATGCACACATGACTGTGTTTAAAAGCCGCTTGCTGCAGCACTGAGGGTTTAAAAAGCAATCTGCGACTAGTATTGCAGTGAAACCACATAAACAACTACTGTATTAACTGAAAGCATGTTTGCAGGCGATGTCGGGTCTGGATCTGTGTCACGTATGGATACTTGCTAAGTGTTTTCCTTCCTTAGTCTGTAAACAGCTGCTTGTGCTTAAGCGGTAAAATGTAAATCTTGACGTTGGCTGTTTACGTAGTCCAAGCTTCTAATCATGCAGACGTATAATTGAGTGACGCACGGTGTCTTTATGAGTGGAGCTGCATTCAAAGGGCATGTCCCTGTATTTAAGTCTTTCTTCTATTCCTTCTTTAAAGTTAAAATAAACATCACATTCCAACTATACTGTTAATTGAAGATGACATTGTATGATTTTAATTATAAGCTGCAAATAAATGTATTATAGCTCATATTGCTTTAACAGAGTAGCAGGTACTGAAAGTTGACTTGATTGTAGAAGTACTGCAGAGAACAATTATTGGCAAGCATCCTTAAGAAAAGTACCCACCCACATTTACCTGATGTGAGACAAGATAAAAGGCTTATATTCTAAACACTGAATCATTTAACTAAAGGCATCCCAAAAGCCACTTCATCATAAGCATAATACTCACAATACAAGTGACACTGATAATTACATATCAGGAGTGCCTGATCAAAGCTTCCGGGCCCCATATTTACAAAGGAAATTAAAACATAAACAAAAAGACGGTGAGCCAATTTGCCAAATTAAGCACAGCCTGTCTTCAGAGACCAACCTCAGTGCAGCTCTTAACATCTGAACCATCCAAGCAAGGTTTGGACCCTCTCTTGTGATCTCTCAAAGCCCATATAATCTAGAGGGGGACTTGTTGCTCAAATTAGTGGGTAGAGAAGCGTGCCACATGTTCAGTATCCATAAATATTGACTCTGGATTTCTAGCTGGCCGTCTCTGACCTTGGTGGGTTTCCATTTTGAGGCAAACCTATTCAGAATGTGTCCCATTTGGCCACAGCCTCTTTTATGCACCACGTGCATGTGTTCAGCATAGTTCAGCAGTCGTGCTTCTGCTGTCAGACATATGTGGATTGATGAAGATTTTATTGGTTTCTAAATTAAAAAGACACGCTTTCTCAACAGCTGAATTAGAAGTGAGTCAGAGCAACAAATTGGTTCCTGATTTTGAACAACATCTCGGAAGATTATCTCTCCCTGTAGGCATATTATACTGTGTTAAGACTACATCTGGCTCAAGGCAGAGGAATGCAGGCCCTGTGTCTCGCCAAGCAACTGTTAACAGCAGGTGAAAGGCTAATGGTTGGATCTGCAGTGTCATCTCAGGGCTTTGTCTCCACACTGACTATTGGAATGTATGTGATGACAAGAAAAGTTTCACCATCCACAACCACCACAACATGAGTACAATCACAGAGCATCTACTGTACCACACAAAATATTAAGGTATGTGAAAAACCCTGTTGAGGACAATGAGCTGTGTCTTCTTCTCTTAATCAGGATCTATGTGTTAAAACAACCCCATGTATTCTATCCAAATCTCCCTCACATAACCTCAACATTCCCCCTCAATAGATTTATTGTACTTTTGTTTTAAATGTTATGTATTAGACATTGTTCTTCGTTAAGGGGGTTTTCCATAAGAGAAACAGATACGTGTATTAAATGAAGCATGAAAATATGACGGCGGTTTCATCGTATATTATTCTTTTGGTTACTGCAGATTATTTCTGCCAGGTGAAGGATGAATTGGACATATTGTACCAGGGAAGAAATGTATTTTTATTTTGACTGTAAGGCATTCAGAACATCAAATTCAGGCATACGATCCGTTGAAGAGAAAAGATGATACAAAATTTGATGTTAGATATTGTAGGAGTGAGAAATTTCAGTTTTGTTGTTGCTAAGTACAGACTGGAGGTCTTAGGGGTCGGATCTGAGACTGGTCATATTGTTCCTTCGTGCTGGGACAGAGGATTTCCAAGAACACCAATTTAATCTGATAACAACAGTCCATAGCTAAATGATTGTTATGACACTGCCCAGATCCTCCACTGTATTGTTTTTGACCCACCTGTGGGTCCTGGGAGCCTTTGAAAGAACTGCAAAAGGATAAATTAAATATCCAGCTTACGACAGCAGACAATTTTGACCATGACTATTTCAGATTTCCTACCTGCTGCATGAAAATGTTTTTGAAATGTTTCTTTTCTCAGAAAAAAAACCTTCTTTGAGACTCAACATATATAAAATAAATTAGGAATACAAGTGTGGAAAAGCGCAACATAAAGTATGTGCAAGTTGTGTCTGTCCTTTGCCAAAAAAAGGTTTGTAAGCTACTGTCACAACAACCAAGGCGTATGTTTTTTTTCTATTTTCACTCTGATTTTTTTCCCATAACTTTCAAAGACTATTTACATGTTTCTTAATCAAATAAATATTTGATAGTACAAAATAAGGATGTTAGTAAAGGTATTTGTTTTTGGCTGAGTTGTATTCTAACCTCTGTTAGACCCCTCAGCCAGTCGTTCATGTATACCTCTGATAGCATATCTCCTACTTGTCCACTCTGGCCATGAAGCTTTAGCTCTGTCATGTTGTCCTTTCACTCAGCATGTAATT
The DNA here is from genome assembly GCA_037177515.1 of Pseudomugil tenellus. NCBI lineage: Eukaryota > Metazoa > Chordata > Actinopteri > Atheriniformes > Pseudomugilidae > Pseudomugil > Pseudomugil tenellus. Next base: position 6,710,568 of record JBAMHX010000025.1, on the reverse strand, counting down.
GGATCAGTGGCAGCAAATTGATAAGCATGATTTATCTGACTCAAACAGTGATATACGCAGTGTCAGAGCTGCATGATCTTCTCAAACCACTCCAAGTATTGCTGATCAAGTCCCTCAACAGTTTTGGCTAACAAATTCCTATATGAAGGCCAGAAAAACTGTGCCAAATAACCCCCACACATACTCACACACATTCATGAATTATATCCACGTCTACAAATTAAATAAGGCAATCTCTTTCTAACCCTGTCACTTGGGTAATTAATGATGTTCACAGCTTGCTGTATGAGACCTAATCCTCTAATCTATGGCATCTAAATGTAGAGTAGCTTTTACCTGGGCTTGGACTTATGCACCAAGTTCACCAACTGGTTTTTTTGGCAACTGCATAGACCCAACTATCACTGGAAACAGATTAATATGTCAAAAATAAAGTTTTTCTGAATACATACACTGCAGCGGGGAAAAAAATAATCACAAGTGAGTTTTTATTGAGTGGAATTAATGAAAAAAGTTCAACACAGTCTTAAAACCAAAGAAGCAGGTTGGATTCAGTACCTAAAGGATGTAAATGTCTTGACATTTATTGTGAGGAAAGCCAAAAAACAATACACACTGTCGCTCAGATAATGGGATGCACCTAAGGACCTCTTTGTATTTTAATTGCCAAATGGATGATCAAGGATTATCCCTCATAAAATGTTTTTGTACTGAAAAAGACAAAGATATCTTGTGAGCTCTGTGGGATTTAATCTATTGCGATCTTAAACATAAAAAATAAATAAAGAGCAGACTCAATGCTTTTGCCAAAACACCCTGCCATCATCATCTAATGGAAGTCACTAGATGGAATCAATGAGCTCTTTTCTTATGGAGATGACCCAAATTAAATACTGTCATCTGCCCCAGAGGCTAAAAACAGTGCAGCAACGTTTTTCTCACCCAGTTGTGCTTTGGAGAGCATTTACTAGATAATCCAAGACCTCTATGTGCTGAGTCAACAAAAATTATAAGATTTTTTGTAGGATTTTTTTTTAGTTTAGCACCTGATCTATCAAAATATGTTAATATGAGGCTTTTTGAAATATGTTAAAATGTATTTCTTGCACTTGAATGTGAAAGCTATAAGACAAGATGTCACATAGCTAAATCTGCTGTAAACTGGAACAGAATGAAAAGAACAACGCAGACAGGAGGAAGCATGCATGAATCAGTTCTACTGTTAGACACATTCACAAACACACAGACACAGTTCAGCAGAGATGTAGCAGTTCTTTTGCATTGTCTAATCCCTTAAAATCACAAAGGCAGTCTGTTTCTGTGTCATTATCTATTAGTTCTAATCCACAAACTAAACAGGTTTGATATAGCTCTTATCTCTTCATGAAACAGGAGAAGTTGACTTTGATGCTTGTGGTCAAATTCACAGGAATAATGAAAGCATTAACACAGAAAAAGTCAGTTTCATTCATATAAAGAAACCAAACATAAAAACAGTACATCAGCTGCTGGTTTTATAACATTTTCATAGCTTGGATTTCCAGAAAGATGCAAGACAGAAGAGTTATCTCTAACATATCACAATACTCCAATACAGCATAATGCAAATGACAAAACAATGTCTTCCTATGGAGTTGTCTGGCAAAATCTTATCAAAAGAAGAAGATTCTAATTTGTGCTTATTTCACACCGTTATTCATAGAAACTTTCAAATTGTTCAGACTCTGGGGGATAAGGTGCACATGAGGTGTTTTCTCAGTGGGCAAATGATTGACAGCCCCTTTGTGACATCATTGTAGGACAAAAAGAGCTGAGGGGGCAGGAGAAGTAGCCTTCGGTGTGGCGCTGGGAGAAGCGACGCGCTCTTCACATCGCAGGAGCAGCTCCAGAGGAGCGACACTTCAGTGCGCTTTTTTTCTCCAGAACAGTCAGCGCCAGTCTAAGCGATCACTTCTTTCTTTAAAATGTCTGATCAAGATTTGTTGCGCTTCGATCGGTTATGCCCAAGCAAAGTCGCTTCCTAGACTTAACATAAGTTTTTTCCTCTTTCTGTCTAAAACCTAACTCGGCTTGCAGCTGGTGAGAATATGTGCGAAAGGCAATCGGAGAAAAGCATGGGCTGTCGTTGGTCCCCCGAGGAGAAGCAACGTGGATTAAACACGAATTAATGTGGAATTTATTTGAGCTCAAAAGGTGGAACGACCGGACACAGCGCTTCCTAGTCAGGTAAAGAATATATGATAGATTTTAGAAGATGTCATAGTATGCTATTCTGCTGAAGTGAGTACTTAATAGCTTCGTGTGGAATCGCTTCAGCAAACGGGAGAAATAGCAACTCGCACTTCTTCTGTGTGTAATTACGAGATACGTGCGTAAAGTTAAAGGTTTATATACAGGATAGGTAATTTTTAAAGCAATACGTCTCAGAAAACATTTACTTTTTTATGTTTCTGATGCGCTATTTCGGGCCAGATCTCGCCCTAGTACGCACCTCAAATCTAACACCTGTGAGCCTCTTGAGGTAACTATATCTCATGATAATACATGTCTGTCAAAGCCTGTGCAAACAGACGCTCGTAGCACCGTCTGTGTCACCGATGGTGTCTTACTCGTTTCTTCACTGCACTTTTTTTTTTTGTTTTGCAGACTCACGTTTCTTTTCTCTTTTCATGTCACAACATCGAACATGTTTTCTTATCTCTTCTAACTGGAGACTTAATGTCTGCAGACTTTCCCTCGAATCTTTTGATTTGCATTTCCAGCGTGTCTTTTCTCCCCCACATTTCTTTTAAAAAACTTTCTCACCTTGATATTTTCACGTTTGTATTCAGGTAATGCTTAAAACCACCTTTTCAACCAGACGCCTCATGTTGCCGATGGGGCTGTCTCCTTTCAGTGTTCCACTTCAAAGTGAAGAAGTGCCTTCCCTTCTTAACCTGCTCTTCTTCAATCATTCCGACTGCATGAGGGTTACCCACAATTTGGGAAGTGGTGTAGTGGATCTTGCTGTTCTACCTCATGTCAATACCTCAGCGCCAGTATATTGACAATAAACAACTTTCTCCACAGGGACTGACTGATCATGGTCGCCGTGGTCCGCTCTCTCATGGTACTGCTGCTCGCTCAGGTGTTGCTGGAAGGTGCTACGGGACTTATCCCCGAGGTCGGCCGGAGGAAGTACAGCGAATCCGGGAAGCAGACCCCAGAGCAGTCAGAGAGCTTTCTCAACGAGTTTGAACTTCGGCTTCTCAATGTGTTTGGACTGAGGCGCAGGCCGACCCCCAGCAAACACGCTGTGGTGCCGCAGTACATGCTGGACCTTTACCACATGCACTCTGCAGACGGAGACCACAGCACTAAACGGCCCAGGAGCATGGGGAAACACGCAGAGAGGGCCGCCAGCAAGGCCAACACGATTAGAAGCTTTCACCATGAAGGTATGTATTAGTGACATACCTTTACCTGTCAGCTCCGAGGCTCTTTCCTCGGACAACCCAAACCTATATTTAAACATGACTCAGTGCGTCAAAGACTGAACTTCAGAGTCTTTACTGTTTTATGAGGTTTAGTCATTTACAGGTGACACGCGTCGAAGCCATTTGTGACTCTTAAAAGCGTTTAGAATTGCTTATAACTCAGTGACACGATTTATAAACAAGCATCTCATGCACAATTAAATTAAACGTCTTCTGTGTAGTGATGCAACTTTTGAGCAAACATTCCTTTGGCGCAGCTGTCACAGGCTTCAAAAACATCAAGGGGCCGCGGTATCCCAGGGATAATTTGTTTCTTAATAATTGATGGTGTTTGCGTGGGCTCTAAAAACAGTTTTTCCAGACACGCACAACAACAGCAGCAGGACAAAGGGCGGTGCGCCTTTGCGCAGGTGATAGACATCACGCAGTTACTTGAATAACACGCGACATGCACGTATTATGACAAAGCCATCGTGTCAGACTGAGTCATTTTTTTAACAAGACTGAAATTGGTTCGAGGAATCGGCTGGGAGGATGGGTTGCTTCCTTATTCCTTAAACCCCGCTCTCTGTGCTGCGCGCCATTACGCGTTCCAGTTACGCCACAATTCCTCAGTTGCGTTGGACGAAAGCTGATTGTTGAAATGAATTGTGTCTCAGTTCGACTTCAATTATACAAAACTTCCTGCTCAGATGAATATGAAGGTTCATTGACTCAGGATAATGCCAAGTTAAAAAATTTAACTCCGTTTGTACTATGATACCAATGGATCGGTTTATTTGTTACCGTCACTAAAAAAAACTTACTTTCTAAATCTTTCTAGGCAGCACATTTCACGATTAAATATGGGTTTTGAATAAAAATATAGTAAATTAAATGCAATATGCAGCAACTCTGTATCTACTCTTCAACTTCTACTGATGTAAGAAGTGCTTTTCGCAGAATTAAAGTTATGATTCCATAGGGGCCCAACAGAGTCCTTATACAGAGTTCTAAGTGTTTGAGTGGAGAAGTTTCCATCAGAGGTGAGTCAGAGGGGTGGTTGAGTGGTGCTTGGGTGCTCTCCAAAGGACTAGTGCAATGACACCAAGTGGCTATACTGACACATTACAAACAACCCTGGCCCGAGCACCGGGGCTGCAATGACTGCTCCCAGCATACCGATGGAAACCTCTGCACACAGCTAACACACCTTGACACCACTGGCCATTAAAAATTAGCCCAGGTTGTGTTGCATATGTTCCTATGGCTCTTCTAACAGAGCCGCAAGGTTACGGGTTGTCAGTTGGAGTGCACGGGATTGCTCCTGCATGTACTAAGCATGTATCTACTCATGTAAATGCAGCACTTCAAGGCAAATTGCTTTAATCATTCATCACATCAAACAATATTTATTTCGCTCAGATTACTTTCACTATCAGTTTAAAAAAAATACTTTCCCATGTCTAATAGGACATGTCCAGTACACAGGAAGTTGCTGCCAGAGACATGTCCCTGACGAATGACCCAACATTAGCCTTTATCTTTTGTTTTGGCATGAAGTAGAAAAAGAAATTAGGAATGTTGATACACTCATATCTGAGTTTCACACGTTTTTGACAAGCCTAAACTTGTTTACACAGCAGTTCCTTAAAGGCAAGAAAAAGAGACATTGGGAATAATGTTAAAGAAAGAACAAGAAAAAGAAAAAAAGAGGGACAGAGAAGTATTGAAAGAAAAGAGGATTTGGGGCTAAGAACAGAGGGGAAAGGGGATTTGGATGCTGGGGAAAGAAAGGAGGAGCAGAATTGGGGACATAGGAGAGGGAATGAGAGGCAGGGGGCTTTCCCACATCAAATAAGGAGTGATGGGCCTAATTGAAGTCTCTGTGCTTTTTGGAGGATGAGTTGGTGGAATTTCCTAAATGCTCCTTTGAAAAGGAAAGAGTTCAAAGTTTGTGTTTACTATGCTGCATCAAACAGATTAAAGTGTGTCTATACATTGTCTATGATCTTCATAGAGAAAGAATTCAAAGTTCTTCAAAGAAAATTGTAGCTTTTACCAACACTTCTGTCATTTAACTTACGCTAAAAAAAGGGGGGATATACCAATGAAGTTAAGTACATAGTTATATGCTTCGGGGCAGAAAGGAGAGTTGCATAAATGAAGGATCGATAATAATATCTAAACAGGGCAGCAGTCACGCTCTATTTGTTCTTAGACTATTCAGAATCTGGACCAGAAGCTTTTGTAAAAGTTTTAAAAATTCATTCAATTTCAAAATGCATAATTTAATAGTAACTTAGAAAGATTTCTAAAGTTTAATGCAACATTTGGCATTTATAGTAACATTTATTGATTTTTATGTCTCAGTACTCCATATTATCTGATCACTTGTCAGTATTCTGTATGCACTGTGTGCACAGAGGAATTGTGTGCAGAAGCCGGTTGTTTTAGTGCAAATGAGCCTTAGGGTGACAGAGCTGTTTGATCTTATCGGAGGGTTGAATCGCACCGCTTTCACCCTCTGACATTTAACTAGTTAAAGCATGACATTAATAACCACATTACATCATAATTAGGGTTTGCCCGTTATCCATGTTTAAACTCTGCTACAGAGTCGAAAAAGCAAAGATGTAAAAGTATGACAACTGTGCACACCCACTGAGACCACGTGGCAGCTTTTCTGGTTGCATAGGAGGAAAAAAAAGTTTGTGGGTGTGCAAGTGTGTGTTTGTGTGTGAGAAAGAAAGCAAAATCAACTGTTCTTTTGCTCATACTGGATCAATTAAACCATTTAAATTTAAATAATAGTTATTGTTCCTGCTTTGTACTACATAAATTATTCGCTTCATTCTTGGCATACATTTCAGACCAATGTTACTAATTGGATGTCTCTGCTGTTTTTTATAGAGTCAATGGAGACCCTGGCCAGGCTGAAAGGCAAAACAACCCAGCAGTTCTTCTTCAATCTAACTTCTATCCCCAATGAGGAGAGAATCGCTTGTGCAGAGCTACGCATCTACAGAGATCAGGTCATGGGAACGGCAACGTCTAACAGCAGCAACACTAATGAAAGTGTTCCTGCTGGCGGCTCCCATCGTATCAACATTTTTGAAATATTCAGAGTTTCTGCTTCTGACGCCGTGGAGCCTCTGGTGCGTCTGCTGGACACTCGGCTGGTGCAGGACTCTTTGAGCCGCTGGGAGAGCTTTGATGTGAGCCCTGCTGTAACCCAGTGGACCTCAGGGAAAGGCCACAATCATGGCTTTATGGTGGAGGTGCTCCATCCAGAGGAAGGAGAGGTGGATGGCGTGCATGCCCACATACGTAATAGGCATGTCAAGGTGAGCCGGTCCCTGCACGAGGATCAGGACTCATGGCCTCAGGCACGGCCCCTGTTGGTGACGTACGGGCACTATGGCCGCGAGGACTCAGTGCTCCATAGAAGGGAAAAAAGGCAGGCACGAAAACCACGCAGGAAGCACCAGTCCAAGTCTGTCTGCAAGAGGCATGTTTTGTATGTGGACTTCAAAGATGTGGGATGGAACGAGTGGATAGTGGCACCCTCTGGCTACGATGCCTTTTATTGCCAAGGGGAATGCCCTTTCCCCCTAGCAGACCACCTCAATGCAACTAATCATGCCATTGTACAGACGCTTGTCAACTCAGTCAACTCACATATTCCCAGAGCCTGTTGTGTGCCCACTGAACTCAGCCCCATTTCTTTGCTTTACCTGGATGAATATGAGAAAGTCATTCTGAAAAACTATAATGACATGGTGGTGGAGGGATGTGGCTGCCGGTGAAAAACTGGCAGTATTGGTAGAAACAGAAACTGAAAGTGATCAGTGTTTGCTATGGACACCCAGTTTCCCACTGAAGATGCTTATTTATATAAAAGAAACACAAAAACAGAGCTATTGTGGAAGAAGAAAAAACTATATATATGAATATATTTATGTCTACATAAAGTTGGGAAAAATAAATATTTTAATCAAAGGAATATTCCTTTCCTGGTTTTGAAGATGGCTGCATGGTGCAGTAGTGGTTAGCATTGTGGCCTCACAGCAAGAAGGTTGGTAGTTTGAGCCTCTGCTGGCGAGGGGGTCTGAACAGCGGCCTTTCTGTTTGGAGTTTGTATGTTCTCCCCTTGTAGGTGTGGGTTCTCTCCAGGACCTCCGGCTTCCTCCCACCTTCCAAAGACACACGTTAGTTTGATTGGTCACTAAACTGTCCCCAGAAGGCAGTTTGAGTGTGATAGATTGTTTGTCTCTCTGTGTTGGCCCTGTGATGGACTGGCTACATGTCCAGGTGTACCTGCTAAGATGGGATAGTCCCCAGAAACCCTCATTTGGATAAGATGGTGTAGAAAATAAATGAATGATTCCGAAAATGTATTTCTGTTATACATTTTGAAATGGGTGCAATACCACAAGAACTATTATGCTCAGATTTTTATTTTGTATTTATTTTTATTATAACCACTTTATTTGTAAATAAATAATGTGTATTTATCATGAAAAAAACTAAATGTGGTCACTCTAGTTTTACAAAATCATCTGCACTGAGCCAGCTTTGGCTGATGTACTTTTCTCAAGGGAGGGGGATGGGGTGGGTGTTAGCAGCATGTGTGGTTGATATGTTAATAAGGAGTTTCAAATTCTGACAGAAATTACTTGCAAAATATAATAATGTACCCATTGCAAATTAAGCAAAAGATTATTTTGGTTCAAGTAATTGGAAACCAAAAACAATAGAAGGGCATAGTGACATGACCAGATCACTGTTATGATGAACTGCAATGCGGTGTAGGGTCACAGGACAATTTACATGCTTGCCAATGTGATAGACTCCCACGGGAGGATTAGAAAAACAGCCAGGCATGTTTTTATGCATTACATGTCACAGCAAAGATTCCTGGGAGGACTCTTTCAAAAGGTAGCTCCTTTGTTTGTTCTGTTCCTGACCAATAATATCAGATGGGAAAAAAAATAAAACGGAAGAACCTCTGTGAAAGGTCTGACAGGGTTTATACAGTGATATTCGGCACTGAAAGAATTCATACTATAGCAGACAGACACACCAACTGGCCTTCAGCAAGACAAGAGTGTACCAGCACCTTATTCAATCAGGACAAACTCACACCTGCACCTGTCCACATACTGCTCATGCTCAGACAGATTCTTCCCACCTCAAAGTTTGGCTGCTTCTTTTGTCATTTCTGACTCATAGTACTCAAATATGTTTTGGCAGTAAAGAAAAAAACAGGAATGTTTGACAAAAATAACACAGCAGCCCTTGAATATTAACTGTAACAGCAATAATGATATGCATTGACCTTAAAGCAGCTCAAGACAATTGCTTAAAACAAAACTAAAAGAATATGTAAAGATCTATAAAATGTATAACTTGAAGACTGCAATGTGAAATTCAGCATCTGTCTACCACAATGTCTGCATGCTGTAGACTAAAACTGCTCTAAAAAACATGGATTACAATTTGTCATGTGGCCTCTACAGTGGATCAGACAATAGGAGAAAAGAGCAACATAAAGCAAAGTTTTGTGGTGTTTGGGTGACTGTGCTTTCTGCTGTGTTTGCATTAGAAAGGGTTTGGAGAGATCACAAGGCAGCTCAAAATGCTCTAAATAGAATGTTTTTATGTGAGCGCACATTGGGACTGTGGAATGTTGGTTTTCAATCTGAGACACATGCACACGCTTGCATGGAAAACCAACGTGGTTGTTTTTTCAATCATCTATTCAAGGGTTTCCTGGTGGGCTTTTTCTCTTCAAAAACAAATGTGCATTGAACAAAGATACGCTTGTTACTTATATAGGAAATGTAAATGAAAACATTAAGATGGAGCTCTGGGACTTTTTTCAGGGGCTGTGAAAACACTGAAATATCAGTTTGTGTTTTTTTTTTTTACTTTACCTCAGATCATGTCTGTTCAACCTATTCTTCTCAAAGAAAGTCCGTGTACGCTGGGTGATGCAACCGTTTCATTTTATGATACACACAAAACCACACACCTCCCACATTTCAAGTTCAATTTTCTGCACATGTTTTTATTCTACCTTGCATCTCCACCCCCTTGGTCCCATCTGGTGTCAATTTTTTCTTTGTGGATCTCACCATACCACAACGCAGCACATGAACTGTGCATACTTCACCCAGCAGCACAACCAGTTTAATGGACTTTGGGAGGAAGTCACTTTGTTGGTGCACTTAATGAACACTTGATAAAAATCAACACTATAAACCTCGACTCAAAAAAATGTCCACAAGTTCTAGTAGTAAGAGTGGGATATGGGGGATTTCTTTGCTTAAAAAATAGTGTTAGATCTAGTGCCTTTATAGTTCAAGTCCATAAAGCTTTCATTGGTTGGGTGGAAATACTGCTCCCAGAGTGGGTGACACATGGGCAGCACTCCCGAAACTCCCCAACTGCACCCCATCGCAGCAAAACAGGTTTGTACTACGAGTCGGCCACCTCCTGAGTTTTCTCATTTTAGAGCCAAGTTAGTATCAGACAGCTCCTAAGGGACCACTTCTAAAATTCTCACTAAGGAGGGAGGTCAGGGGTCAAAGTAATAAGGACCCATTATCTCCGCCCTTGCTGACTGACTTCCAGGTTCATCACGTCATCATGGACTAGTGGCTTCAAGTGTGGTCAGCACTGCATACGACTGAGAGCATGTTTGCCTTTCAATGTTATTTTTTATCCAACTTTAAAAAACTCCAATAAAAGATCAATTATTTAATGACAAGAAGGAAATAATGACATGATAAAAACTAAATCCGTTTCAAGTTTATGTAAAAAATTTTTTTTAAAAAACGTGAGAGTTGTGTACTTGGCAAGATTCTCTTCACCTGCTACACAGACCTCTCCAGAGGCACTCTGAAAAAAAGATTTTCCCCTTCCTCCTCTATGAACATCTGGCAATTCAGTTAAAGATGTCCTTCACTGTTTTTGTTTATGGACAAACACACAACAGAGCAGCCACATATCTGATGAACATTGGGAGCCACGACCTACTAGCATGGCAGAACTCGTTCATTTTGTTTGTTGCACTGAAAACCACACCAAAACTATCTGCAGCTACAAACAACCCAAGTCATATGGGTTATAAAATCAGATTTCCAGATTTCTGGCTCTTCCAGAATTGGAAAATATGTGGTTTAGCTATGCATCTTTGATGAAACGGATCTTGACGGGCTCTGTGCCAAAGTTCTGAAAATTAAGAGAGGTGAAGATAGAATAGACTAAAGTGACCACGCTCCAATTTGGGATCTTTTCCTCTTCATGTGCAGCACACTAATTTTAGAGGTGGTGTTCATGGTGTTTTTTCTGTATTCCGAGAACAGCCAGTGACATGACGTCCAGCTTTGCTAAGACTGTGGCATCTGTGCAGCAGCTCTGAACACATCAAACAGACGGGCGTCTACAGATTCCGGAGCAGAGCAAATATGGAAATTACTTTAACAGAATGACTGCATAGATCATGGTACTTTTACATACACACACTTTTTTAGATTTTTGTTTTTCCCTAATATGTGTTACTACAAGCTAAGATTAAGTCAAAATTATCTGAATTTCAGTCACTGATAGATGATTTTTAACCTCTTACATGCGAGCACAGTCAAGTCATACAGGCATATAAGAAATTACTACAATATTACCAAAACGTATCACTAACTTAGTCTTGAACTTTGTTGTCCTACCACCATTTATGTAAGAGCTAATCATCCATGCAACTACAGTAGAGTTGGTCTGGAGTGACATGCGGAAATCATTACCTCTCCCTGGGACTCAGAGGAATAGATAGTCCTATACTTAGAAAATAATCTTGCAGTCAAGCAATAGGACAAAATTAAAAGTTTGTCTGCCATTATGATACCCCGGAGAACAATGCAATGACATTTTATCAAATCAAAAAGAACTTCAACGGATAACAGGAGACTGCAGACTCCTTCACCCCTTATTTAATAACCTATAATAATTTGTGCATATCTTAATACTTTTTAATTCTATGCCTTGTACTCCAGCTCAATACATGATGCTTGGTAAAGTTTGAGAAAATAACAAGCAATCATGAATTACAGATAACATTTATTTCCTTTTCCTTCAACTCTATGATCAAAGAGGAATGGTGTTTAAAACGTGTACCTTGCATTTTGTGGACTTACACATTTCCACAGAGGATACAGGAAGGAGTTCCATATGGGACACATATGGCCTAACAGACTTCGGGATGGATTTGTCCATAGACACTGATCTCAGGTCAGTGTTGTGTTTACGGCTCTCATGGTTACAGTTAGGTTTGGGGTGAAGGGTAAGCTCAACTAATCCTGGAACCTTGCCGAAGGGCGTCTCCTACACACCGAGCTTGAAAGGGTTTGTGTGGTTACACAAGCAGCCTCCATCTTTGTAACAGGAAGTGAAGAGATCAATCAAAGGGAGCTACATGACATTCCCCAGCATGCCTGTTAAATAAATGTCAATCTCAGACACTGTAAATCTCATGCATCACCACAGATACAACTTCAAAACAGTGTTCACATTCAAAGCTGGCAACAAAAAAGAACTCTAAACTTAGCTGTCTTGTCTGATGACAGAATAGTAGACAGAGGCTCGTAATGCACAGTGAACTACATGAAACAGCTATAAAATAAAACAGAGCGTACACAAGGAATAAAACTGACACCTGCCATATAAATATCAATTTGTCAAATTTATATATCTCAGGAAACAAAATGAACTGAATGAATAAAATGATAATCTAATAATTACTAAATGTAGCGCTATTATTATAGTTATTATAGTTCTTTTTTACATGGTAGTTTCTTCTTCTCTTTCACTCTGGGGTTCATCGGGGTTGTTTTAGATGATGAAAGATTTAAACTTTCAAAGTGTTATAAAAGCTATTTTCAGAGTTAGTGAACAGTTTAAAATGACTTTATTTTTTAGTAAGAGTAAAAATGTTATCAAACCTGTCTTATATGCTACAGGACTTGTGCTTCCTGTCATAATCGCAGGAAAGATCCGAGACTTACACTTAATTTTCTGATGTGAAAAAACTGACTGGTTATATTTAATTTTACTTTGTAAAGTTCAGAAGAACTGATTGATTACTTCGGAATACATATGATCTTGTGAAAATTGCAGAGATTTTTTTTTACAAGATTACTTTAATAGGTTAGTTAGAAAAGGACTGAAAGAATTTGTATATGACTTCATAAATGGGCTTCATCTTAACAAACATTACTGGTCATGTCTGCATCCAGGGGACAAAATTATGTACCTACATTGAGCATACAGCAGAAGACCGACTAATAACAGTAAGTTTAGTCTTCAACAAGTTACACCAATTATAGTGTCAGTTTGGACTTTTCTGAGAAATAAGATTCTGACATAATTCTTGAAAATAAGTGGCTATACATGTCTAAATGAAGAATTGCATGGGCTGGAAAATGTTTAATCTAAAAACAAATTACATTTTAAAAGGAAAATCTGGATAAAAATCTGTAGACTCATCTATTTTCTGTGTTCTATAAAAAAATAAAGGCCTCTGATAGAAGACATTTTGAGACACATTTTGTCCTGCAAATCACAGTACTGCTCTCGATCCCCAATCTTCATCTATTCATTCACAAAGAACTTTGGTCCCCTTCAGTACTGAGCAATTTCTATATTTTTTTCTGCTGAAATGATATATTAAAGGAGAACAAGCAGTACTTTATGCTCAAACACCTCTGATGTTGCACATAAACCTGTATAAATGTATCAAATGTTGGAAAGGACCAGGAAGGACTGCCACTTCTTTACAGGGTGAGGCTGAGGCTATACTTCTTTAAATGCCCCTTTGTCTAATCCAATTAATGATGACCAAAAAACATTTTTAAAAACTCACTCAGAGGCTCTGCTTTTTAAAATTGTTCACTGTAAAAATATCAAGTCAACCACTTTGTCCAGTCAGATCAAATCCAATGAAGACAACTTCTGTGTAACAACAAAAACAACTAGAAAAGCACTCAGGAGTGCAAATCATCACAAACAGCATATTATCACCTGAAATAAGAATGCTTCTTAAAATTCCTGTGTCTATAATTTCTTCCAGATCAATATAATGGAATCAACTCAATGGTTTGGGGGTTAAATTGATAACAGACAGATAAATGCAGAAAAAAACACCTCCTGGACAGAGGTAATGATGTCACTACCCTGCTTACCTATGCACCATAAGAGCACAGCAACTTTTCTTTTTGCAGAACATTTAACACACAAAAATTGCAAACACAACTTCCAGACAACAAACACTAAACCGTTTTCTGCCTATACCTACCATTATATTACAGTCAGCCAGTTTGTAAATGCAGACCAGGTCAGTTTGTATTGATGAAAATTATTTAAGAGACTATAAGTAACTTTCTCATTAGATGCCAATTCACCAATCGTAGTTAGTCATCATAGGGAGGAGGGCATTTTCTCATCCAGTGCTTTAAAAGAATCCGTTTAGCTGTAATAAGAGCCAAGACAATGCATGCCTTTTCAAAAGAGTTGAAGTTAGAACCTGGAAGTTCTACGGTTGAGCCCAAAACTGATAGTTTGGGTGTGAAACAGTCTGTTTACAATGGTGAAAATAATCTCCTTAATAATGTCCCACCAGTCCTGAAGTGCTGGACAGCTCCAAAGTATATGGACAATTGTGGTTCCACCATTACTTCTCCAGCAGGCTTCTATGGGAGGCAAGCCCCACTTGTGCAGTTGTGAGATTTGGTGAATAATCTTCAAATGAATGAACCTGCTGTCTATTTCTTTATACATTGTATTGCAATTCTTTAAACATGACTCCCATTCGTTTGCCGATATGTCCAATGCCAAGTCCTCAGCCCAGTGTTTTTAACTTTAGACAGTGGGTTAGCCAGTTTGCCAAGCAATAAATGATCAATTTTAGATGTAATTCCTTTACTGGAGAGTGATTTATGAACCTGTGCCTAAACACGACTACCTGTGGGGGAACTAATAGGGTTTCCAAACCATTTAGACAGGGCACTGCATATTTGGACATACCTCCAGAACTGATTTCATGGTGAATTATACTTTGCAACCATCTGGTCAAAGCTTAGATAATCATTTGTCTTAGCATCAAATAGGTGGAATACATTAAAGATACCAGCTTTACGCCACTGTGACTAGTCAACTGACTTCCTCCTAACTAAGATTCTCTTATTATTCCATAAAGGACATAGAGGTGACTTGAAAAATCCCAACAGCCTGCTCTATATAGTTTATACCATACTGATTTTCTTGCTTTTATTACTTGGTGCTCTCTTTGCACCCTGGAGTTGACACTAAATTAACAAGGCCAGGGAGAGTCACCGCCATTTACCTCAGCCCCCATCGGGAACCAAGAGAGTTTGTCTGGTGTATTGGAGTCAGGTAACTATGCTTTCAACTGTTCTACACTCAAAGCCCAATAATACTATTTGAAATTTGGGTAGGCAGAAACTTCTTTTTATATCTGTTTACAATTTCCTTAGGCTTAGACGATGGTGTGAACTACCCGCAAGAAAAACCAAAATCAAAGCATCTAGCTCCTTAAAATAAGAGTCGTGGATATTCAGAGTGATGTTTGTTACCAGATTAAAAAATAGCAGGTGCTATCATCATCCTAACAGAGCTGATTTTTTCCCATAATGAAAAATTAATTTTAGACCATCTACCAAAGTTCATCTTAACTTTTTCCAGTAATAGATCCATGTTAATTTTAACCATGTTATTATAGTCTGGTGCAATCTGTATACCTAGGTATTTAATACTTTGAGGGGACCAGCAAAATTTCCACTTTTTGGATAAAGAAGAGGGACAGTGCCCAGACATGGGCATTGCCTCAGATTAGTCCCAATTAACACGGTACCCTGAGTATGTTGAAAAATCTTCTATACATTCAAACAGGGCTGGAATGGATATTTCAGGCTTTGTTTAGAGTATACCAACATATAGCCTGCATGTAACAAAAGTTTTTAGTGCCTATTGCACACAGTAATGCCATGAATGCCTGTGTGACCTCTCATCTTTTGTGCCAGAGGTTCCAGGGCTTAGAGGGCAGCCTTGTCTCTGTAGCTGGAACGGGTCAGAAATAAATCCATTTGTTAAGACACAAGCAGAAGGCATGACATTTTATTACATTATCCATTAAATAAAATTATTACCAAAGCCAAATTTTGCTAATTTCTTAGTAAAGTAGCCCCATTCCACCAAAGGCTTTAGCAGGGTCTAACGATAAAGCAATTGTGAAGTGAACTGAGTAATATGTAGTGTTGCAAATTGACCAACTGTCTAATATTGTCTGAACCATGTCAGTTTGGAATAAAGCCCCATGAGCATTTAAGTTTTAAGGATCGTTAAATGATTTTTTGGATAAAAAATATGTCAACTATAGATGATTTTAAGTATGTCAAAACTTTCTTTTTTTAATGACATTGTAAAATCATTTAACATTCCAACTGTCTATTTTCAAATCCATTATAATTAGCCATACAGTGGTATTTAAGTACCAAACATATATTGTGATTGGTATCTACATACATCTAACAGAGTGGTCTGGTGTGGTGATACAGACTTTACTAATACAAACACCCATGAACACAAAGAACAAACACTGAACAAAACCCGCAAAACACAAACTGGTACATAAAAAGAAAAAACACCAAGAGCAAGACGCAGTCTTGCTAGAGTAGTAAACCGGTAATGATCACCGGCACCCGCCTTAGAAACCCACTGCCCAGGAAATGTGACCCTCTTTAACTTGCATATATGCATGCATACATAGCTATATATTAGTATTGTGTTAGGATCATTGTAATAGTAAAGGGCATAGATCAAAACTAGTATAAAGTATAAAAAAATAGTATAATGTGCTACTAAACTAAAAGCGAATATTTCACAATAATAATAAGTGTGAGCACAAATGTCAGGCAGCCCACACTTACAGAAGAGGAAAACCATCAACCATCAATATTTAAGTCATGTTAGCTAATTATTAGCCAAATGTTGTCATTTAAACAAACATTCTCAATAAACTTGTTTTTTGGTTTCTTCTGCCCAAAGAAAATTATTCAAGAAAGATTTTAGCTTGTCTTTTTGACGACCATTTTTCATTAGATCCCACTTATGGTATTGTTCAGGATACAAACATTGAACAAGTTGAGATTCTTTAAAACTTATAATGGATAAGCACGGGGACCTTCTGTCCCTTTAGTCTGTCATATCGCATAGAGAAAAGAAAAAAAAAAAAACAATTTTGCCAAACTGCAATGCCGACTATTTTCATTGGTAAATGTCTTCGAATTTCAGGATTACAGATGTAAAACTGAAACATAGGACATGAACTGATGGCCATACCCTAAGTTTTAGAGAAACCCCAGTTCACCAAGCATAAGTTAATCACAGTTATGAAAGAGACCCGTTATGGAGTTCAGGGCCTCACTTGGTGGTCTATGAGAACAAGCTGGTGCTGAAACTTTTGTACTTAAAGCAGATTACCAGGGGGCTGTTTCCAGATGCAGTACACCAGGGTAAACAGACTGCTTCCCTGGGTGGTATGGGACCTACCCTTTCCCCCCCCCACACTTTTCTCATTAGTGTAATAAGCTTTGCATAAACCGCTGGACAGCCATTGTCAAGGACACACACAATCTTCTTGATTCATCCATCCATCTTTCCATCATCTTTCTATACATTGCATATGATGTATATCTCCTCTCCAAAGCAAAATTTAAATAAAAGTACATATAACTTGTTTAAAATTGCGAATATTTGAGATTTTATAAACTTTGATTGGATGCTATTGTAAAAAAAAAAAAAAAAAAAAAAAAAAAACCCAAACATTCACACTCACTTGATCCAAAGCTTGCAGAAACTGGGAACAGTTATTTTAACACTTCCTGCATGGTTGCATATAGCAAAAAGAAATCCCTATGTATTAGGTTTTTAGAAAGGAAGCCTCGTCAATATGATTGTAGAAGAAGATGAGAGCAGGTCAACAAGTTGGGGGCCCCAGCAAGCTCAACCACAATGTGTAACTCACAGTCCTTCACATCGCACTCCCACAGCCTGTCACCAGCATGGCAAAGTCTGCCACATCAAGCTTCCTGTGACTCACTTCCTGTCTCGGCCCTGCACCTGCACTCTCCTGGGTGATGTAATGGCAGGTTTTCCTCTTGGAGTCACACTTCTGAGCACACTCACCATCTGGCAAAATGCGCCAATGTATGCATGTGTTTATGGGTGTGCATCAGCATGCCTGGCAGAGACATCAGTCAAAAGACCTGTGGTGAATGTTGTCCTTCATAACTTTAATGATGACCTTTTCTTTTAAGGCCAAAGTTTTGTAGAGAAAAGTGCATCAGACAGGCAAGCGGGGCAGAGGTAAGTGGAATATAGATTCAGTTTGGTAGCTAATTATTTAATTTTCCCTTTTTTTAATTTCATATACAAATTTGTCCTTTTTCCTTCCTTACTTATGTGTACTTGCTTCCTATAATAATTCTGATTGAGCTTCACATCATTTGAATTTGCCATTTCTAAGAAAGCAGCAATTGTGTTTTCCACTGGGGTGAAACAACCTCTAGATGTCCTCAATATCTGTAGGAATAATTA
The DNA here is from genome assembly GCA_037177515.1 of Pseudomugil tenellus. Lineage (NCBI taxonomy): Eukaryota > Metazoa > Chordata > Actinopteri > Atheriniformes > Pseudomugilidae > Pseudomugil > Pseudomugil tenellus. The sequence goes on along the minus strand of JBAMHX010000025.1, from coordinate 6,692,443 downwards.
TAGCTTGCCTCTATTATCGGTCACCACACAGAAAATGACAGATTGAGGGGAACACACGACTTGGACAAACCTATGACTAACTGGAAATATTGTACGAGAATGAGTGGATAATTTTCCCCTATCCTGGGCTTAAAGAAATTCTTTTTTCCATTGGAGATTGAATTTGTATAAATAGAATGGGAAATTCCTTACAACTACAGAAAAAAAACTATCTGAGGTCAAGAATCACAAAAGGAAGATACTTTTTGTACATTCACTGTTACATTAATTTAGAGTGTGTTGTGAAACATAAGCTTATTGTGTGAAACTGAGCATGTGTCCTCACTATAGGTGTGTATGAAAACAGACCATATTGCTAATACTAATAGATGACACACACCAGAAAGATGCCAGTGCAAGAGCAAAAGAAGACATGTTTTGCTTTTCAGAAGGAAGCATTTACATACGACATGTTCCCTTTCGACAACTTATGGAATGCATGTCATTACATGTGTCAAGCAGCCTTGGTAAAAATGCATTTGTGATGCAACTTTACTCAGAACTCGATCCCCTTCTCCAACACAGAGTATACTGCAAGTTTACTTAGAAACTTTTTTTTCCTCTCATTGGAATGGGCACAGGGTTTACCAACATTCAAAGGTTGACATTGGACTAAATCTCCATACTGTCACTGTTCAAACAGCAGGCGTTCTGTTGACTGGGACATAAAATAGTGCTGTTGGGTTTTGGGTTTCCAGAGCAGGATCAGGGCTGCAGTATATTGAGTCCATGTGGGGAGTACGTTTTTAATCTGAGCCTTACCCACAGTCCTTCCTGTTTCTAATTTGGCGCTGCAGCGGTTTTGTCCCGAGGCCAAGAGCCTCTCTTCCACAGAGTGTCTATTTCCTCTGAAGTGAATAGTAGCAGGTGTGCTGGCTCGAGATCCTTTGGAGAAGTCTGCTTTTGAATGGCCCACATCTCACTCTTTTTTTGTCTCTTTGTTTTCTTTTTTCTTCCTTTCATTCTTGTTTTTTTATTCTGCCTCACATTCCTTCTCTCTTTTCCAAATACTTTGTCTTTGCTGTTATGTCTTCACGCTGTGGTCACACTTTTGTCTCACCATCTCTCTTTCATTCTTTTTCTTTACTGCATTTTCTTTCTTCAAGATCAAGGTGAACACTTTAATAAGTCGAAAGGTGACAGCTTGCAGTGATGAAAACAAAAGGTATCAGCATGAACAAGGGCAGAACAATAAACACATTCCAGATATCTGATGAAATAAATCATGATAGTATCAAAGTATCCAAATTAGTTTTCGTTTTGCTGATTGAAAGTGCCTTTGTAGCAAAATCACAAATTCTAATGCAGCTTTAACCTTCACTACCAATAACAAATTTTACTTATACAATTAACAGTTTGAAAAGAGTACAAAACCTCAACATAATCGGTACAATATGTACATGTATAAGAGAGAAAGAGTATGCATGTCTGTTTTAGTGTGTCATGCACACATTGTCATCAAGTAGCCTCATCCAATCTGTGAACAGAGGAGACATGTTGTCATGCTTCTTCAACGAGGCACTGCGATTGGAATTAACCTCAAGTGACCTTCGCTTCTCCCCCCCTTCTCCAAAACACACTCTCTAATGAGTTGGGCTTGAAGGGGTGCAGTCTTTGTTGTAAGGCAAATAAATCCTATCAGGACTAAGCCATATTCTCACTTATCTTTGAGGAGAAAAAAGGCTAAAGAAACTATGTTCACTGCCAATGATTTGTGACTCAGCACAGGGGTGAAATACAGCTGCAAAGCCATTAAGGAAATGAGAGTCTAACCAAAGGGTTGTTTAACTGAAACACATGAACTCTTAATGATGTTTGTGTTATTCAATTTTGCTTTCACATAATTGTGCCAAGTAAAGAGTTTAGTGTAAAGGTTGTGAGTGGATGTTGGAGATTTTGTTCCAAGGGGTTGTGAGTCGAAAGATTTATACATCCAAGCAACTTACATATTTTATTATTGATAGCTGTAATAAAAAGAGCTAAACTATCAGGAAATCTTTTTAATCCTTTACATCACCAAACCATTAAATAATCTATATCATTTCTACATACAATTTTGGACAAGCTCCAACCTTTATGAAGTTGTGTTTGAGCTTTTCATAACAATAGACATACAACAGCCTGTTTTCAGGCTTCATTCCCCATTCTGCTCTTCTAATTCTCTGCCAAAGTTAACCACGGGCATTTACGTTTCCAGCCACGGTGTTTCCGGCATCTGCACACGCTTGTGTTTACACAGGATGTTCAAACTTGATGCAGATTATACAAATCCAATTTGGAGGCTGAGTTCAATCACCTCTTTTATTCCACCATTAAGTAGATGAAGCTGGGGCCAGATCACTGCAACCATTTCCAAGAGGACTGGGTAAGGGGAATGAACTGTACACCAATAAGTCCAGAAAGTATTTTGACAGTATTTATATGTGGACGGAAGTCATCTGTTAGTTCCCACAGGCTTGCATGTGGTTGGATTAGTTCAGTGTGGTGTAAATTTTTTTCTTGGTTTGTTTTATTAAAATCTCCAGCAGTCACTGTTACAGTGTTATTGCTCTCCTAAAGAGCCATGGGTAGTTTGGCACATGTTTGGTTCCCACACTTGTGATGTAAACTGAGGCCTGGCTTCAGAATCATATGCTCAGAAGAAACACGTAGTACTGCTCAGTGTTATGAGCATTTAATGTAGCCAACACAAGGTTTTTTTTCCTCATCTGAAATCAGATAGTCACTGATTACTTAAACTCAGGAAATACAGTATAGGTCAGACGCCAATTGTGCCAAGTTCACTTTCTCATATTGTAGAGCAGACCGTTTCCAAGTTGGCTGAAGGCGACCTACAGGCTTCCTGGCCCAGTCCACTGTTTGAGACCAGCTCTATCTCAGGATTGGGATGGGAAATGCTACAGAAGACTGGATGGTATCTGACCTTTTCACGAGTACAAAAGGACCTTTTTTGTGTCCAGAAGAGCAGTCATTTGTTCAACAGGACTTTTAATTGCTGCCCACTTCAAGCAAAAGCCCTTTTTGGCTGGTGTTTGCATCCTCACCTGGGCCCTCTTTCACATTTGGGAGGGCACTTGACCTTTTAAGACACCTGTTTTGCTAATGTTTGGCTGCCAATCTGTTCCTAGCTGACGCAGCTATCCCACTTCAACCGAGCAACCCCATTCAGGATGGCTAGTTGTCCGCCTAATTGTATCACATTCTACAGCTTTGTCCTGGCATTCCCTCACCAGCTAAAGGTTGCCAAAATCTCATCCGCCACATCAGAGGGGCCCTATTAACCCCTGACCCCTGGTTGGTGTGTGTGGACAAGGTCGCTCCTCACACCCAACCGGGCCCATTAACACGTCGCCCCATAGCAGAAAAACTATTTTGACGGGCTGTAATTGGCGCTAAGTGATTGTGGACAAAGGCCCCCTCTGTGCTGCCTGCTGGACTGAGCAGTACTGACCACTCTTGAAGCTTCACGCTTGACATTTCCTTTCTAAGTCCAATGTGAGAAGAGAGGAACTGGGGAAGCCTCTTCCTAGACAACCACCTCTTCCATTTCTCTATCCCCTCACCCCCTTTCCATTTGCCTTTGAAAATGTGTGATAATGAGGTTCTGGTGGGAGAACAGGCTGAAGCAAAATGGCATGGTCCAGATCTGCAGAGGCTGATTAATCCAATGGTAGGCCATTTCTTTCAGAGCCACCCTAATTAGTTTATGTTAGCGGGAGAAGGTCAGGGGACGTGTTTGACTGAGGCCTTTCTTTAAATGCCACAATGGTGTGATGATCAGTGCATGCAGGTGCAGCATTCGGCTGCTTTTATGTTGCTGAACTGCCTTGGATATTGGTTGTATGGCTGTGATGCAAACTGGAAAGGACAATGAAGTCTTTCACTTTTGAGTATATGGTATTTTTGAAAACCAACCTTCAGCCATTTGGAGTTTCTCTCCTAGGATTTCCAGATTCATTAGTCATAAAGTCTAAAATTGTACTCTACAAATAAAAACCCCTCAGTACTGTATGTTGAATATTAGTTAGAAAACTAAAAAGATGGCAAGTATGAACTTTTAAACAAGTTGAGCCTACCCAAAATCTGTCTACCACTTTGAATGAGTTGTGATGTTAGTAGAAAGTATTTCTCATTCATTTACCTAGACTGAATTCATATTTATGGCAACTACTAAACCTTTTTGTGATTAACTGCAATTCTCAAATTCCTTCTTGTTGTGTATTGCGCAGGTCCACAGAAACACTCCAAGGGAACCAAGCCAGGCTTCTCTCACACAAAGCTCTATACTTAAGACAGGTCTAACTCCCTACCCCGTAGGCCATCCCATGTTCTCATCCCCGTATTTAACAGTCTGACGTCAGAAAGGAGCAGAGGAGGCAGCAGAGGAGACTTTAATACTAAATCTTTCACCCTGTCATTATCGGACTGTGAGACCACATATCAGGGGCCCTTGAGTGATGTGGGAAAGCCTGGGCCCTGTCCTTCCAACTCCTGTAGGCCAGGCCGCCTGGTCTGTCCAAACCAAACTGAAAACTACAGGACAGGCACAGCTATGGCTGACATCAAGGAGGCGCCTGGCTCTTTATGCCCACTCTGTGGTCAGAAGGAAAGAAGCCTGAATATTAATCTCTTTCACGTTTTCACGCTCATGTTTTCCTGCCCTACTCAGCAGGCAAACTATATCTGGGCCCTATAGCCCATTACAGCTAAATTAAATGAAGGACAATAATATTTTGTTTTGTGTTGCCATTGCAGTCGCAGCTGGAGGAGGCATCCTGTCAAACACTGATTTTGCATGTGGGAGCTGTAAAGAAAGAGCGGGCTGGTCTTAGCTTGCAAATTGATGGATAGCGTCGGACACTTAAGCTGATGTTTTGGTCATGTTTTCATTTTAATCTGTCATTCAGTAATTGCTTAAGCTGTGTTGCTTTTACTTGACACAAGACCACTGAAGCTTTTATGTAATCCATAAAAATTACCTGACTTTATACTACTTTTTCATAGACAGGATTTATGAAATTCTGATAAATATACAAAAATATGGTTAGATATGGATTATAAAGAGCTGCATTTTTGTCCAGATTTTAACACCTGTGGTTTAAAAAAAAAAAAAAAAAAAAGGAAAAATAAAAAACTCGAGTTGTGCCCCAATTTGATGTTGGAACATCTGCACCACTCAGTTCCCCAGTCAGTTTCATAAAAGCCTCAGAACTGTGTGATATGAGTGGGGAGGGGGCAAGTGGGCCAGATCCAGGTTTGGCCCTGAAGGTCGTAACTATCACTCCAGTCCATGGGTTGCCTTTGGCCTTGCTAACTGTACCATGAAATGGGCCCCAGGAACAGTGCAAACCTCCCAAAAACAGGCCGCTCACTGTTAGCTAACAGTGCTCTCTTTGTGTGAAAATGGTCAAAGCTGGCCCTTTTCTGCACTGGTCCTGCCTTTCTTTTGAGCCTCAGCTGTGAGCAAACAAAGCTAGCTTAAAGGTTTGCATGACGGTTCGCTAGGTAGCCGGTTAACCAAAGTGGCATTTGTGTCAGTGAGAGCAATGGAGTTTTCCTTTCTATGATCTGCAGGTGGGGCTTCAGTGACTGATAGTATGGAGAAATTATAAAATTGCACTATGTTTAAATGTGCTGTGTTTTTATTTTAAAACTAAGCAACCAATCTAACAATAAATCCTTAATTTAGTTTCCATGTAATATTTTTGTCTCTTATGGTGCATGTCCCACAAACATCTGCTTCCGTTTAGACCTTATTTTGCCAATTTTTGTCTGTATACATTGTCCAGAACTTGGAGAATAAACGGTTTATCAGCTGGATAACACCATTATATACATAATTTCAGATGTTTCTAGTGTTCTGTGTGACAATCCGTTGTGCTGTTGAGCTTTGCTTATTCCTGTACAGTAATTCTAAGATATGTCAAACAATAAAATAAAAGGCATAAATCATTAGATAAAAGGTTTTTGTATTTCTTTAAAGATGAAGACTTAATCACAGTTTATTTTAGTTATTTATCAGCATATAAATGTTTTGAGGAAAGAAGAAAAGCTCTATTAAATGTTATCTGTTTTGGGGTTTCATTTGTGGTTGAAATGGACCATCAAGTCACTGGAACTTTGGGTGCACATGAATGAACTTCCCAGAAGATGTGTTCCATTTTACAGCTGTGTGTAACACAAAGACCCTATACAGCACAGCAAAAATGAGCTATAGCTACAACTGCCACACCATGGATAAATGCTTCAACATATTTATTACAGTGGATAAACTCTGTTATAACAGCTTTTCCCTTTTTCCTCCCCGGTTGGATGGAATGGAAAACCAGTAGCACTTGGTTTAACCGCGTTTCTCTTTGCATAATTGTTCCCAAGGTTGCCGTTTTTTTTATTTCTAGGTTTGCTGAGCCAATATAATTCAATTTCTGTGGCCAAGCAAAATATTTGCAGCTTGGCTTATGCTTCTAAACTGAGCCGTAGCTTGGGCAAAAGATGTTTGCCTTGTGACCACTGCACAGACAGGGCAATAGAAAAGATTCCCTGCCCATCATACACAATGATGATTTGAATCATGCCAATATTTTTTAAAAAAAAAGGGTTAATCAAGTGTTAACTAAAAATTGAAGCATCAAAGTTTGACAAGTCTGTAGTCCGCACCTTACAAGTCTGAGCAACAGATTAACCACTTTAATGGCAATGTGACTGTTTACTACATCTAAGGAACAAGATGACACAAACTAGAAGGAGTAAAAGTCATTTACAGTTAGTTAAATTCCCTGCTGAGAGGCCCTGTTAAATGTTTATTCCACAGACCTTGCTGGGAAATATTTGCAATGGTTTCCATCCAGATCTGGGTCACTCGGTTCCACATGCACAGGTGAGCTGGAGCAGGTTTGTTTGGCATTGGTCGTTGGCTGTTCTTTCCTTTCCACAGGGCTGGGAAAGCAGCGCCACAAACAGCTTGCGACAACAAGAGATGCTTTTGTCCAGCCTACCACAGCGAAATGACACCGCTAAGCTGCCTGCTGCCAATGTTGTCCAGATCTCCTAAGAAAGTCTCTAGGGGCCATGAGACCTACTGCAAGCCAGTCAAATAGAGGCAGAAGGAGAGTGAGAGCCCTCAGGAGAATAGGTAACACTGTCAGCCAGTCCTGCTGCTGCAGCATGCAGATGAAAACAACCTCTTTCACGTGGAGTGTATCTTGGCTTACAAAGCTATAATCATGGATGATTAGCTTAAGAACTCAATTCCGAGAGGGGACTATTCTGTTGCTCCTGTCACACTCAAGAATATATTTACTTACCACTTTTCCCAACTGTCTCATGGCATGAAGGGAAAGTTGCATGATCAATGGAAATTAGGCAGGTGTGTGATTTTTTTTCAAACTGAAAACTTACTTTAGCTCACCTTGTAACACCTATGGCTTTTATAGACTTTGCATATGGTTATTTAGCCTAGCTGATCATA
>JBAMHX010000025.1:6660551-6678159 GCA_037177515.1 Pseudomugil tenellus | reverse complement strand
ACACATATATATATATGTGTGTGTGTGTGTGTGTGTGTGTGTGTGTGTGTGTGTGTGTGTGTGTGTGTGTGTGTGTGTATTATATTTTATATAAAATATATATACACACACACACTATTTAACTGCAAGCAATTTAACAACGCTCAGTTATAAAAATACTTTGAGCTGCTTAATGGTTCATAGTTTTACTTTAAACTAATAAATTTTTCCCTACATAAATTCTTCTAAAGCATTTATTAGCATTGGCTAACTCAAACATGCTATTTTATTCTTCAAATGAACATAACGGGCATTATGCGTGCAAGTATTAGCTACGTGTCTCCTAGACACACTTTTTAAAGAAAGAAACAAATGTAATAATCAGACAGGCTACTACACTCAACTGGGAACTCATTGGGCCTAAAAACTATAAACAGACACGGTCTAATGTTAGTCAGCAAAGCCATTGATCTGTTTGACCACTTCCTTTACGCTTCCCACCTCCTCTTCCCTACCTACCTGTCTGATCTGGGCGTGTTTGGCTCCGGCAACATTCCTGTTGATTCTCAGGAAAGTTTTAGGAATAACACAACGACACAAAACCTTTGGGACGAGGTAAGATTGCATTCCTATCCCACGTTATTTGGACGTTATAGTGGCAGGAAATAACTTTAGTTTTAAAGCCCGGTACATTGCGCAGCTGCGTTTGATTAAAAAGGACGCTCACGTGCCTGAAGAAACAGCGACGTGACAAAGGCTGCTCACAATCCAGGTGTTGCTAATCAGTGCTGGGCCAGTGGAATGAGAAGCAAATGGGAATAACGCCACGTTCCTGTTGATATTAGACCTGTTTTGAGAATTTTTGTTTGGTCTGAGAAGACTGAAACTTTAACTGTGAATGTTTCAAACTGTTTGGTTTTTTGTCAATTTGACCTGATGAATTGTGACATCACATTTGAGTTTTTATTAATAGAATAGTCTGATTTTGAATGTTTGCTGTGTAACACGGCTTTTTAGGCTTTTGCAGTAAGTGCAATATTCTTTGACAAATCCATCATGCTGTAACACATCCCAAAAAGCCTTCCTCTCAAGGCATGAAGACTCAAACTGTGAAGTTACCCCACAGCTGCTCACAGCAAAGCAGCACAAAGAGAGCAGAATATGTTCATTAAACCTAACCCTCTAGCATCACTTTCATACAGTACTCACTTCCAATTGGCTGCCTAAGAAAAGATATTTCTTGTAATTATCTTTACTCTTTATGATTCATTTTTTTCTTTGGAGTTTTCTTTTAGTTCTTTTCTTTGGGGGGTAGTTTGGTGCAGTGTGTGGGAATTACGGTCTGTCCTGCACCAGATTCGTGTCCATGCTCGTCACACATTCCACAGCTATACCCTTCCTGCTTCTCCTCCTCTCCCCCTTTCTTACCTGCCTGATATATTTTATCTTTCCATCCTGCCTCATTAAAATCAACCAATCCTTCAGCAGATTTGGGCCATTATCGGTCAAACCGTACTGTAAAATATAATGAGGGTTCTGCAGTCTCATCTGTCTTCCTTGGTGGTACCAGCCTGTGTGTACTGTGATCTCTTATTTATAGATGTATAGGCTGAGAGGAGTTTTTCAGGGGGCTGCAGTATCATTGCAGAGACACTGCGGTAGAGACAGAGTTCGAATCTGTTTCAAATGAGTGCACGGTGTAAGGAGTAGCAGATATGTGCTGTTTAATGGTGGTGGAGTTAATCAGGATGTTGAGAAACACTTAATCTGCTCACACATGATTCACCCAAATGTTTCCAAATGTTACAAATAAAACAAGTCAATAAAAAAGTCCTCCTTTTCTTTCCTCCTTTTTTTCTTTACTCTCTTTAAAATATTTTATGTGTGGGCCAATGTCATGTTATATAAAATGTTATCTGGGATCTCAGCTCTCTTTCATTTCTGTCTCAGGCCATGATCACAGCTGCAGAGTATGGAGAAACGTCATGGGAGCTGTCTGTGCAAATTGATCAAAAATATGGGGACGAGTCCATGAAATTTAAACTAAGAGTGAAGGGAGACTTGCATGTTGGAGGCCTGATGCTGAAGCTGGTGGAGAAAATCAGTAAGTGTCTCAGATGGGTTTGAAACACAATAAAAGATTGATTAAATGCCGGGAATTGCATTTAAAGTTGAATTTCCCAGACATAACTGGTTCCAGACACAGAACCTTGGTCCCAGCCTGCTAGCACAACAGCTCTCTTAGTTGAGCCACACCCTTGTTTGCCCTGGGTTTTTTTTTTTTTTTTTTTTCTCCGCCGCAGTGTCATTGTTTGGGCACAATGCCTCAACTTGTGAAGCCTTAGGGGACAAAGTTTAGTTATGGCTTGATCTGATATTCTTTTACAGTCTCTTGTAAACATGGAGGAGTGAATGACGTTAACATGGCGGAAACTTTCAAAAACAAAACAAAAAAGCAAACAAACGTGGTTTAAAACAGATTAGACGTTATAGATGACCAAGCAGCCTGTCATCAGCAGATGCCTTTACAAGATGATGTCAGGTAGAATGATTAAACTGCACCACCTACACACCTGTGGGTTTCTGTTGCTTGCAGATATAGTTTGTCTTGGGAAACATGGTGTGCTAACACCTACTGTACCAAAGGTCAAACGTAAGTGTGGTAGGCTAAATGTCAATTGGGGTCACTATCCAGGAGGTCAGTAACTAATTAGAAATTATAATATAAGCTTCATTTCCAAACATACCTTCCTCCATATTTAGTGGATCAATGTGTGGATAATGTGAGATCAAATGGAATAAAAACATAAACAATTTTGTACACCTGATCTTATCTATTAATTAATGTTTCAACTGGAGGTCATTATTTCCATTCAGCAACACATTTTGAGGTTAAAATATGAGATATTATTCCTACAGTAACAATCCTCTTTTTGTTTTTTGTTTTTTACTTACTGTCCTGCAGAGGCTCCTCAGGACTGGTCAGACCATGCGCTGTGGTGGGAACAAAGGAAATGCTGGCTGCTCAAGACCCACTGGACTCTGGACAAATATGGAATTCAGGCAAAGCCAAACTTGACACTTTAAAATCTAGTTTCTCTCAAAATGTATCCGCAGAGAAACAGTTATTTGAATTCTCATGGAGATATCCTGTTCAGTCTGAGCATAATAAACAAATCCTGTGAATGCTTGCAGATCTTTTCAGGTGTCAAGAAGTTATTTATTTCGGAGGCTTCTGGATAAAGTAATATCCCAATGCTGACAGGCTGATAATTAATTTTTAATTTAGTTTTTATTTTTTAACTAAGTTGAGTGCTATAGGTGCAATCTGGTAGCTTTATTTCCATTAAAGGTTACATTAGAGCAGGGGTGTCAAACTGCATTCCTCAGGGGCCGCTGTCCTGCAGGTTTTCAATGTATCCCCGTCTCAATGCACCTGGCTTGGATCCAGCAGCCAATTAAGTTCCCCACAATGATTGGCTGATTTGACTCAGGTGTGTTGGAGCAGTGATACATGGAAAACCTGCAGGATTGTGGCCCTTGAGGACTGGCGCTTGACACCCCTGCATTAGAGTCATCCTCTGCTTAAGCATAGATATTTGTCAAATTTAAGATCCCTATGAGGAGAAGGGTATTGCAGCTCCAAGTATATTCTAAAACAGAATAAAAAAATGTGAATGTGAAAACAATTTATATATTGAAACTGTGTATGGCTGTTATTTCTTAGGCTGATGCTGACCTGCGGTACACACCGCAGCACAAACCCTTGCTGCTGCAACTCCCCAACATGAAAACTATCCGAATGACTGTCTGCTTCTCCAGCATGGTCTTCAATGCAGTTTGCGAAATCTGCAAAACACTGAGTGAGTTTATCTGTATTTGTGATAGTGGAGTCTTCTGCAGAGAAATAAGATGCATCATTTTGCATGTTCTTCCTGGTCTCTCACAGCATCTTCCTCGTTGCTCTGTTATAGATATCAGAAGACCAGAGGAGCTGTCCCTCCTAAAGCCTCCAGACGATCCATCCAAAAAGAAGAAGAAAAAAGACAAGAACTCGGTTCAGGAAGACCTTTGGGACATCGAAGATTTTCTTAATGGAGTGCAAGCTGGAACAGGTACTGTAAATTTAGATCAGCGGGATTTCCATCTCAATGCTATTGTCTAGGCCAGTCTACATGTTATCTGACATTACTGGCTAATATGCATTTTTTTGCATCAATCAGTTACAGCATCATTCAGTCAGCAGAAGCTTCAGCATTGCTGCAACTCTTAGACCCCTGCGGAGGCATCTTTTTGTCTATTTCTGCTGGGTTGAAAAAATGAAAAATCTGTTTCAAATGTGGTTACGTCCCATGATATTATTAGAGAGGCATTTAAATGGTCTGAAAATAAAAACGATAAAGACCTCAAACTGTCACAAGATTAAAAGAACTATATTTGGAACTAAGATAACTTGGATATGTTTGGTCTCACACAGTCCAGATTTTAACATCATCATGCAACTGAGACAGTCACTTCTGTCCTAAGTTCACCTTAAGCAGCAAAGAATGAAAATAAACAATGTTTTGCTATTTATTTCTCTATTTATATTTTATTTACTTTAAGTACTAATAATTATTGCACAGATATGCAGATGTTGTGAGATGTGAGAGGTTTCAGCACAGATTCCACACGAACCATAAAATTATCCCTATTAAGAGTTTTAATTTCTGTCAACTTTAAAGTTTCATGCTTCTTTCCTCTGTTCTTGTCAAACTGGTCCTCTAAATGTTGCATCTTTGTACAGTATTTTGTGGCTAGTTTGAGCTACTTCACCTAACTTTTTTCTGCTGGTTAAACAGGACTCTTTTAAATTGAGTTCATTGTGAAGTTCTGCTAAATATGAGCAGTTTTTGAAAAACAAAGAAAAAAAAGCTTAGATTTGAGTATTTTTCATTTGTTATCTCCAAACAAGGGCCTGCTTACAGCAAGACAATGACAGCAACCTACGACCCAGAGAATGGGATGCCGATGTCATCCACCAGCCTTTGGTTTGGAGATAACCCCCTTGCTGAGTGTCAGCCAAGCCTGCCTTCGGCTGAGCTGGCTAAGATGTACCAGCAGCTGTCCCTTGTGGATAAAGCGATCAACAATGCAGGGTAGAAACAAAAAAAAAGATTATATTTATTTTAAACTTTTAATATTATTGCTATGGTTCAGTATATTCAATCTGCTTTATTGCAGGTGGCTGGACTCATCTCGTTCTCTCATGGAGCAAGACATTCAGGATGATGACAAGCTACTGCTTCGATTCAAATACAATGTCTTCTTTGATCTCAACCCAAAGGTAAGACGAGGGCTTGTTTTTTTAAAAAAAAAAAAAAGTCTAAGTTGGTGATCTGAACCTGAATGTGTGCATTTTTGCATTTCAGTATGATGCTGTCAGGATAACCCAGCTATACGAACAGGCTCGGTGGTCCATCCTGCTGGAGGAGATAGACTGCACTGATGAGGAAATGCTGATGTTTGCTTCATTACAGGTGAATTACAAGAAAGAAAAAAAGGGACTTAATCTTTTCTTAATGAAGAAATGTAAAGCCTGACAGCACCAGTACTGTAAGGTTAAATGAATGAATATATGTTGCATCTTTTTTAAATTAGTTTGATCCTTTTTTAGATTGTCTCTCTGAATTATTTAAGATGTGTGACTATAAATATATGTTTTTCTGATTTAAAATAAATACAGGAATGTGACGCTTAGCACAAATGGACAAAAACCTCCAGACTGTTTTAAAAAAACATTTACAAGTTTAATATGAACAACTATTTAGAATGATACAGCTGTAGCTGCACAATGTATGAAAATGACCTTTTGCAAAAGTCAACTCTGATAAGGTGAAGCAGAACATTATTAGAGAGGTTTTAGTATAGACAGCTTGGGCAAGGTTTAAAAACGTTAAGGTAAATGATATTCTAAGTGGATAATTCTTAAGTTTTGATTCCATTATCCAGCAGAATTCCTGCTTGAGGCAGTTTTCACGTGTTTTAAAAAAAAAAAATCTTGAAGTGTGTTCTGAAATACGTTCATAAGTAATCCAACCTTTAATTATCGGCCCATTTTCTCCAGGGAAAAGTCCATTAAAGCATCCTATAGGACTGAGGATGTGGACCAATAGTGCTAAAGTCAGGTCTTCAAGATCTTACTAATTTGCAACTTTTAGATGCAACCTGTATCCAGCAGCCCTGAATCAAATGGCACAGTTCTCTTATCCACATGTCATTTAACTCTTCAGAGGCTAACGAGCCATTCAGGTGAGTTGGAGATGAGATGCATCTAAAACTAGCAGGTTTTGATAGACCTCAAGGACCGGACTTGGGCACCCATTATGTAGACAACTTCTGTTCTTTTCTGTTATCATTACACCAGAGCTGTGTTTTTTGGGGAGGTTGAGTTTATTTTTGCTACATATGTTTTGTTCTGTTCTATTGATTTAGATAAAAATTTCCAACTGGATCTAAGACGAAAACTCTCTATGAAATGTGTCAACACGATGATATATAGAAATGTGATCCATGGGAGTCTTTTAGATTTATCTTGTTTTGGAATTGTACTTTCATAAATATACTTGTCTTTCCTTAAATGAGTCTTTATTCATGCTGGTTTGTAATCTTGAAGAACTATCCTCCAAGGCTCCAGTTAATTCATTTTAAGTCCAATATTCTTTAACTGTTTGAGTTCAGAATATAGGAGAGTGGATTTGGCGTCAAATCTATGAAAGGACAAGTCAGGACTTGTAGAAAATCCCACTGTAACGAGGGTGGTGGGGGTGGTGGAAGATAAATAAGATTAGAGATTAAGTGAAAGAAAAGCTAGTATATTATGAATTATAGTGAAAAAATACTGTTTAAAGACATTAATCATTGATGGAGATTTAGAAGTAATATACCCTGCCTTTAAGTTTCAGCCCACTCTTTGCCTGTTTTGGGACAATGAGTCAGATATCACAGTGGTTCAAAGGGAGCACATGATTCACTTAGTCTAGTGCAACGTCCAGCACATGAAACTGTCCTCAAACCTCCCCCTGACCCATTAAAGGATTTTGTTTCATTCTAGAAAAACCAATAAACACAATAAAGACCTATGTCTTTTGGTTTTTGCTATAAGAATAGCACAATCAAGGCTAAAAGCCTTGTTTTTTGTTGTGTTTTTTTCAGTATCACATCTGCAAACTGACCATGTCAAAAGAGACACTGGACCACTCTGATGAACCAGAAATTGATGAAGTAGAAGCAGCCCTGTTTAACCTGGAGGCAACCCTTGAAAGCGGCCACACAGAAAAAATCCTGGTTAGTATATTTTTTGGCAGAATGGCACAATGGAGTAAATGTCTCCTGAAAGTATCATGGTTTCATGGTTGTTGGAGCAGAAGATGGGTTTTTGAGTTTGTCTGTGGACATTTACTGATCGTCTATTTTAGCATTGAAGTGCCACATAAAACACAGGATATTTACCCTTATTTATCTCTCCCCCTCCCCCAGGAAGACATTACAGACATTCCAGAGCTAGCAGCTTCCCTCCGGCTGTTAAGGTAAACTCAGTCTTGCACATTACTGAACTGAAGCCTCAATTATTGCCCACTGTAATTAGTCATTTTCTGTCTTTAGGATGTTGCATGTTGAGTGTGATTAGTCTAAAAAACCCTGAAAAAAATTATCATTCTCGCAAGATATCCATTCAGTTTTTAGTTAAAATTAGTTTTCATGCTGAAAAAATATGCACATTGTAATGTATTACTAAGACAAATAACTGCACAAAACTCTAATATCTAAATTCATTTGTTGGACCTGGTTTATTGACCACAAACATGGGTCCAACTATGGTAAATTTAAATAAAGGAAAAGTTATATAACTCCCTTAAAGATACCTGGAGTTTGTCAGCAGAAGTTGGTTATTGTCACTCAGCTTTTGCTATAATTTGCAGCAATTTGGAGGAAGATGTCAACATGTCAGGATACAAAACAACATTAATAAAAAAAAAAACTGTGAGAAGAAACCATCTCAAAGAAATGGGTTTTAATCAAGAAACGTTATTCATATACAATGAATAATACCTGAACCAATTAATAACAGTGAAACTTGTAAAGATGACTACCTAATGATCTCTAATCTTTGAGGTTAATGTTAAGCAAAGAGCCAGGAAAGATGGCATTCATAACCTGTACAGTAAATGCACATGTGTACATGGCAACGTAAGACACTTTATTTACCATCAATAGAATTATGTTTGGAAAAGGAAACACACTTTATTAATACGTCACAGAGCAAAAGATGAGATGGCTAGCTCATTGGACAAGCATGCTCCAACAGTATTGATCTCTTCATTTTTACTTGGGTTTGCATTTGGGTAGCTTGGGAAATTACAAAGAAGTTGATGGAGTTAAAACATATTTGAAACTAATTTATTTAAAGTTTCTGTTTTATGGATTTTCTTTTTTTTTATCATGTTTTATCCTCTAGATCAGGGGTCGGCAACTCCAGTCCTAGAGAGCTGCACTCTCGCAAGTGTTAGGTTTCCTTGCCACAGCACAGGTGACACACATCAGAATTAACTAGCAGACTTGTGCAGAGCTTGAGATCGGCTGTGTCTCAATTCAGGGTCTGTATACTTCGAGTTGTGATTTCGAAGTGCCCTTCTAATTGGGACAGCACTTGGTGCGCCAGTATGACGTATGCGTACGTCGAATCCTCACTTATGCAGTATGCAGACCCTGAATTGAGACAAAGCTGATGTCAAGCTCTGCACAAGTCTGCTAATTAAGTCTGATGTGTGTCAGGTGTGTTACAACATGGAATTTCACAACACGCACAAGTCCCTAGGACCGGAGTTACCTACCCCTCCTCTAGACCATCAGTTGCAGAAATAGTCTGTCATGATTATGAAAAATATTTCTTCAGGCTTCTTTTGAATTTTTGTACTTCTGCTTACATATTATGTTTTTTTTGGCATTTTTTCAGGCCCAAGAGATTGACCCTGAAGCCCTACAAAGAATACTGGTTTGTTTTCAAGGATACCACCATCTCTTACTACAAGAACAAAGAGTCATCCAACAGAGAACCAATAGACCAGTTTCACCTTCGAGGTCTGTGATAAAGAACTTTGTTTTTTTTTAAAAAAGCACTAAAAGTGAAAGATTTTGAAAAAGAAATAAATATTTAAAATAATTTTTAGATTATTTAGATTATAAAAACCAATCTTTTGACGTTAATTAAAATGTTTTCTTCTTTAATCAACAGGTTGTGAGGTGGTCCCTGATGTCAACGTTACAGACAAGAAGTTTGGCATCAAGCTCCTGCTCCCAGTGGCTGATGGCATGAATGAAGTGTACATCCGATGTGACAATGTATGGCCCCCTTCTTCGCCTAATGACTTTTTCATTAGTTTGAAAGTTTCTCCCTGTTCTCATTCCACTTTTGATGCTGTATTTATCAACATTTTCTCCTTCTTGCCATTGGTGCAGGAAAACCAGTATGCCCAGTGGAAGGCTGCATGCATCCTTGCTTCCAAAGGCAAGACAATGGCCTACAGCTCTTACAAATCAGAAGTAAAGAAGATCCAGTCCTTTTTGCAAATGAAGAGCCTGGCACCCCCTCCTGGCCAAGCAGCTCCAGACATCGACGCTATGGAGATGAACGCTGAATGCTTCGTCTCGCCACGCTACGCCAAGAAGCACAAGACTAAGCAGGTGTGTTTAAGAACTGCCAGCAGTGTAAATGAGTATTGTTGCTAAATATTGTTGCTGACTTCACCTCTCGTTGCACCAAGCTGACAGCGAGAATCCTGGAGGCTCACCAGAACATTGCATCGCTGTCCTTAACAGATGCCAAGATGCGCTTTATTCAGGCGTGGCAGTCCCTTCCAGAGTTTGGTATAAAGTACTACATTGTCAGGTACAAGGCATATGTTTGCATATGAAAATCTATGAAAAAAATTAATATATATATATAATAATGATTTACAATGGAATAAAATATCTTTATTTTCATTGGTCTTGTGTTTTTTTTCCCTTTCAGATTCAAAGGAAGTAAGAAGGATGAAATTCTAGGGATCTCATATAACCGGCTGATTCGCATCGACATGTCCTCTGGCTTGCCTGTCACCACATGGAGGTTTGCCAACATGAAGCTGTGGAACGTCAACTGGGAGATAAGACAAGTAAGGGCATACATCTTAAGAATATTTACGATAGATGGCGCCACTTTAGATGAACAAATCATTTATGTTTGGTGTGTAATTTCAGGTGACAATAGAATTTGACCAGAATGTGACAATAGCCTTCAGCTGTGTGAGCTGTGACTGCAAAGTGGTCCACGAGTTCATCGGTGGTTACATCTTCCTCTCCACAAGATCTAAAGACCAGAACGAAACTCTAGACGAAGACATGTTCCATAAACTTACTGGAGGCCAGCAATGACCAAAAATGTATTAGTTTGTCTGTCTTATGAGGTATTTTAGGTTTATTCTTAGCTGGATTGCAATGCTGCAACATTGTCAAACACAAACTGAACAAATCACTGGCAAAGATAATCAATGCTGAATCAAGTCAAAGTGAGAAATGATGTATATTTACTACAAGAAAAATGCTGTGATGTGTTTTTGCCACAACATATACAGAAGAATGGTTTGGATGTAAATATGTTACTAATTTGTTTCTAAAAACTTTGGATATTTGTAAGAAGTTAGCTTTTGTAGAAGCTGTAAATGCTCTTTGCTCATATAAGAGAAAACAACTGCTTAAAACCATTAAAGACTTATAGCCAGTATTGACTTGCACAATGGTTAGAAAATACATTTCTACAATGACTGATTGTTAAAATGGGTTGCACGGTGTAGTAGTGGTTAATACTGCAGGCTCACAACATGAAAAGTGCTGGCTCAAGCCTCGGCTGTGTGATTCAAGCAGTGGCCTTTCTGTGTGGAGTTTGCATGTTCTCCATGTGTGGGTTCTCTCCAGGTTCTCCAGCTTCCTCCCACATCCAAAGACATGCATGTTAGGGTAAATAGTCACTGTAAATTGTCCCTAGGAGTGAGCATGACTGGTTTTTGTTTGTCTGTGTTGGCCCTGTGAAGCGACCTGTCCAGTGTGTACTAGCCTCCTGCAACCTTGACTTGGAAGCGGTATGGAAAATGAATGAATGAATGAAAATTGTTAAATGTGTCTCGCTTCCCAAACGTTTAGTTTCCTATCATTGACATTGATGCTATTTGTTACTGCACACAAAGCAGCCTGCCTTATGCTACTACAGAGAAAACAGAAGCTTCCATAAAATATATTATACTGATTCTTGTTTGCATACATTTATTGCTTCAGAATAATTCTATAGAAAAACACATCTGATTTACTGTATACAACACTGAGCTCTGTAGTCACATACTGTCCACAAAACCATCCCGCCTGCACTGAAAACAACTACTGAATTTGCACAGTGAAAGAAAAGGAGATAGCAGACATACTTTATTTGCCAAAAACTGACTTGTTAGGTTTGTTATGTTAAGAATCAAACAACCTGAGGAGATGCAGTTGTTGCTCTCTCTTTTTTACAGGATTGCTGAGGATAATGGTTCATTCCTTGCAACAGGCCTGTGTTGCTGATAATATGATCCTTTGAAAGTATTATTTTTTTATATTAAAGTTGAATAAGATTGTATCATTTCAAAACAAACATAATGACATAGCAAATTAGCCAGACGGGTCATTTATTTATTTAAAGTTGATACAATGGAGGTACACTTCATAGTTGATTCTTCATTCTTTCCTCAATGCATCTTTCAGGTTTTTTTTCTCCTGTTTCCAATATGATTCTCCAGCAACTGGAAAACTGTCATTTATTTTAGATGAGTGGATATTTATGTCAAGGTAGAAATTGTCATTATCTGTCTAAAACCACTAATTTCACTACCCAAAAATTCCAAACAGACTAATTTAGCATTTTATCTAAATATTTTAGGTTTGGTTTTGTGATTGTTTAGAGTTTATTGTATGTACTAATTATTTTTATTTTAAACAGTAACTGTTTATAACATTTCTATTGATGACACATTGTAGATTGATTGCCTAGCCATCAAAAAAGTGTTCAAAACTTACTAGCTACATAAAAA
The DNA here is from genome assembly GCA_037177515.1 of Pseudomugil tenellus. Lineage (NCBI taxonomy): Eukaryota > Metazoa > Chordata > Actinopteri > Atheriniformes > Pseudomugilidae > Pseudomugil > Pseudomugil tenellus. The sequence continues at coordinate 6,666,043 of JBAMHX010000025.1, read as the reverse complement.
AAATCTCACAAATTTTATAAATGTATTCAATTAGACTTTCTACTGTGGAAAATTATTCTTTAATACAGAACTCTCTCTTTTGAACTTTTAGCTTAATCACTGCTGCATCAGTTTGTATCATTGGTTTGTATGTGTAAAATAAATCATGCGAGCAGAATGTTTGCATATCACGCAAAGCAATACAGTACTAATGGAAATACACAAATACACCCATGTCAGGTAAATGAGGTGATGAATTATAACACACCATCCTTTTCTGTATTCAACAATATTTGCTACATTATTTTCAGACTTGATTTCTTTATAAAAAAAAAAAAAAAAAACAAACATTTGTTCACAACTTTACCCATTAAACCTAAGAGGCACCCCATCGATTATTCTGCCATCTACTAAAAAAACTCGCACTTCGTTTCTATTGGCCAGGAAACCCAACAGTATCTTGTCAGCCAATAAGATGTGTATGCGGAAGCGACGCTCAACAATCCGTTTTCGTTTAGTCATACTGGGAGGCTAGTGCAGTGAACGCTAACACGTGGGGAAATAATCTGCTGTAACTTGCTTGTACTTTAAGCTAGTGTTGCGGGTTTTTTTTTTAGAAGTTGTGCCTCATCGACGACAAGTTCATATAATAAGCCAAAGACTTCATATCAGTGTCAGCTGACCGGGAACCTCAATTTTCCGGTTTATTATGGCGGACAACGGAGGTGATGATCAGTATAGGATCAAAGAGGGTGACTGTGTTGTATTAAAACGAGGAGAAATCTACAAAGCTGTGCAAATTCAGGCAAAGAAGTAAGTCAAAACTGTGTGTTCACACATTTTAAGTAGCTCAAAGTAAGCCGCAGTTTGTTCTTCTCGGCGTATCAGTGTCACGAGAAGCGCAAAACTGCGCGGATGCTCCTGAAAACTGATGATGTTTGTGTGCTGTGCACAGAAAGATTATTTTTGAGAAGCAGTGGATCTTCTTGGATAATGCAGTGGGACACCTGTACAGCACCACGTTTGAGATTTTATCTGGTGGGTCTCTGAAACCACACGAAGCCAAGAACACCGAGAGCCCCCCAGGTGTGTAATATACTAAAGGACACACATACACTGACTAACCAGTCACTTCACCAGGCCATTCCACTACAATCACCCCATTGTCATTTTAAAGAGATCTGTTTGGGATCTGGTGTATTAGTCTTACTAGAGGTAGCCATTAAGAGATGGTATATGCGGTCAAAAGGTGATGAATACTGATGTGGATTGTACTGTTTAAACCATAAAAACATGCCTAGCAAAGATCCCCACACCACTACACAACCACCATCACCCTGAACTATTGATACAAGGTGTAATGAATCCATGCTTTCATGTTATTTACACCTACCACTCGCTGGATATTTTCTTTTCTTTATATATTTTTGCCCCATTCTCTGTAAACTGTAGAAATTATTGTGTGAAAAAATAGCATTTTACTGATATTCTCGGACTAGTGTGTTTGGCATCAACATTTATGCTGCGTTTGAACTTCAGCAAGTCTTTTTGACCACGTTACCATGTGTGTGTTAACAATGAACTTTCTAGCTATTTGTGTTAACAAGTAGTTGGATATGTGTATCTAATAACAAAGTGGCTGGTAAGTGTATTTATGCTGCACTACAAGTGGGAATTTATGATGACCACTTTGAAACTGTAAATGTCTGAGATGCTATCAACAAACTATGTACAGTTTTTAATGGGGTCTGGTTTTTTTTTTGTTGTTGTTGTTTTTGTGTGTGTGTGTTTTCCCAGATGTAAAGGTGGCCGGCACGGACAACAGAAATATCGTTGATGATGGCAAATCGCAGAAACTGACCAGGGATGATATTGAGACTCTAAAAGAGCAAGGTCTGAAGGGTCAGGTACATCGATAGCTTAAGTTCCACGTGATAATAGAGGATTGTGAGAGTTGGCTGCGAGGGTTGTGTCAGAGAATCATTTCCTGCTGTTTGGAAAAACAAATGTTTATCATAAACTCAAAAATCAGTTTACTGAGGGAAGGAATTTGCTGCTTACAGTATTTGTGTTTTTGCTGTATAGATCTGGGGCTGTGTTTATCAAGTTTCTTAAAGTGCTATTTCTGTCCTGACTGAGTGCTGAGAGTTTGTAGAATTCCTAGTCTGACTTATGACTAAAAGCTATTTATCAGCGTCCGTAAGTGTAAGAATCCTTACTACTTCTCCAGAGTGTCCTAAGTGGTTAGAAGATGCATGTACAGAAAAGCACTGAGGCAAGAGAGCCGTAAGCCTGTGACGGTAACAAATGTAACTTTGCGATTAATTGTCTCGGGAATTATTGCGATAAATGATAATATTGCGCTAAGCGATTAATGTTGTCACTTTTAGACCAGTTTCAACTAATATAATAATATAGTAATAAGACTAAGTACATGCTTTCAAAGAATAAACATTCATTTCTGAAGAACATTGATTATGGTCTTCCAGTTTCAGCAGTGTGGTTATCTAGAACATATCTGGTCTCTCAGCATCCAGTCAGCAATTACATAGTATCTGCTCATGTAAGGGGTCATGTTTTAAATGGACCACATATCTGAGGAGGCAGAGTAAAACTGAATGAACCCTAACCCTTTAGGATGTCACCTTGTAGGCAACATTGTAGACAAGCCGCTGCCTCTTCCTCTCATGTACTATGATGTTCCGCAGTTGAACCTGTTACAATCCAGTCTTTGGTAAATAGAGAAAGTAAAGTAAAAACTAAGGTTATTGCGCTTGTTTTTTCTTATCGTGCAATGAATTGACTTATTGCTTATTGCAACAGGCCTAGAGAGACGTACGTGCGGACAGAAAGACATCAGCTTTGTTTGAGACAAGCAGCTGATCAAACGTGTTGTCTGTACAGAGCTGGTAAAACCTACAGGGAAAAATGTTTAAACCTTTCCGTTTCCAAAATGTACTTTTAGCTGATTCAAGCATTATAAGTGATAATGAAATTTAGGTCAACAAGATTAGTCTTTTCTCCGAGTATATGTTGTTGATTTAATAAAAAAAAGCAATCTAAGCAGTAACTACATGCAAAACTGTACAATCAGTTTATTAAAGCACTAAATTATTTTTTTTATTCATTGTCAGTAGATATATATTCTATTGTCATTTTAATGATTCAATGAGCCCTTATTTCTTCCTCTGATATTTTGACATTTTTAGATAAATGATCAGCAGCTGGTCAATTCATCAGATTTGGACGTGAGACTCATCTAAGATGTCGCCAATGGCACCTACAACTGTCGTAACCTCGCTCTGAGGCAGACGCTTAAGATTCAGTCCTGTACCTTGCTAAAACAGTGTGAATGAGACACGGGATAATTAACTTTTATGTGCAAGTTTTTTTTTATATATATATAATAAATCAAATGTTCTTAGGAACTCTTTAAGATGTTTGATGAATACGGCCCCTGGACTACAGGCAGGTCAGTGAAGCTAATGGACTTTATAGAATTTATTTTAGTCAAATGAGCAAGGCAGTGCCTGAGCAAACAATTTAAACTTTCAGAAAAAAATTATTATGACTTTACAGAAATAAAATCATCCGAGTCAGTTGTTGGATATGTACATTTAAAGTATAAACCATTAGTTTTGGAGTTTCAGCAATGTGTCTGCATGAAGTGACACGTGTTTGTTTGGTCCAAAGGAAATCATTCAGCAGCTCATCGAAAACAGCTCGACGTTCAGCAACAAGACTGGATATTCCCAAGATAAGTACATCAAGAAGAAGAAAAAAAAGTGAGTCACTTGTGGATGATTCCCATAAAAGTCTGATCTGGACTTAAGTTGCTTTAGCTCGTCATGATGGATGTCATCAGTTGTTCCCATCTGGTGCTTTATCAGGTACGAAAACACGGTGGCAATCCTCAAACCGACCTGTCGCATCCTGGCCATGATGTACCATGGTCGCGAACCAGGGAAGATCTGGTGAGTGTGCGTGTTTGTTCATGCGGCGTACGTGTCGCTCTTAAATCGGAATAAGAAGATGACGTGATACCTGTGCTTTGCTGTGATGTAGCCACCTGCGGTATGACACCCTTGCTCAGATGCTAACTCTGGCGAACATCCACGCTGGCAGTAAGATTCTCGTGTTCGAGACTTGTGCTGGACTTGTCCTGGGAGCCATCATGGAAAGAATGGGAGGCAAGTGCATAGGTTTAAAAGAATCCAGCTATAGTGCGTGTTTCTGTAGGCCTGCATTGCAAATAGTCTTTTTTCTCTGCCCTTTATGGAATTGCTGCCTTTGTCCTCCAGGTTACGGCTCAGTGATCCAAATGTACCCAGGAGGGGGGCCTGTGCGGGCAGGTGTGGAGAGCTTTGGCTTCCCTGCACATTTTCATGACACGCTGCATGAGTTTCCCATCTGCCACGTCAATGCTTTGCTGGCAGGCACCCTGGACACCACTGGCAAAGACCCCACTGCAGGTACTGTTTTATTGATAGTCACTTATTTTCTCCCTGTGGTATTTATTTTCCTTTTTCAGCTGCAAGAGCAGAAAGTGAACTAGTCATCATTTTCTAACATTAATTCAACAAACTAATGGGTTTTTTTTAACTCCAGATGAGAACCAGTTTGAGGTGGCTGCAGAAGAAGAGCAAAGCCAGCCTGAGACTGACCAGCAAGAAGGCAGTCCAGAGGAACAGAGCATGGAAACAAACACTGGGGATGATGCCCAACAGGAGAAAATGGAGAAGGAGAAACACAAAAAAGTACTTCTGAATTTGAGAAGTTTTTCCAGCTTTGCCTTAATGTATTTTTATAAAATGAGATTGTAATGTACTCTGTGACTTATTTATAATAACTAAATGCTATGATATATTTTTCCTCATATAAATTAATTTTTTTAAAGGTTCAAGAAAAAAAGATAAAGCTGGAGGAGAAGCGGAGGAGACTTGCGGCTGCTGCTGTGCTGCTGGAAAGCAGGAATGCTGACGGGTTGGTATCAGATTATCCTTCTCTTCTTTGTAACACTCAGAAAAATCAGGCTCCTAGATCTATAGTTTAACTGTTTGAGAGGTCAGTGCTTGCGTGATGTCACTTCCTGTCACGAAGAAACAGGCAGCCGCAACATTAGACGGAGCTGGCAATCACCAACATAAAAACTGGCTGTAGCTATCGTGGAAAGAACTGTGGGGGATTACAGATGGACCAAGCAGACTGTGGTGGACAAGAGACAGTGGATAACATCAAGCTGTGAGCCTAGAACGATTCCCCTTCTTATAAGTGGTATTAGAATCCTGGTTGTTTTTTGTTTTGTTTCGCTCTTGGATAGTCTGAACTATTGAATGATGTGAAGACTTAGAGGACAAGCCTAGCTCAGCGATTCTAAGGCAGCTGCAGTGTGGTGTGCTTTGGTCAGCCCTAGAACCTGGCCAGAAAACCTTGGATTGTACCGTACCGTCTTCTTCCGCTTATCCGGGGTCGGGTCGCGGGGGCAGCAGCCTAAGGAGGGAAGCCCAGACTTC
>JBAMHX010000025.1:6648887-6660217 GCA_037177515.1 Pseudomugil tenellus | reverse complement strand
TATCCGGGGTCGGGTCGCGGGGGCAGCAGCCTAAGGAGGGAAGCCCAGACTTCCCTCTCCCCAGCCACATCTGCCAGGTCATCAGAAGCTCATCAAGGAATCACCTTGGATTGTCTCATTCAATTTAGTTAAACCCAGATAAGGTCCATACACATTATCCTACCTGAGTAGTAGCAACAGCTAACGTTGATTAAAAAAAAACGCACAGGCTTGCAGAACTGTGACTTTCAGCAAATTTAAGCAAAATTTCAAATGAATGATTTAATTTTTTATTTTATTGCTTTTGTTTTTGTATGGTGTAGCAGATCTGTCTAAAATCTTTCTGATTGGAGCATTAAATTGCTAATTGTTCAAACCCACACCACTCCGTGAATACTTAGTAGGTGGACCTACTGTAGGTTGTTTTGTCTCCACCTAGACGTAGGACAGAGGTACTACATCTGAACTTCCCTCTATCTCTATCTCTTGTTTTTTAACAGTGCACTGTGTAAGAAGCTAAACTCATAAAGTTAATTACACTGAGGGGAAAAAGAATTATTAATGTATTGTTAATTATGTCTATAAATGTCATAAAACATTATTTGCCTTCCTCTGGACTCGTACAGTGATGAGTGCACAGCACGCTCACAAGGTGAGCAAATTGATTACTTTGTGGTTTCCTCTCACATAAAATGAAGACCCTTATTGCTTGATGGATGAACTGTTATGAAGGTGACACCTGTGCTTAAAGTACAAGTATTGATCTTGTAAGCTTCGAGACGTCTCTACATCATATCAGCTAAACAATAAACACCACCGCGCACAAACTCTAACATTGTCCTAAATCAGCGTCTTCTGCCGACTCCTCCAGCTGTATGAAATACGATATGGAGAGGCAGTAAGTTATCTACTGCGATGTCACACACAACACTGATAAGCTAAATTACGATATTGCCTTACCTGCACATTTCCAATTACAAAACACACTGTTGACAGCGTGTTTTATGTCGGGCAGGTTTGCGCCATCATCTTTTTTTGTTTCCTGTGTGCAGGTTGGTCATAGCCAGTCGCTTCCACCCGTGTCCTGTCCTGTTGAGCCTGCTCAAATTCCTCTCCCCCTCCAGGCCATTTGTAGTTTACTCCCAGTACAAAGAGGTAAGTCAATCATGAGCACAATTATTTCTTAATGTACCTTCCGAAAGGATTATTTCTCATTAGTTGCCACTGCACACAGACTTTTTTTTTCTCCTTTTTGCTTAGAGCTGCAGTGGGAAATGATGCGGGGGGGGGGGGTGCATACTCATTATCACTGAGCAGTTACATTGCTTATCTCATTATAACACTGATTACCTCTGTCATGCTCAAGTTGCTAAAAGGCCAGTCTGTGTGTGTGTGTGTGCGTGCACCTATAGTAATGGACACTGGTCTCTTTCCCATTTCACTTTCTCCAGCCTCTTATTGAATGCTACACTAAACTCAAGGAACAAGGTGGGACGATCAACCTGAGCCTTACAGACACTTGGCTCCGACATTACCAGGTAAATGCTCAAATATTTTAAAATTGATCCTTTTTATCTGCTTGTTTTTTCTACTGATAAAGGAACTGATAACTGATTTATTCATTGGGACTGTCATTAGTAATCAGGTAAAACCTACAGATACGTCTTTACTATCTTTTATCTCGCTTCTGGTTTCATGGCTTTTCTATTGAACCTTTATCAGCAGCATCAGTTTTTTTTATGATGTTTATAACATGCTTGATATTTATTTGGAGTAAACAATAAACTATTAATCTTAATGTCATCCTTTCATGTAAAAGGAAGAAACTTTAGTTTAACAAGCAGCAGCTCGACACTCATATGCAGAGCTCATATCTCCTGACTATCTCTTTTGTGTCCCCAGGTGTTGCTTAACAGGACACATCCTCTGCTACTGATGAGCGGGGGTGGGGGCTATGTCCTCTCAGGAACAACTGTTGCCATGGACCACAATAAGCCGGCAAGCTCCCCTCGAGCTGAGGGGCCCAAACCAAAGAGACAGAAACTGAAAGACACTGAGGGATAAACAAACACAGAGGGATGAAATCCCGGAGGGGCACATTACCAGCCATCTTTAGGGGATTTTGCCCCAAAGAGTTTGTCTCTGCTGAACTGATTTGACACTTCTGGAATAAAAGAGACAGAGTGTCCGGTATGGATTCATCAGAGCACTTTCTCTTGTCTTTTGTACTCTCATCAGCAAATTAAAGTGGAATGCTGGGAAGTAAACTGCACACCAGTTTAGCCTATTTGAGTTCAGTGCATTTTGGATTTAAGAAACCAGTGAAATAATCATGTCTAAGCTGAAACTAACTGGTCCTTCGTTCCGCCTTGAGAGCAGCTGTTTATTTTATTTTCCTTTGTAGAAATAAAGTGCCATTTGTTCTATGACCCAGCTTTGGTGTGAGCTTCTGCTGTATCTGTGGGGGGCGGGGGAAAAATCAACTGTGACCACATTTACTTTAAGAAATAAATATAACACATTGTTTTGGTCCCAGAATAACTCTTTTTATTGAGTACGGAACAAGATGTGACTCATTTGTTTCATACATTATTATTTTCATATTTCTCAGATTCTATAGAAACATCCAAGCTATTTTCATGCTGTTTAATTAGAGGACATCAAAATATCACAGAAACAATGAGCAGAGTTGATAAAATATGGCAAGGCTTAAGTTTTTTTTTCTTTTCTTGGTAACTTAACACTTAGCGCACTAAATTGGCAGACATGTAGTAATATTTTATTTTCTTCACTGATAGCTGACGTTTCTCTGGGATTATGCAGTCTTGTCATGCAATTTCGCCGCAATCTTCTGCAACTCCAGGTCCATTGCTGCTAGGTTCTCCAGTTCTTTCTCCTGAAAAACAGTATTTACAACAAAAACGAGCCATCAGCCTTTGTTTTGATACTTGATAACTGTTTTATGTGCGTTTATAAGAACTTAAACCTTGTCCTATATTAAACTCATTACAGCTAACTGCAGCTTGTGGACATGCACAGGCCATTAGGCTAATTGTTCACTTGGGTTGTCCTTGGACTGGCAGCGCGGTAGAACTAATGAATCACCATAAAACAGCCTCTTTTTTAATGTTTGTGACCAGATAAGAAAGTCTGCAGGCTGTAGCTCTTTTTTCATATCATATTAAAGCTGATTGCTCTGAGAGGATGCAATAAAGTCCTTACTGTGATTACTGCAGCAGTCAATAAACTACCGGTGTAGTGAAATCAAACGAGGGAAATGAGATGGGGGAGGAATCTATGTGAACAAGTGAATAGTACAGTAAATTGAACAGTTTGACATTTAGTCGCTAGATATACATTATACATTTTTTTCTCTTTGTGTATTTGGGACATGTTCACGAATATACATTCGCTGACTTTTCTTAAGGCTAAATTCAACAACTCTCTTTTAACAGAGGATTTCCATAATGAGCATTGCTGTCTTCCCTTGCATGGAAACTGGGAAGTCATGTGCCTCGTGGCTTTACTTGGTCTGTTAAATGTGCTGCATCTTGTTTATGTGAATGGACGTAGAGGGAGAACTCTGAGGATTTATTCTGCAGCATTTGTGTTCAGAGATCTATTTTGGATTGATTAGTCACAGTTACAGTAAATGCATGATTGGTCAGTAGAGATTATTGGGCTGTAATAGCAGCTCGACGTACCTCCTGTGGAGTAAGTGTCCTCTGGACTGAGCTCCTTTTTGCCTCCTCTTCAGTAGAGTGGGTAGCCAGCTGGTTTATCTTAAAGCTCAGCAGTTTGGACAGTTCCTCCATCTTTAAACACAGAAATAAAGAACATGTTGTTTTCTGAAGCTGCTAGTACTGGCAGCAGTTACTTAAACATCAGTTACCTTGTTTGCAGGTACGGCGTGTTCATCCGAGTCCCTTTTAAACCAGGCGGGGTGGTAGTAGCCTCTGTAAATCCATGGGTTGCGCTTTTCAGACAGATACCTGACAAAAATTCACTCATTACACACTAAACTAGTTATGTTACCTCATGTACTCGGCCTGGAAAGTTCTCGTATTTGTATAAATGTAGATGGTAAAAAAGAAATTGCTGTGTGTGAAGAATATGAATGGAAATTGATCAAACATACCTTAGAGCTTCGTCTCTGTCCTTTGCTTCTACGTAATCGTCAAACTCATCCCCCTGCTCTTCCTCTACTTCTGAGGATCCTCCATCACGCTTGTGAAATTTCTTTTTATGATGGTACCTATGTGTTGGTTTCCATACCCGCTTCTCTATCTCACCCTCTTCCTTTTGATGTCTTTTGTCAAATCCCCAGTCCTCCTGACTGCGTTCCTCCTCTGCACCTCCATCTGCAAGCTCTTCATCTCGTTTGTGTCTCCTCTGATGGTGCCTGCCAGACCTCCATTCTCTTTTTTCTCTTCCAGTATCAAAATCCCAGTATTCCTGGCTGCGCTCCTCATCTGGCTCATCCCTGGCGTCCTCTGACAGATCTTCATCCCGTTTGTGTCTCCTCTGGTGATACCTCCCAGGTTTCCAGTCTCTCTTTTCTCTTCCAGTATCAAAATCCCAGTATTCTTGGCTGCGCTCTTCCTCTGGCTCTTCTCTAGCTTCCTCTGACAGCTCATTATCCCGTTTGTGTCTCCTCTGATGGTGCCTGCCAGACCTCCATTCCCTCTTCTCCCTCCCAGTATCGACATCCCAGGATTCCTGACTGCGCTCTTCATCTGGCTCTTCCCTGGCGTCCTCTGATAGCTCTTCATCCCGCTTGTGTCTCCTCTGGTGAGTCCTGCCAGGCCTCCAGTCTCTTTTCTCATATCCAGTGTCGAAGTCCCAGTATTCCTGGCTGCGTTCCTCATCGGGCTCTTCTCTAGCTTCCTCTGCAAGCTCTTCATCCCGTTTGTGTCTCCTCTGATGGTGCCTGCCAGACCTCCATTCCCTCTTCTCCCTCCCAGTATCGACATCCCAGGATTCCTGACTGCGCTCTTCATCTGGCTCTTCCCTGGCGTCCTCTGATAGCTCTTCATCCCGCTTGTGTCTCCTCTGGTGAGTCCTGCCAGGCCTCCAGTCTCTTTTCTCATATCCAGTGTCGAAGTCCCAGTATTCCTGGCTGCGTTCCTCATCGGGCTCTTCTCTAGTTTCTTCTGCTGGATCTTCATGCCGTTTGTGTCTCCTCTGATGATACCTTCCAGGCTTCCAGTCTCTCTTGTCAAGATCCCAAGATTCCTGGCTGCGATCCTCGTATCCATCGCCCTCTGATGGCTCATCACTGCGTTTGTGAAGCTTTCTCTTATGATGGTAGCGATGTGTGGGTTTCCATATGCGCTTTTCTCTCTCCTCCTCATCCTCTTGCCTTTTGTCCACATCCCAGTATTCCTGACTACGTTCTTCCTCTGGCTCTTCCCCTTCTTCTTCATCTCGTTTACTCTTTTTTTGGTGGTATCTCCCAGGCCTCCACTTCCTCTTCTCTCTTTCTTCCCCTTCATCCTCCTCTTCATCATAATCTGATCTTCTTTCCATTACTCCCCAGCTCTCCTGACTGCGATCGTAATCTTCCTCTTCTCCTCTTTTGTGCTTCTTCTGGTGGAATCTTCCAGGCTTCCAACTGCTCCTTTTCTCTCGCTCCTCTTCCTCTTCATGCCTCTTGTCCTTCTCATCGCCGAAGCTCCAGGATTCTTGGCTGCGCTCATCTTCTGGGTTTTCTCTTTTTTCCTCCACAGATTTCAAGAGTGCCTCAATATCTTTGACATCTGCTGCTTTCGCCACAGGTTCCTGGGTACCTTTGACACCCGCTTGCTGAGATACAATCTCCTCCTCAATCTTCTTGTCCAGTGAGGCATGTTTGACTCCTGAGATAAAGCAAATAGATAAATAAAAAGATCAACACAGGTGTGAAGGTTTATTTGTTGCCTTTGCGGACAAGTTTGGATTAATCTGTGATTTGACTCAAACCATTTAAATCAGTAAACTTCAGTTGAATTCATGTCACATTTATTTCCATTTTTTTAAAAAAAAGATTAACACTATGGCTTACTGCTAAAATGTCAACAAATTGTCTTTTCTGTGTTTTATTTCGCACAGTTCCTTAATATGTCATTGGTTGGATTTTTGAACAGCTCAGCATAAACTGCAACTTCCATTTAAAATCAGTGACCATTGGAGAGAAAATAATATCAGGTAAATATGCAAGATTTAATGTGCCACCAACCTGCTTGGAGGATATTTTTGCATTCCTGATCCAACTGAGAGTCCGGTTTGGAGAGAGCTTTGGACAGGACTTCAACTAAACATCGTGCTACCTGCAAAATTCAGATCACTCAAGTATCTAAACTCTGATCTGATTCAAGTCACAAACATCAAAATGCATCGTGAAAACATACCTGATTTTCTTTTTTCCCATCTTTCCCCACCGGAAGCGCTAGAGTTTCTGCATCAAAAGGAAGTAAATAAAAAAAAAATCTGTTTAAATCAGGGTAAATAAAATGCAGAATTACTGTAGCAGCTTGCACGTGTCAAATTGAAGAAATAGTCTCTGTCCATGGTGCTGAAGTGGTAACTAATTGTCTGCAGGATGTTTATTTTTCTTTAAAAAAAAAAAAAAAAACTTTCCTTTCGCCTACCTTTCAGCAGAGCCGCAACAAGGAGAAAGATAAATCTCATGTTGATGAGATGAAAGTAAATCCGGGAAAAAGACGAAAAAGCTGTAAGATCAGCTCCTTCCCAGAGAGCTGCGCTGACCGGGCGCCTGCTGCTCTGAGTGCTGGAGCGCAGCAGCGCCTCAAATAAGGAGGGGAAAGGGGGGGCGGGGGGCGTAGGAGGAAGGCTTTAGGCCCTGTTAATGTCATGACTCATTAAACCTTAAAAAAAGCGGGACTTGGGAGACGTTTGATGCGCGAACTAGATCGATATTGTGTTTGGAGCGAAATTGCAATGCAGTTAGTGTCACGATGCATTCAGGTGACGACTTGAACGGGTTTTAGGGGTCTAAGGTGTTTTTTGTTTTTTTTTTAGTTTATCGCGTATTTGTCACGCTTTACAGAGCAGCTGTTGCGCACAACATCACGAAGGTTCTTGTGAAAAATGATGGTCGAGTCCTGCGATGTTCTGACAATTTGTACAGATTCATGAAGGTATCCAAGAACTTTACAGCTCCAGATGTTTCTGTTGCTGCTGTTGATGTCCTATTCCTGAAAATGCTGACCTAGCTACATATTATATTGAGTGGATTGCAAATTACAAGGAGTCTTTTTTCCCTTGTCAAACACAATTCTACGAGTCAATCTGAAAGATGATTGAGCGTAAAAGTTATTTTCAAACACAATAATGTAAAGTCCATTCACAGTTTTGAATGGGTGGTTTATTTTTATGAACCTGTATCTCATGGCCCAGCAAAATTATATGTAAATTAAACCTCTTTAAATCTAAAGAAAATGATGCCAGCAAAACACTAATGTGTGAAGAGGAGAAAAAACTAAACCTTCCAAAGCAGATTGTACAATCCTCCATTGATTTTTGACAGGTGAAGGTGCCAGGGTTAGATATAAAAGGAGGATCCACTAAAAGTTTGGTCATTCTAAATAATATCATTGGCTTTATTGCTGGGTAATCTGTCAGTATCAGTCAGAGGTGACTGATCAGTTCCCTATTTTATGGAACCAGCTTCCAGCTCATGTGAGACAGGCAGACACAGTCTCTACATTTAAGGTTAGGCTCAAAATGTTCCTCTATGGAAAAGCTTATAATCAGGATAGTGAGGAATAGGGTTTACTACACAACTGAAGCTAGGCTGCTCTATAGGCCAGAAGCTGAGGGGAATATGGTGCACTGAGCATCTGTCCTCTGGTTTCTGGTTTTCCGGTGCCGTTTGGACCGTAGATGATCCCATTTATGCTCCGGTCCCGACCTATGGGCCCTTGACCTCTTTACCCATGGACCTGGAGCTCCATGAGGTTTCTTCTTTTTTTTCCCTACAACCGGGTTTTTTTTTTTTTTTGGAGTTTTTCCTTACCGCGAAGGAGGGTCTAAGGACAGGAAGTCCGGGGTCTGTTTAGTTTAGTGTAGTCACTAAGTGTGTATTGTGAGTTATGTCTATTGTTCTGTTATTACCTGCATGTGAAGCCCTCTGAGACAACTTGTTGTGATACTGGGTTATATAAATAAAATTGAATTGAATTGAAAAGAAGCATTCAATTGCTTGCTATTTTGATCAGTAACTCAAATTCAAGTTCACCGACACATCCAGAAACACAACCTGTAATGATGTTACACGAGAAGGAAACCATATTTCAAATATGTACAGACATGTTGTCTGATTCTCTGGGCTAATTTCAGATTAACAGAAGCACAGTAACCATATTTTATGTGGTCTAATGAGTTCACATGTCTCCTGCTCTGTGGAACATAAAGGATACCATATTTCACATGCCAAAGAAAAGAAAGAATATCTAAGCTGCTGTCCAGAAAAGGTCTAAATGTTAGCATTGGTGTTTTTTTTATTTATTACTTCATTTTTTAGTGTCATTGTCTTCCATTGACCTAATTCATTTTATCTGCTTATTAATGTCTGACAAATTGCAATGAATGTTGACTGGTGTTTGTTGTAAACTGCAAATGAACTGCCTGATAAATAAAGTTTTTTGAATGTGAATGAGGCGAATCAGTATCCAAGGTATGGCCACATGGAGAGATGCAGATGTATGTACCAGAAATTTTGAAAGATGTGTGTTTTGACAGTGACAGGTTATTCCTGCAGGACAATTCCCAACAGCATTCCAAATTACTTCCAACAGCATTACATCCCATACACAACTAACCTGCCTTCAATCTGTCTCCTACTGACACACTATGCTGAGGAGATTTAAATAACGAACCCAAAAATGGTAGATTTGATCAGGGTTGGAGCCATATACGGGCCAGGGTGTGCTTAGGCCCACCCACTTCTTTAACTGGCCCAGGGCTTCAAGAGTTTAGTTGTTGCACTAATGTTATATTAACCTGCAAGATATTTAGCAAATTCAAACTTATTAGTATCAATTGAATCTTTTTCTTTGCTGAGTCTCGCTGAAGTGACAAAAAATAAGCCATAATAAAAGCAGTTATTAGTAAAAGATAATGAATTCAAAATGCCCCACTTACCTTGTAATCGCACACATTGTAGGTCTACTTTATTAGGTTGCACATACATTCATGGTTCATGAATGCACTTTCCAAATACAGACTCATTCTTAAGTCCAATGTTTATGCGAGGTTATGTACCATGTATCAACGGAAAGTAAAAGCAGTCTGTCTGACTCGGAGTTATGATTTCTTTCCAAAACTTCTTAATAATTTATTCAGCCTTAGTCAAACTTCCATCTAGTTTCCCATGGAAACCAGAATGTTTCAGCATCAGCTCAGAGATGCTATTTAATAGAAAGCTTCATCAGAAGCTTGGTTTTGACACACGTGATATACAGTCTTTCTTTTTATTTTTTTCCCCAACTTTTCTGAATGTGTCAGTGATGCTACAGGTCCCCGTTGCAGAGTTGCTCTGATCAGGGTCATTTCCAGGTTATGGGGAAAAAATAGGTAAAAACAATGACACAATGTGTTTTTATCAAACTTTCTTTTAACTCTTAACTTTGCCTGAAACTGGGCTGTGCATTAACGGCATCATAATGCGTGACTGCTGCTGTCTTGGTAATAAACCCCGGACTGGGACGAGCTGACATGAGGAGAGGCAGAGCTGAAACCATAGTGGGCATCCCTCAACATGGCTAAGAACATTCAAGCTGACATTTCTTTCTGGAACATCACATGTTTTCTTATTGCAGCAGCTAATTAATCCTCAGTTCACATATTCTATCATTAACAGACAACAAAACGCCAAATATTACTTTTAACATGACAGGAAATCCTAAATATGAGGAGTGATCATAAAGAACTGTGATGATGAAGATGTTTACAAAGCATCCAATGACCTTTTTGCTTGGCAACATACATACAAATTCAATCATGTCTTGGAAACCGGGAACCCAGAAACTGCAGCAGCTGCAAGCAAAACGGGAATACCGTGTTGTATAAATCTGTCTGGACATCTCATGCCCACATGACTGGTTACGGATATTGTTTACTGCTTTGAGTCTCTGCTGGGGTGAAATAATAACTGGCTTGAGCATAAAACTGTAATGTCAGATGGTGTGCATTCAAGCAATTCATGCCGACCCAAAGCCATCAATTGGCCCAGTCTTTTGCGTGAGGCCGCTTCCAGTTTCATATAGCTTTGTGTTCAGTGAGCAGCAGCGGCAGGGTAACAGAGCTCTGCAGTTCACTGCATTATCTCTGGAGAGGAAGTCGTGTCTGGCAATCATTGTCCCACTGAGCCACCCAACAACTAGGTATCAAAAGCGCTGAACCTCTAAATGATACAACTCCTGTTTTCTGAACAACGCTTGTGTTTGTGAATGTGTGAATACATATGTGATGCTGTGTGTGTGGTTTTGTACTTTTGCTGTTCTGCTGCCCTAATAAATATTTTAGTGAGTCATGAAGACATGCTGTAGAAGCTCATATGCACTGATGAGGGGATCTGAGAGGCCGATGATTGTGCTCAGTAGTCTCGAGTCAGATCGGTCCCAGTCTGCAGCGACCCTTTCATCCCAGCTATTTGCATACATGGACACAAGGAGAGTCGCTCACACTGAGCACAATGCTCGTGCTGCATGAAAGCTTCAGATAGGCTTTGATCTTTTATAGTAGGACACGTTTTATGTTCCACCTCCAACTACTGACTATGATGACAATCCAAAAAAGAATAGCGTAACCTGTATGCAGAAATCTGTCCGAAGATATATTTTGTAATATCTGGTTAATGTGGCATAATTAGTTTTGAAGAACCACCTGTTGCTTTTTTTTGTGAAATTTTTAATATAGCTGTGTGAGACTAGAAAAAGCATTTAGCATATAGTGTCATGTATATCACTGTCTTTTCAAAATGAACAAGTAGAGTTGTCTATGAGTTGTCTTTGATTCCTGCTCTCCTGTTTTAGTTCTCATTAGTTTAATATTACATTTGCTCTTTTGGTCCCTCTGTAAAATGATCTTTGCTATCCTTTCCCGCTAGCTCTCCTCAGTCTGTCTTTGTGTTAATGTTAACACAGCAGCCGATGCTGTGTGGAGTTTGCATGTTCTCCACGTGTATGTGTCAGTTCTCTCCCAAATAGTCCAGGTTCCTCCTGAAGTAAAGTCAAGTCAAGTCAATTTTATTTATATAGCCCAGTATCACATCAAGTTGTCTCAGAGGGCTTCACATGCAAGTAAAGAGAACAATAGACATAACTTACAATACACACAATTAGTGACTA
>JBAMHX010000025.1:6632995-6643381 GCA_037177515.1 Pseudomugil tenellus | reverse complement strand
GGTGAGAGTGCATTTCTTTTGTGGCTATAACTCACCAAGTAAATAATGTGACGTAAGAATGCCTATTGTTAAATGTTAGAGTTTCTGAATTAAAAGATTAATAGTATTACAAGGGAAAGAGAAATCAATAACTCAATAAAAAATCAATAAAAAGCAGCCAAGCATAAGCTCTGACTGCCTCGAGATATTTTAAAGCCGAATGATGGCAGCAAGAGCATCATCAATACTACGCTGCTGTCTATAAGCAAAGTGTAATAATGACATTGCGTTATCCATAACCACATGGTTTTTATTAACACATTGCTGTGAACTGCAAGCCACATTAAAAACAAGCTGATCCTGCAATATGAAAAGTGCTGCTGGTAAAAAAAAAAAAAAAACAGGCACTTTGGCTGCAGGTGGATTTCAGTATTGCACACACACACACATACATACATACATATGTATTGTGTGGGGAATTGTGTGGTAGAAAGCCCCAGAAAGCCCCACTGGAGTATTTACTAAACTTGAAGTGAAAATGGGCTAAAAAAAAAAAAAAAAGAAAGAAAAGCTGCTCTGCAGTTTTCTGGACTATGTCACACCTTTGACTCGATCTTTAACTTTCGCTCACCTCACCCTCTCACTGCACCTCTAGGAAACCAGTTTACCCATTACTCACAATTGTAAATAAAACTTTTCAGTCAGTTTAAGTTATCTTGACTTCAATTTTCTCTGGCGAACAACATGAAATCACTTTTCAATTTTTTTTTTTTTATAAAAATAGGTAAGATCTATAAGAGGGCTGATAAGGAAGTACTAAGACAGGTATGCATGGATCTGGATTAAACATTACATCAGAGCTAACATCTCTATAGGTATCATCTTTGAGCAAGTTTGTGATTCTGGTTGTAAGTGTTTGACACATACAGAGATACGGGAATGTGAGCTATTAATCAGCCTGTGTAGTGAGTTTTTAGTCTTATATTTACTCTTTTACTGCATCATTTGAATCATCAGCGTCACTAAATTAAACTTACTGAGACACTTTTGAAGACCGTGCAGTTTTTGAGTAGCAGAGGGCAGTCAAAACTGACTCACAAATCAGGCGAAAAGGGTCACTAACTCAGGGCAGAAGAAATTCAAGGCTTCAGGCTTATTATTAACTCAATTCTGTTTTAAATGTTTATGAAGAGCTTGAGAACTAGTCAAACTACCACATAGTATTAACGAAAATGATAAGGACCCTAAGGTTGGTCAAACTTTACAAGTGTTCATGGTGCCTTGTCTCCAGACATGTTAGCTATCTGTACAGCCTCTCTGAATCACGATCTGCCTGTTGGGATGGATGGGCAAAAAGTTAGGTGTGTATTATTCAACTGATCAGAGTTTGGAGCAAAATTTATGGTAGCATCCCTCTCTGGAGACTTCTGAACAGTCATTACTATGAATTAGATCTGCTTTATCATAAAAAATGAATATTGAGACACTTTAACAACCTAATTAAAAAGCTATGAATATGTGAAGAGCCTTGAATAGCTGCTGGGTTGATTACCACTCCTTTCACTTTTTACCACAAACCCAACACTATAACCAGCTGATCACAGTTTTTATTCAATTTTTAACTTTCTATGGCTTGTAGAGTTTGTGATGGAGCTCTTGAGATGAAATTTTCAGCACGTTCAATAATTCAAAAAAGCTGCTGGGAAGACAGGCAGCTGCTATAACTATTCCTTTTGTAAATAATGTTTGACTTTAGTATGATGGGCTGTTGCTTCGAAACGGCTCCCAACCTTTCCCAGATTGATAGGCAAAATCTTCCTAAAGATCATTGCTGATGTTTCTCTGTGACACTGGAACACATATGAATGCCAATACACTTGTTGAGGATGGCTGATATGCCAAAATTTCTACTTTTATATATTTTTTCACTTTAGGATGATGACTGATTGATTGATCAGATTGGCATTCTCTTAATTTTTTCCCCAAAAGCGGAATGTCGGGGTTATAATGGTTTAATAACGACCACCGCCGGAAATCCTTCATGTGAGCATGATAACTCAAACAGTTTTGACTATTAGAATTTGATACTCTGTGTAGCTGTTTAAGTCCCCAAGAGGTCGATTTGTGTTGAATTTTACAATTATCAGATTTATGGTTTCCCCATCAGGTGACTATATCTCTGGAACTATTCGTCTCATTGACCTCAAATCAAGTGCACTTGAAAGGTCATGACCTCAGGATACATCCTATTCTGATGTCATACCAGGCTGGTTCAAAGTTTCCACACCAGGTAGAGCTTTGTGTCTGAACATTTTTGGCTTTATTATTGTATTGTGTCTATTCAAGGATTGGGGAATAGGAGGATTGTTGGGGTATATACCTCTAGCCATCACTTCCAACAGCATAGGCCATGTTTCTATGGAAGCTGTAAGGGTGTTAAGTTGCACAGTACTTCTGAGTTTTGGCATATTTTTTTATGGCACAGATTGTGACATAGTACATATTTTGTTCATCTGTGTTTCTATTTGCCAAATTTTAAGACCTGGTCATGTCCACACAGCTTAAAAGAAGACAGGATGTGCTGTCTTAATGCTTTCCTTCTGGCATTGTTGAGAAACTCTCCATCGTTTCTTTAAACTATGCTTGATGTGATGTGATGTCTTCCGACTGAATGTTATTCATTTGCTTCAACACTTCAACACTGTGTTTACATCTCCTCATTGCACCTTTCCCTGACAGAAAGTATTCAAATGAGTCTGTGTAGTTGTGTCAATGTGTGCCCAGACTGGCTTGAATAGATTTAAAAGATCTCATCGTCACACCAGAGTTTACTGAGCTGTGAATGTAAAGTAACTGCATCACGGCAGCTGTCACAGAGTCTAGCATCACAGAGTGATGTATGTTTGCTTGGTGCAGAGCTAATGCTTGCTACGGAGGGAAGAAAAGGGTGATACGGTATGTTTTAAAAGCACTGTGTCTGTTTTGAAATGAACATACATGAAAATTTACTTAAGAAATCAGTCTTACCCCTGATGCGTTCCACAAAATAAATTAAGAAGCACATTTGTGTGTTTTAATGAACAAAGAACTTACTCCTCCATGCAAATTAGCTGAAAGGACTTTCTAAACTCAGAATATGAAAGATGAACTTGCAGTAATGGCACAAAATAATAAAGCTGCATTGCTTGTATAAATGTTGCAGGGAGTTAATGTTGTGCTACATCACTGACAATATCATTACAGCTCAGTGTGCTGTACTAGTGTTATTTAGCATATTAATGAAGAGATGTGGGATGAACTGCATTTTGAAAAGTAAACCAGCATTATATTAGCAAGTTAATGAAAACAAATCATTTCTCCACAGCAAGTGCCAAGTACGAAGAGATGGCTTCACTCCTTTTTCTACTAGGGTCATTAACCAATCTCAGAGAGAGTTAGTATGTGTGCATAACTTCTCTAGAGATTAAACTGTGCCTTGGAAACCAAGTAAGTCTGGGTTTTTATGACCTGAGATCAGCTTCCACTTGGAAACCCATAGACTAAAGGGTTGCGGCAAGAACTTACAGTTTTGATTCCACCTTAACTGCAAAGATCCTGTTTTCCATAAAACTGGAAAGTGGGAGATGTTTTCAGTTAATTTCAGTTAATTTCCCCCCCCCCATATCTCCCCTATATACAGGGGAGATTTTTCCCTTTAAAGACTCTTATCTAACTATCTTTCCAGTCTGTTTCTATCAACTTTTCTTACAGTCTGACGGAAGTGCAATGTGCAGATCAAACACAGAAGCTGTCAGCGTTATCTCTAAATCCTTTGTTCAAAGTTTTTTAATCCTTGACATGAAAGAGTTTTATTAAATATGTTCGCAAATTATTCTTCTATTTAGAATTATAGCACAAAAAAACCACTTAAACACCCAACCAATCATCTATCGATCCTCTCAATTACATGTTCACCAGTAAATATTGCTCAGGATGTCCAGTTTAAACTTCTTAATGATCGTATATCAAACAAATGATACAACTGTGCATCATAAATTTAAGCCAAACTGTGATGTAACAGAGTCCTCTAACCAAAACACAGTACAACCTCTAAGTCTAATAAAGCACACATGTTTACATCACAGAGCAATGTGTCACAATGATAAGAGCGTAAACACTTAGTTTCCTTTCTATATCTTCAAATATGACTCACATAAGAGTTTATGTGAGACAGGAAAGTGTTCCACCCTGCAAAGGAGGGTTAGTTTTACACAAGTAGCAGTAGATAATGAGAGGGAAAAACCAGTTTGTACCAGAACGTCCTGCTGAGGGCAGGTAGATGAGGCTGATTGGCAGGAGTCTTGGTTTTTTCTTTAACTATGTGTGTGGAGAAATAAAGCATCTCAGAGAAACTTGCTTATTGAGAAATCACTTTATTGCAAAGTTTCTACAACAGGTGGGATTTTTCTGCTGGAATTGCGATGGATTCCGACAAAGAAAGCGGTGGGCTTGATAATCTTGCATTTCATGTGAGTACAAAGTAACATTTATGTAACATATTATCTGCAGTTTTTTTCAATATTGTTGCTTTTCTCTAGATGTCATGATGTAATCTGCAAAGGGTTACATGTAAACTGTATTTACCTCTGTGATAGAGCTGAAGAAGCAAAAGAAGCAGTGACAGAATGGAAATGTTTAGCATTTTTTCAACAAGAAGACTTTATAAAAATATATATTTATAAAAGTACACATTTATTTAGTACTAAAGAGAATAAATATTGATAAAAGCATCACTATATCCTACTGTGTCTATCCACCTTGAAGTACCCAAAACATGTATTGGTCATAAAATTTAGCCTAATTGTAGTGATCTTATCAGTATGTCTCCAGGTGAACCTATGATACCTGTTTACAACTGTTGTGAGGTGATCTTTGCACTGACAAGGAAGATGTGTAATTTGTAAAGATGTCTTAGTCTTTTTTTTTTTTTTTTTTTTGCTTGTTTATATGTCAATGACTTTGAATGTACATGTTTTTTTTTTCTGTGGCCCTGCAGATGGATGAGCAAGTCAATGATCAACTTGCAGGAAAGGCAGATAACACAAGTGGGAGTAGCTGTGTGGCAGAAGACAGAAATAAACCAACTTATTGTGTTACTGATGTCCCTCCTTGGTACCTTTGTATCTTCCTGGCCATTCAGGTGAGTGGAATTCATGTTGGGTTGTGAGTGACAGGGACTAACTAAATTTTCTCCCCATTTCTTATATTGTCAGTTTACTTTTTAACCACTTTCAGTAAGTGTACAAGACAGATGTTAATAATTGCTTTGAAGATGAATCATTAATGAAAAACAATCGTTTTATGGAAACATAGCAGGAAGCAAAACATCATTAGTCTTAAAAGGTCTGCATGTGTCATATATGTGTAAGAGAAGGCAATGGTGGAAAAAAACTCATGGTTGGTGGAATTTAACAAATAAAAGCAGAAAAAGCCAATAAGAACAGAAGAATGAAAAAAGAGGCAGAAATGCAACCTACAAATGCAAATTATTATCATTAGCTTCATCACCGTAAGTGCGCATATGTGAGATTCTTCTTCATGCTCATTATTCAAGCATGGTGGCACAATATTGTGCATTTTTGTGTTGCTTTGTTTTATGTTGTCTAGTTTTTTTGTTACCTGTGCATACCCATACGAGAAAATAAATTTCTTTGAAATTTTAAATATGTTTTTTAAAAACTCCTTGGCTTGATTAAAAGGCATGTTTTGAAATTTCTCTCTTTACAGTGGTTTGTTCCAGATACTAGGAGCATAAAAAATAAATATTGATCCTCTTTTTTTAGTTTTAACTCCTGGCATGGAGAGCAAACCTGATCCAAAGGATCTCAGACATCTCGGTGGCTCATACAGCATCAACAGATCAGATATAGGTTTTCAAGCATTTAGAGTCTCTGAAACCAGCAGCTCTGGGGGGGTACAGGAAGTCAGTGTAAAGTTAGGAGAACCAAACCTTTTTGGCTTTGTATAGAGAGCTGCAGCATTTTTAGCATTATTCTAGAAAGAGGTCTGTAAAACCTCCATTACAATAATCAAACATACTGAAAACAAATGTAGGAATATGTTTTTTTTATAAATTATGCTGAGCCACTTTATCTAATGCATTAGTAATATTTGTAGTAGTAAAATGCTCACTTGGGTATTATTGAGTTCTTGTGGAAGAACAAATCTGGCCATATGAGGGGGGGATTGTAAATTATAAAGTATTTTTGACCCTGTGCTTCAATAACTCAGAAGTCAAATAGTATAAATTGTTAAACAATATCAAGGAATTTAAGAAAGCTTATAACAAGCTGCATGGCATTCCTCACAGCCGCCAGTAATATGGGTCAATTGACCTTTATAAATGTGAATTATGTGAATAAATAAATGAATAAACCGTGTGAGGACAAAACCAGCATAGATATGAATAGTAGGAACCGTCTCCCACTAATCATCATATAATCATTCCCCCTTAAAAGCAGATCTACCTTTAGATGTTTTTGTGCAATCTGAAGAAAGGAGTTTACAATACATCTTTGAAATGAAGTGATTTTGGTGACCAGAGATCAGAAAATCCCCCACAACTGAGTGATTTAAGCTTTGTGTGAAATATGTGCTGCCCTGTAATCAAATAAAACTTTAGCAGCGAAAAATCACAGTAGAAATGTAACAGATTTGCTTTTTTGTGCAGTGTTGCTACACCATGTATGATACATGAGGATACACAATTATCATCACTATGATAGTAAAAAGAAACACCTTGTCATTGAAGCTGGAAACGTAAATCTAATCTGTCCCAGAACTGACTGCTGAGGGACATAATATTTAAAGAGAAGAAAAGTGATCTGTTTTTTTTTCTAAAAATGTCTGCTTGAAAAGGAAAAGAATCACTGATAAATCTCTACCGCTGCACAGATCCTAATACCCAATACCTCACTCTCAGATGTTTTCCTCAAAGGTTGGCACAAAGGTCTGAAGGAACCTGGACCGACCACAATCCATCATCAGCATTCATTAAAAGTACATTAGTTTCCTTGAGGACGGCAGTTTCAGTTACAGTACATTATGGGATAAACAACCATCAGAGGATTCCTGGATGAGTTTCAGCTGCTAGCAAATCGCTGCCTTTTTTTACAAAGCAGAAAAGAGGGAATGTAGGTTCTGCAGTGTTTTCACTGACTGACTAGGCAAACACAGCCATCAGGTCGCAATGCAAAAACAAAATAAAGGCTAAAATACATGGGATAAATGGGAGGTTGCAACATTAACCACTGCATCACCGTGCAGCCCCTAATAGTATAATAGTAGATCATTAATGTTAAAAACAGTGCAGTTTTGCTTGGTGTCAGTACCTATAATAAGGTAAAACCTCTCCTCTGCAGCACTACCTGACAGCATTCGGTGGGATCATCTCCATCCCACTGATTCTCTCAGAGGGTCTGTGTTTGCAGCACGACAGCCTGACCCAGAGTCTGCTGATCAACACCATTTTCTTCGTTTCTGGCCTTTGCACTGTTCTGCAGGTTACCCTCGGTGTTAGGTGAGTTCAATCCACAGCATTGCTTTAGAGTTCTATGGTTAATCAGCTCTGCTTTCTGACCCAAACCACCCTAATCACCAAATATAGCAGCAATCCTTTGTGCTGCATCCATTTAGCATTAGCATTTGGTCAGTTTTAGGATAAAGGGTCTGAACAATCAAGCTGAGCACTTGCACCCAGGGTTTTACACTATTCTAAATCAGATGCATGTGCATTCTCTAAATTGTTCTTTCTTTGCAATTATTCACTGTTCAGCTATAATTTTTTTTTCTCTTTATCACATTTTAAGGCTTCCAATTCTACAGGGGGGTACGTTTGCTTTGGTGACCCCAGCCATGGCTATGTTGTCCATACCAGAATGGCAGTGCCCTGTTTGGACCCAGAATGCCAGTCTGGTCAACACCTCCTCACCTGTCTTCAAAGAAGTGTGGCAGACTCGTCTGAGAACAGTGAGTCAGCATAAATATACTCCATCTGATAAAAGGAGGCAAACATCTACAACAGCATTACTCCCAACATTAGATTAGTGACTTTAAGATAAATGTTCATGGGTTTCTGTCCACAGCTGCAGGGCTCTATCATGGTGGCCTCTCTCCTCCAGATACTGGTTGGCTTCTCTGGTCTCATTGGTTTCCTCATGCGCTTCATTGGACCCTTAACCATTGCGCCAACTGTTTCTCTCATTGGCTTATCACTGTACGACTCAGCTGGAGATAAGGCTGGCAGCCACTGGGGCATCTCTGCTATGTAAGTATTCTAAAGCAGTGGTGTTGTTTGAGCGTCAATCTCCTATCTCAGGAGATTCTAATAAAAGCTAAATCTTCTCTGTTTTCAATTTTTTTGTTGTCATCACAATAAGATTAGTCTGTAATTTGCATGTCATTGTGATATTGTGTCATACGCGCAGGACTGCAGCTCTGATCATCCTGTTCTCGCAGTACCTTCGTTTCATACCAATGCCTGTCCCTACATACAGCAAATCCAAGAAACTGCACACCACCAACTTCTTCATCTTCCAGACAATGCCAGTATGATATTTACCGTCACATACTCTGAAGATCTAAATGAATGGTTTCAGACTAAAATGTTTTATTTTTTTAATAACATCGCTGTATTTCAAAAGCTAAAATACACACTTATATTAGATTCTGCTGGGCATTGCGGTCTCATGGCTAGTGTGCTACCTCCTCACCATCTATGATGTCCTGCCATCGGATTCATCTGATTATGGTCACTTGGCTCGCACTGATGTGAAGGGGAATGTTGTTGGCGAGGCTTCCTGGTTCAGATTTCCTTATCCTGGTATGTAAGTTCACATGACACTCAGATGAAAGATGGACTGAAGCCATTAATAATCACAATGTGGACTCCTGGTTTAGGTCAGTGGGGGGTTCCAATGGTGAACCTAGCGGCTGTGTTTGGCATTCTGGCTGGAATAGTGTGTTCCATGGCAGAGTCCGTGGGTGACTATCACGCATGTGCAAGACTGTCAGGGGCCCCTCCTCCACCAAAGCATGCCATCAGCCGGGGAATCGGGGTTGAAGGGCTTGGCTCTTTGTTGGCGGGGGCTTTCGGCACAGGCAATGGCACCACTTCTTTCAGTGAGAATGTGGCAGCACTCGGTATCACTAAGGTAAGATATATGCACATTTGTTGCAAGGTTTTTTGATCTTCTAATGTTCCACAAACGAAGAAATGAATGTTGGAATTAGATTAATTATTATTATTAGACATTTTCTTATGACTCCAAATTACTTGAGCAATATACATGCTGTAGATGTAGTGCAGAGTGTGTTTGTGGCAACAGGTGGGTAGTCGAACAGTGATCCTCCTAAGTGGAGTTTTGATGATTTTGATGGGCATGCTAGGCAAAATTGGAGCCATCTTTACAACCATACCGACGCCTGTGATTGGAGGGATGTTTCTGATCATGTTTGGAGTCATAGCAGCTGCAGGAATTTGTAATCTGCAGGTAATTTATTTATTAAAATATCATTATTATCATTTATAAATGCTCTTTTTCTAAATGTTTGTTTTTTTCTCAAAACATTTCAACAGTTTACAGACATGAATTCTTCCCGGAATATTTTTGTTTTTGGCTTTTCAATGTTTTCGGCACTGGTCATTCCAAACTGGATCATGAAGAATCCTGGATCTCTTGAAACAGGTATAATCAGCATGTGCGAAAGTACATTTATTAACAAAACTTTAATCTGATTACATTCTGCTCTTTTTTATTCTAAAAAGCTCATTTAATCAAAAGCAAGTCATTGATATCAGTTAAAATTTTTGTATTTAGCTTTTTTTCTTGTCCTTTTCTGTGATACCTTCAGGTATCAAAGAGCTAGACCAAGTGTTGCGTATATTGTGGACCACCCATATGTTTGTGGGAGGCTTCCTTGGCTTTTTCTTAGATAACACAATTCCTGGTAAGCTTTAATGAAAGTATTTTAATGAATCAGTAACGATCTCAGTTTGTTAAATTTGCCGTTTTGTTTTTAATGACATTAACAACAATTATGTTCTTACTATAACAAATATAAAACACTTATTAAT
Organism: Pseudomugil tenellus; assembly: GCA_037177515.1. Classification (NCBI taxonomy): domain Eukaryota; kingdom Metazoa; phylum Chordata; class Actinopteri; order Atheriniformes; family Pseudomugilidae; genus Pseudomugil; species Pseudomugil tenellus. The sequence continues at coordinate 6,633,288 of JBAMHX010000025.1, read as the reverse complement.
AGAATGAACCATTAAGTCAACTTTATGAGGTCAAAAGATGAGATTTAACATCAGTCTCTTAACTGAAATGTGATAAAATGTTTAAAACATTAGATAATTACAAGAACTAACATGTGCTGCCTCCTAAATTGATAAAAGACCATCCATTAATTTATTGTCTTTACACACTTAAAGGAGAACTTCGCTTTTTTTTAACCTGGGGTCTGTTGTCATCTCTCCTTCCATACATGTGAATGATGTAGAGATGAGATAGCAAGATAGCTCCAGTATTTAGCTGGGCTGGAAATTAACAG
>JBAMHX010000025.1:6613388-6632986 GCA_037177515.1 Pseudomugil tenellus | reverse complement strand
CTGAGCACTTCAGCGTGGAAAAAAATCACGTTTTTATGGCAAATTTAGACGAATGAACAATTGCCCCCCTACCTGTCGTTAGCTGCACTGTTAATTTCCACCCCAGCTAAATACTGGAGCTATCTTGCTATCTCATCTCTACATCACTCACATGTATGGAAGGAAAGGTGACAATAGACCCCAGGTTAAAAAAAAGCGAAGTTCTCCTTTAAATCAAGAAAGGTTTACAGGAGTGTAGGTGTATCCTAGATAGGTCGCCACCTGATAAAAGACCTTAAAGTTATATTTGCGTCATATTTATTCAAACAAACAGTGGGCACATCATTATTATGAGGCTTATATTGATCTATTAACCTTTCTGTGATCATACAGGAACGAAGCGTGAGCGTGGTCTCCAAGCCTGGGATGAAGTACACTTTGAAGACTCTAGCAACACCTTGATGTCTGAAGAAGTGTACGACCTCCCCTTTGGTATCACGTCTTGTCTCAAATCTCAGTCTTGGGTTCGTTACATCCCTTTTTGCCCACAAATCAGTCACACGCCTCAGCGGAAGTCAGAAGAGGACACATCACAGAGCCAAGGGATAGAGCACGGCACAAGAATGTGAACTCTGAAGAAGAAATAATACATATGCTTAATTTTCATGAGGCTTCATATGTAACTGGATGTTTAGTTTTGTTTTAATTCATATTTAGGTAATTTTTTCCCAGATGACAGAATTATGATATTTGTTTTATATTTTTAGCAGAACTGTCAATTTCCAGTTTCTTTAATTTTGATGAATAAAGTTGCTTTTCATAACCTGAGTGTATTGATCCAAGGAGGAAAAACAAGTAGAAAAAACTCAAACGTGACCGGCAGCTGTCACTTTCTGCCAGCTAATAAGAAGGAACTAATCGATCAAAGCAGAAGTCTTGTTGCATTTCTCATAACATTGGAACATGGTCCTTTTCGCTTCCCTCTTTGAAAGGAAATTAAATTTAGCCTGTGGATAAGTTCATTATCACACAGACCCATCTCTACATTTAGGCAGCTGCTAAAATATCCACAGCAACAACCCTGGAGCTGTTATTGTGTTTCCTGTTTCAAAAACAAACAGATAACACATCTTCTCATCTCTCTGTTTGCCTTCCACGCTGTCAGCTCTGTCTCTGTGTTCATTTCCTCCGTCTAACCACCTTTGACAGGCAGGTGGGATGTGGTGCAGTGCTTTCATCTGTGGAGCCATCACTTTTTCCCCGAGGCCTGTTTTGACCACTATAGTGGATGTTCGGCTGCACGCAGTGATTCTGTTTCAGGATGGAACAATAGCACGAACGTAGCTATAACATGTAATTTCCATTTCTTTCTTTGTCTGGATGCAGCTTAACGAGAGCACTTTGCCTAATATGAAATTGTGCACGCTGATGTTCTGGGAAGGGATTTTCTGCAGTGATTTTCAGTAGAGTTTAATGTAATACTGAAGCAGTCATCTGCATTTTAGTAGAAAATGATGAAAAGAACTCTACTCCTGAGAGATAACTTCACTTTATTATTCCTTCATTAATCATCCATTTTCTTTTTTTACCTGCAGACTTCAAGAAAAACCTCTACTTTGTCTTTTTGAATCACCGGCCTCTCATTCACAGCTACATCGAACCACTGAATGAGGTCAATACTAAGATGTTAAAATATTCAATCACAAATGACATTTTTATGCTTTCAGAATAAAACACGAGCTCAAGTAGAAGATAAAACTGGATTCACACACTTCTTACCCCTTTATTCACAAACAGGCACATCACACTTCTTATATTTTGTTCTAATATTTAGTTTCCACGTTCATTCATATGAAACTATTTTCATTTGACAGCAGAAATCTGCTTGAATACGCATTCTTGTAGTTAAATATTACCTTGGTGCCTCATGAGCTGGAATTGTAATATAAAATATAGTTCTTTCAATATGTTTTCATTAAAGCACAACAAAAGAAAAATATTCTCCTAATCTAAATTGTCAGATACCCTCAAGGCTTTCCTTCTTCTAAAATGTTCCAAAAGAAAAGAGTGTTTCAAAAGAAGCAACTTCAAAATCTATTAGAATAGATTTGAATTTATTGAGCAAAGTCATCATCTAGAAATGGTATAAATCATTTATGTTTTGCAGCTAAAGCTGCTGACAGCCCAGGTTTTCTGTACATGTGCAATATTTTGGCTAGTGCGGGGGATTCAGCTCAACTGACAGAAGAAAAATGAACGAGTTCACTAAGATGCCTTTAGACACTCCCAATCCTCATTAATTCCAGAAAATGACACTTTCATCAATGCTGGTGTCCATCCTCTGATGTTACCACCAGCAAGCTGTTCCATGCTCAGGGGTGTTTTTCTTGATGTGAGAGGATGATTTCACCACACATCAAGTGTACCGTTCCCAAGGATCTTGACAGCCATCAGTTTGCTTACCAGGAAAGCAGATCTTTGGAAAATATGGTCTAAGTTGCACATTAAAGCATCCAAACACATATGTAAGGAGGGTTTTCCAGGGGTGTTGCTAAACATAGAGCTCTACTGGGGCACAAGCCCCGTAATAATCCAATCACTTTTTATCATAAAGACCATCTATGTTTCTAAAATGCAAAAGGTTATGTTCTATCTACATGAGATAAAACTACTAAGATAAATGTCTTCTCCAAATCTCCAGCCCATCTGCAATCCAGTCATCTATCCAGTCATCCATCTTCTCAACATTTTGAAGAGATCTTGTGACTGTTTTGGGTTTCCTTCTGCCTGACTGTTTCTAATTCCCTCCTACCTCAGCATCACTGTTCCTCTGTGACAACATGACACACCCACTCAGTCCTTTTGCTCACCCATCTAAATAAATCCCCTCTTGTGTCCAGACAAGATGTTTCTTATTGTCAATAAAAACCATTTCAATATAATCCTTTATTGGCACTTATTTTTGACAATTTAAGCTTGATTTTTTTTCTTTTGTTGTTGTTTTGGGGCCAATTTGAATTTTTCTCTGTTCATTTGTCTTACCTGCTGTCTTGGTTTTTGGTATTTTGCTCCACTCTATACAACAAGAAAAACTGAAAGTATCATGTAATAAGAAAATAGATGAGAGCTTTAAAAAATGCTGAAATATTGAACATGCTGTCTGTCTATAGCTTATCTTGTCATGACAAGCCCGATCCTCTGTCATGTCAAACTCTTATTGGTTGAGAAACTATAAGGCATACACTATGGCAATGTGCTGGTTCTTAACCTTTAATTAGTAAGGCATTCAGAGGGGACTTTTTTCCTTCCCAATGAAAAATCTCACACTCCTTAGACTCCATCCTAAGAATTCCCTCTTGAAGCCTAATCATTAAAATATCCAGACAAGAAGAAGCAACGGATCGAGACATGAAAACTTCTAGTGTAGGCTACTTAATAAGTACATAGAAAACTCTGCTTCTTTAGCTCCTAATCAGGAAAGACTTTAGCAACTTTCAGCTATTCTCTGGTTGATATTAGTTAATATTAATGGCATAATAAATAAGTTATGCCCTTGCAGTTGTAGCTTAAAAGGTAGATTTTTTAACTTAAACGTCTGTTCCCTGATAAGAGTCAGTTTATTCAATCAATTGGTAATATTTTCATATGCATGCTGCGGGATTAAGGATTGCACAGGTAAAACGTAACTGTAAATGTGAGTTACTTCTACACAATGTACGTTTCTGAATGGTGCAGTACTCTGAATTGAACACTGGAGGGGGCTACAGACTAAACTATGACTGACTTGGTTGTGACGCAATGATAAATCTGAGTTAAAACATGGTTGGAAACTCGTTAAAACCGTTAAATAATGACAAGATCACGATTGGAAAGAATAGAAATATATATATTCCAAGTGCTTGACTTGACAGCGACGGTAAAACAACCGAATGATCTCATCAAAATATTTATATTTTACTCCCGCAACTATGCAGGCTCGTAATAAAAATCTTCCCAAGAAACAGTTTGGTTTTTTTGGGGTGTGACCGAGCATTACTGGATCAGTATTTATACTGTAATTATATACTGCACTGGATGTACCTTGTTCATGACGTCACTCAAACAATTCCCGCAACATTACTGATCCGCCCTTTTCTAAAAATCTAAATAAGTCACGCTTTACTGATTAAATTCGATTCTTTATTTAGTTTTTAAAACGGCGTGTCTTTCTTTGTCGATATTTTAATGACTTGCCTCAGAGAACGTAGACATTTAGCTTTTTTTGGACATCAGACCTATATATACTGTCACTGCATCAGACTGAGGAAGCAAACACAACAAAGACTCTTGATGCTGCATTATCAACAGTTCGTAAAATCCTACACCTTGGGTTCATAATAAATGTTACGTTGTGTACTTATTATATAAAAATGTTTTTGTCTTTTTAAAAATAAGGTTGTCATATTATTTTGCTTCACAGTAAACATAGAGTTGAATTTGTTCTTTTGCTATAAATTCGATGTGATTACTGACACGGTAATGCAGTTTTCGGAATATCATGAATGCAGCGTATCTGACAAGCCACGGATCCGGTGCAAAGCGGAATGAACCAGTTCGTTAAGCAGCTAGCGGAAGCTTATACACAACATGCAATATGTGACTTACTCTTCTAAATTAAAGCATATTATGCTCTTCACCTCTTTAGAAGAGTCAGGGTCGCTGGGAGCTGGTGCCAGTAGACAAGAGCTAGCCTAATTGACACCTTTAGAACAACGAGCCAGAAAGGTGTTCTTGTAAAAACATATGATCTGTATCATTGTGTATTTCACACTAAATTAGTTATATGAACACCACTAGTAGGTTATTTCAGTACTATTTTACTACCAACAGCTAGCACGAAAATATTAGCTGAAGTACTGTTGGTCATAAAAAAGAAAAAAACTTATTTCAGATTAAGAGGTTGCGACACAGATTGTGGGTTGGTTGCATCCAACTTTTTTGTCAAATTTCTTTGCATTGGATATTGCATTATAGATTGTCTCAATATATACTCTTTTTATTTTCGTATGTTTATCAGCGCCTTTATAAATGTCTTAGTTTTGCCATTGTAAGAGTATTGATTGACAGTCGTTTTACTTTGAAAGAACTTACCGGAAGTGTTGTGGTTGTTTTTGAATGCATGTATTCTACTTGACTAACGAGTAGATGACGCGGCGTCTGCAGTGTAGAGGGTGTTGAATCCAGTTGCAGTTTTTTTTTCACCACGTTTATGCTTTAAATATTTTCACAGAACTTAATCGTTTACGATTTTTCCCAACTTGTCGATGAGATTCATATCTGTAGTTATTTTTTTCCGCCAATCTTAATATCGCTCGAAGAACGAAGCAACAATGGCTGTTTTTGAACCGGCTTGTCAATTTAGTTTTCGTTCGTATAGATGCTCATCTACAGGATAGGCAAACCCGGTTCGCCTTTTCGGTTCCCCGAGACACACAGGCATAGGACTGCAAAATTAAAAGAACCCGATAAAGGTGTGTAATTTATTTTTTCATATTTGCTTTTAAATGTGTCTTGTTCCATTGTAGCTATTTAGTTCACAAGCTATTCAAACAACGCAGGCTCAGAAATGGTAACGAACCAGCTGTAGCGAGCTTGGACCAACTTAACTTTTCTCCTCATGTTGTTTAGGACATTATAGAAGCCACGTGACCTATAATGCCATAAATTTGTACTGTCTGTCTCTGTAGGGTCTGAATCATGCTGCTATTGAACTACTGAAGACTCATTCCTATTCAGTCTTTTCCTACACTTTTCTACAAAACAATGGAGACCACTCAGGTGAACTTGTTTATCAGGGGAGAAACATCTCCAGGTATGTCTCAACTTTGACTTGACCTAACCTGACAGAGACCCAGCATCCTTATATGAGGGCATAATTACATTTAGTTTGTCAGTATTGTTTTCTGCTGTCACTCAACACAATTTAAGTATCTTATAGATACATTGTTATTTTGTTTGTTTTGCAAGCGAAATCAGGTTTATAAAAGCTGCTATGTTTCTAAGTACTTGCCAATCTTGGCTTTAATTTAATAAATTATTATAGCTTTTATTAAAGTGCTACTTTGATCATTTTAGGTGAAGTGATTGCAGTTGTGGGAAGCTGTGAATCTCTGGGATGCTGGGAATATCAAAAAGCTGTGACCTTACATCCTCTCGGTGATGATGGGTATGTATAACTATGTTCATTATATATTTTATATAATGAATAGAAGTCTTGTGAAACGAGTGTCTATAATAATTGTTTTGTTAATAACAGACACACATGGACCATAACGATCACCGTACCCAGAGATGGCCCCATCATGTATCGTTATTTCAAAGGCTTCTTTTTGGACTCGAAGGTGAGTCTTTTCTGTAAAATTGTTCAGAGATGAATTTGCTTATTATTGATTATAACAAGATGGTTTTTTTTTTGTTTTGTTTGACCTTTAGGTATTATGTATTGTGATTTCTTGTACTAATTCATGTCCCTTTGCAGCTCATCGGAGAGGGAAACTGTGGTTTTTGTTTGTTTTTCTTTGTTTTGTCAAAGCTCAAAGTCACCACAAACTGTCTAACTATAACAATGGATATCTCTGAGTTTAGGGGATCAGAGTTATAAAGATCTATCATCTAAAATTTAATTTGAAATCATACTCTATAGCTTTTCATTGCTCTGTTCATGATGCCCTGTTCACACCTGGCAATCATGAGCATATTGGATAATCACAGGTAGAAAGCTCCAAATGCAGACATCTCATTTATTTCATGTTCAGAGAGAGGTTTCTCCAAACCAGACCTACTAGAAGTGTCATTCTGCAGTGACAGTGAACACGGAGTGTTTAGGTTACCTAATAGGTCCCGGGGGAACACTACTTAAGGTTTTATGACCAGAATGCCTAAACAGAAATATCTAAGAATCAGGTTTAAGTTTAAAGCTGGAGGTTTGCTTGGAGCATTAGTTTCTTGTTGCACAATAACGAATGAATGTCAACCCACCCCCCTACATTCCTTGTCCATAGTGAAGCCCTGTCATTACATAGCAGATTGATTTTATTTGTCAATATCCAGCCATTTGTGCAACGTATGCAGATATGAAACATTTTGCAACACTGCAGTCTTACAGTACGTGTTTTTAAGTGCAGAATGTGGATTTGTAATTTAATAGAAACCTTTCCTGATTTACCAGTTCAAGTGCGTCAGGTTCTCATGTGGTGTACTGTACGTGTTTATTTGGGTCCAGTCACTTGAGACGCATGCTTTTGTGGACGTGCATGTTTAGAGCTGACTTGTGATCATGGTTGATACCGGGTGTGAACAGGAACGGCTTGAGGAATATCCAGCCCCAGATAAAGTGTCCACCTGTTATGTTTTAATCTATCACACAGGCCTGAACTGAGCCTCTAAGCTAATCTTTCCACATGTTGTACATTTAGAGTAACTTGGGATCAGCTCTGCTGAGAAAGAGGAAAATGGAGTTCCTGTAGTTTCTGGTGACTTTGTAGCATGAATCAGGGTGTGGTGTTATGTTTTTGTTGTTAATAGTGGAGCTCACTTTGTACTGGAGTCTGTTTTGAATTAATTTCCTCATTTCTTTGTGCTCTCTTCTTCTGTATTGTAAGACCCACTGTTGTGTAGCCGGCTATAAGTCTTTGAGCGGAAACTTGCCACTGTCTCAGTATAACAGCTAATTCCAAGACAAACAGTAGTAGCAACATCAACAGGGTGAAACCACTTACCGGGTCTCTTGAGTAGCTGCAGAGTTCACTAATGCTGGGTACAGTTTTAATTAAGGACCACCATCATTTCATTTTAGAATAGATATCACAACATGCAGCAGTGTTGCTAAAGTGAATAAAATCACATGATGGACATTTAAAATGATCATTTTAATATCCAACAAAATAAATATTACCAGGGTTTCTTTTTTTTTTTTGTCCACCTTCACTAACAAATCCCCTTTTCAGATTCAACTCATGGTGGCTGACTGGCCTAACTGGGGGATTGGTGACTTTACCAACTCTTCTGGTCCAAAGATGCCTTTGAGGACCAAGCTGAACATTAGTTGTTCTCTATATCTGATTTGAAAAAGCTAACATTGTACCCAACATTGGAATTGCAGAGTGCAGTTGGGCCCTGTCAAGTGATAGTCAATATGTGGGAGACCCATCATCGCCCCCGCACGATGAGCCCCACAGGTATAGACCAACTTAAAAAAAAATGGGTTGGTTGGGTTTAGTAAAGTGTAACAAACCTCCCATTCCCTGTCCTTTCAGTAACGTCTGTTCTAGTTTATCCATTTTGAGGAAGGTTTTAATATGTTTGGGCAGCTAATATGTTTAAACGCAGTGTTTCCTCAAACATTATAATTTACTGGTAACATTATAAACTTCTTGTTGTTTTTTCTGCTGTTGTGTGTGTGTGTGTGTGTGTGTGTGTGTGTGTGTGTGTGTGTGTGTGTGTGTGTGTGTGTGTGTGTGTGTGTGTAGCACAGAGGAAACACTGCAGTGCAGTAGCTATTGTGAGCTGTTATCATAGATCTTTATAACTAACATGATACTGTGTTAGGTTTATGCAAACAAAGCTTTCACTTAAGCTATAGTTGCAGCCCTGTCCACACCGTACCTAATCTCCTTTTATTAGCGCAGCCTATCACCATGTCGTCGTTGTTTATTTTTTCCTAATACTTAATAATGCTACTGTCATAAGATCCTGCTAATGTAACTACACTGCTATGCTGGTGTTAAATATTTATTTTTAATAAGTAATTGTTGATGCTATAGTTTGTTTTTTTTAAGTCAAGGCTGGTCAGTTCAAACCAGTGCAGACTTTAATTGGCAGAACATTTTAAACATAAACTGATGGTTTAATTTGACTGGTAGAAGTGCTCTGGTTTGATCTGACTTCAGCTTCTGTGTTATTAAGATCTATTATCTCATTTCTCATGCCATTTTCTTTTACTGCAGCTGCACAACAGGATATTAACGATGGAGAGTTTGGAATTCACAGTAAGTCAGAGTAAAACTAAATGATTCAACTTTTGTTTAAAAGAAACACAAATAATAAAGATTATTTGCTTTATGTGGGTTTAAAGGAAGTAAAAGCTTTATAATCTAGCAATACTAACATGCTATAATGACCCCTGATTCAACAGACAATTGTTCAGCTTTGCACAGTTAAGGTTATGGGGTCATTTATTGTACGCGAACAAAGAAAAGCCTCATCCCTGCTTTTGTAGCTATTGCTAACTCTGTACTTGGCATTCATGATGGACAAAAGTCAATCCTCTGCCTAATTTCATGCTGTCCTCTCTTTCTCTAGATGGAGTGAATTGTGTTGAGTCAGGGTGGCTGACATGCCAGACAGAAATCCGCCTGCGCTTGCACTATTCTAAAATGCCTCCAGTGTCCATCACTAAGAAGAAATTCAAGAAGTCGCGCTTCAGGTGTGGGTTACACAGCATTTGAAATTAAACATCAGAGACAGTCCAGTGTGAAAGCCACATGAGCTGCATCATAACAGCGATGCGGTTATCTTCCATAAGTAGTGAAAAGAGCAGCTAAGAGAGAAGCATAACTGGACTGAACTTTTATTCATGCGCCAGTGTGAGAATAAGAACAACAAATATTTTTTTCCTACATATGCAGGATTAAGCTCACATTAGAGGGAATTGAGGAGGAGGATGATGAGGAGGAGGAAAATGAGCTCAGTCCCTCATCCTGGCACAAGATAACCACCACACTAGAGATCAGTATGATCAGTGCTAATGGCTATAAGTCGCGGCACTCGCAGCCAGAGTGCGGTTACGCCCTGGATCCATCCCAGTGGACAGAGTACAGCATCCACACCATGGATCCTGATAACTTGGAGCTCACTTTTGAGTTCTTTGAGGTAATGCTGCCTCTAGTAAGCACAGCATATGTTGATGATTTCATTTTGATACGTTTAATTAGGATTCTACTGATTCTTTCTTTGGTTACAGGAAGATCTGAGTGAGCATGTAGTCCAGGGGGACATCCATCCAGGACATGTGGGAACAGCCTGTCTCCTCTCTTCCACATTTTTAGAGAGTGGCAAGGACTTGGGTGTAGTTACACTTCCCATAATGGGACGAAACTCAAGGCAGACCATTGGGAAAGTAAGAGGTAAGAGAAGTTTGTTTGGATTTCTTTCTCACGTAGTTACATTTCTTGAATATTTTTTCTCCTTATTGTGGCTTAATAAAAGGACATTTTGACTACAGAAGACGTAGAAGATACTACTTGCACTTCCGAATGAGCACACCGAGTTCTTTCTTGCATTCCTGTTTTAATTTCTTATCTTTTGTTTTGCATGTTTCAGTGGATTACTTGGTGATCAGACCAATCCAGGAGTTCCAGTGTGACATGAGCTCATCGTACACAAAATACTGGAAGAAAAAGAGCACTCTGGATGTGGGTCACAGAGGAGCAGGAAGCACTCATGCAGCCAAGTGAGTCATAGAGACAGCCTATACCCAATGAATGAAAGGAAACCAGTTTATATAGATTAAAGGGGATCACTTTTTTCTTGTTGTGAATCATAAACAGTTTAACGTAATTTATTGGATATGATTATTATTATACTCGTATTAGTATATTTGCAGTCTGTGTGCACCTAATTCATTATCTGAAAAAAAATATTTTTGCACATGTAGCTAAAATGACATGTCAGGCAAAACGTGTGATTGTGTGCTGTTTGGTGTAATTATAATAATTTATAATATATAATCATAATTGTCATCCAATTTCCTATTTAGTAGCTGAAAAAATTTACATCCAAAAAACGTCAACATTAAAACTGTGTCAATCTCTTTTCTTATTTGTATTTCACAGACACCACAGAATTCGAGAGAACACAATAGCCTCATTCAAAAGTGCTGCAAAGCATGTAAGTCTCTAAGATGATTAATGTTTGCATGAAATCTGCCATTTAAATCCCAGCTGTTTTAACGGGCTTATGTTTGTGTTCATTTAGGGGGCAGCGTTTGTGGAGTTTGATGTTCACCTCTCCAAAGATGCTGTGCCCATTGTGTACCATGATCTGACTTGCTGCATATCCACTAAGAAGGTAAGTGAAAGGTGTTTCACTGTCAACTGTTGTAACCATGTGTTGCACTAATAATGTTTTCATCTATTACCTGACAGAAAAATGACCAGAATCTGGAGCTTATTGAGGTTCCAGTAAAAGATCTGACATATGACCAGCTGCAGCTTTTGAAGGTAAACCTTCTAGTTAAACTCCTCTGTCTGGTTTACATCAGTGTGCAAGTTAAAGCCTGACTGTGATGAATGTTTGAGATAAGTAGCTCGCTTAAACCTGAAACACTAACATAGGGTGTTTTTCAGCCATGCTACATTGGTTTTGCATGGCCACTCACCTGATGTTAGTGTTTTGAGAGTTTAAAAGGTAAAGCTGAATAACTGGTTTAGTTTTGTTTTGTATGTAGTTGAAATGAATTCTCTTTGACCTCCTATAGTAGTTTTGCAGCTTTTACTTTGTTTATATTTTCTCTCGTATCTAAGTAGTAAAAGTTATAGCAGCTGTCACTAAGCATAATACACTGTGCATATATGGGGATGAACTTTTGTGCATGCATATGAATAAAAATGTCTGGTTTGCGGTGTAGTTAGATCTCTACCAGACAACTGGTAAAAACTGTTTTTTTTTTGTTTTTTTTTTGTAGAAAGAAAAACAAGATTTGCCCAGCTTGTTTAAAGCACACCAAACTCACCCTGCTTCACGTAGTTATGACTTAAATTCAATACAAACATAGAATAAACACACAAACTTTCAAATGAAGAACTTGACATATTAATCAAGTATTACAGAACAGATTTCTTTTACCTTCATGTACATGTTGGTCACATTAACAACATCTTACTGGTACTCAAGTGCATAACTTGTCGCCTGTTTTGTTGCATAGCTGGCCCATGTCACTGCCATGAAAGGAAGCGATCACAAAGGTAAACATCATTCCTTATTCACCATATTTATTTAATGATTTTTTTTACAAGAAGAGACAAGAAGCTAATATTAAATACAAACTGAGAAATCAATATGTTTACATATTTCTTTGTATAAAGTCGAGCTTATTAAGGTTGCACATAAACAAGCGGGCACATGTTTTTGCAGTTGCAATATTTTCTGGTTAAAAATAATATAAGATGGAAAGTATTTGTTTTGATGTTAGCTGTGATTGGTTGTAAACTCTTAGAGAGCTGCTGCTATGATGGGCAGAGAAGAAGGGGAGGCATGAAAAGCATGACATCTCTGAGATGTTTCCATGGAAATTAGCCATAGTTTGTCCATCATGTTGCTACACGTAATGCTGGTTTTAAACAAGAATATAGTTCATAAGCTGCTAACTGGTAAAACGGCTCAGTTGTAAACAAGAGCAATGCAGATGGATGCTGACATACATAAAGGAAAGAAAGGGATCCACTGCGAGTGAGCATTACAGCCCTTAGCGTCAAATTATATAAGCATAAAAAGTACTTTTTGATTATATATCTCATTTGCAAAATAAAATCTTAGTATATATTTGGTAAAAGTTGGAATACTCCATAGTTTTATGCAGCAGGCCTATATTTCATAAGGTATAATCTCAGCTGTGTAACACAAATTACTTGTCCTGTTGTGGTTCATTGACTAAAACCTGCATAAACTAAATTTTGATAAAAGATTGTAAGTCATCTGGTCTCACAGCGATGTGGAACTAAATTGTGTCACTGATTCTGCAGATAAATTCAGTTGCATGCTTGAACAATTCCTTTGCTTTGTTTTTGCAGATCTTCTGGACGATGAGGAAGAAATTGATGAACATCAGCCATTCCCTTCACTGTCACAGGTAAGCTACTTACCAGTAAATGCACATCTTCTTGTCGTGTCACAGTAAAATAATCAGCTTTTGCTGTATCTGTAAAGATTTTCCACGCTGTTCCTGAAGATGTTGGCTTCAATATTGAGCTGAAATGGATCAGCCAGATGAAAGTAAGTATCCTAGAGCAGAATTAAACTGATCATTGTCGACACGGAGTAATACTTTTGATACATTGCATTTACAGGATGGCTCATGGGATGGAAACCTATCCTCCTACTTCAACATGAACAACTTCCTCGACATCGTCCTGTCCTGTGTCCTGCAGAAAGGTGGAAAAAGACGTATCGTCTTCTCCTGTTTTGATCCCGATATTTGCACAATGTAAGAGCAACTGATTTATGAATGAACAACTTTGCAAACTATATAACGTTTGCTAGATTTATTTAACAGTAACACTCATTTCCCTTTGAGGGTATGAAAGTAGGACTGAATGTGAAACAACTCAATGACTTTTTTTTTTTTATCATATCAGAAATTACGAGTCAACAGATGTTGTCTCCACAGGATACACTTAAAACAATTGCTTCCCAACTGCTACAGATATGTGTGTATTTGTCCATCAGGGTACGTCATAAGCAGAACAAGTACCCCATCCTCTTCCTGACTCAGGGAATCTCTGAGAAGTATCCTGAGCTGATGGACATTCGCTGCCAGACCACTCAAATTGCCATCAGCTTTGCTCAGAGTGAAAATATACTGGTGAGTCATGTTTTTGCATATGTTGCAATTCTAGTTCTGTTAAACGTACATTTAAAACACTATTTTCGTTAATATCACAATGTTATATTCCTCATTTTGAGCTCTTTCTGCTTTTGACCTAAAACATAGTAAAAATGTGAGAATTATCTGTCGCTTTTGCAGGGAATCAGCGCCCACACTGAAGAACTGTTGAAGCACCTTAGTTACATTGGGGAAGCTCAGTCTAAAGGCCTGGTGGTGTTCAGCTGGGGGGATGACAACAATGACCATGAAACAAGAAGGAAACTGAGAGCACAGGGAATTGACGGCCTCATCTATGATAGGTAAGCTAAATTCCTCCAGCTACCACATCAATCCATACACTGCAGACTGCAAACACAGCGTGCTGTGTAGTGTGTGAAAGGTCAATGAAAGGGAAGTAGGGACTTCACATTTCTTGTGTCATACTTTGTACCCAGGCCTTTCATTATTACACTATCAGTAAGCTCAGATATACATGACCTGACCTTACTGCTATCGGTTTAAATGATGTCTGGACTTGTTTAAATTCACCTTCTATAAATGGCTTTTTGAGCCCAACGGACGCTTGTCGGGCCCTTAGCCTTAGCTGCTGACACTTATTTGGTGTGTCATGGATTTCTTAGCTTGTTCTACTCTTCACTTTGTTTTTATGTTGCTTGTAATGTAACCTGAAAGTTTTTTTTTTTTTTATAACATATCAGGCTAATCCCTTTCAGTTTTACACATATAAATTATTGACATAGATTTGCTGACTGTTTATGAATTTACTATGTTGGATCTCGTTTGTGAGTCACTGTTTACACAATGTTGCATACTGGTCTACTCCCATCGCACGACTCATTAGATTTTTTTTTTTTTTTTTTTTTTTTTTTTGAGGTTAAATTCTTACTTACCTTGCATCTTGGTAAATTGCTGTCTCTTTTATTTTAATGTATTATCTGATATGTACTGGGAAATGTGCAGTTTCTATTCCTTGTGGTCATGATACAGTTGTCAGTAACTGGATTTGAACATGGAGAGACATCTATTTTACCAAACTTGCAGTTTTTTTAAAAAAGAAAAACATATCTTGTTTTCTTTCTAAAGGGCCCTGCTTCCTAAAACCTTCTGTCCTTGTAGAAAAGTCCTGGATTGGGTTACATCCAAATTACTGTGCAAGTCTTTCAGCTTCATTCATACGACTGTTTAAAAACAGGGCTGTTTGTCAGCAGGTTTTTCTGGGATTACAGTGTTGCATAACGTAGCCCTGGCAGACACGTTATCCATTTGGAACCTGTTGTTAATTTGGGAAAAAAAGCCTTGATTGTTTATTGACTCATTATGAAATGAATGCACAGGATGTGCTAGTATTATGTAATGGTTTGGCAAGTATCAGAGCCAAATAGATTCCTCCGCTCTTCACAGAAACCATGTAGACAGCGGAGTGTTTGTTCAGCTGTTTCACTTCTGTGTACCACCATACGGTGACATTTGCTCTATAACCATGTTTGCACTTTGACCCAAGTATTTCACAGAAAGCAGAGCAGAGCATGTCAAGCTGCAGCCCAGCCCATGTCAGGTGTAGCCTGATCCAAAAATCTGATATCTCCAGGTTGTCGATGTAACTGTGCCTTTTTCTTCCAGAATATGTGAAAGCTTGGTGCCATATTTTGACTCAAGTTCTCCAGATCCGTGTAATGTCTCTCTGGTTCCCGGAGTTTGTTGATTTTTGCTCACTGTACACTCCTCAGCTTGTTCTTGGTCCCCCTTTAGATACTACCTGAATGATTCGTGCTCATCAGATGCTGCAGGAACACAATAATGTTCCTTGACAATGATACATGAGTCGGTTGACTTCTCCTATTCCTTGCAATATATCTTTGTGAATTTTAAGCTAGATTTTTTTTAAGTAAGATTTTATTTAAAATAATTGATTGGTCAACTGCCTTGTTTATCATTTTGAGACTAGTATCTTTAGCTGGTAATAAGGGCACTTACATTTTTTGAAATGCTTGTTTATTGTTTATATATTTTTAAAACTAATTTTTCTGCTTGATTTAGTGAATGGCTTGTGAAATGCATGAGATTTGGCACATCAGCCAACTTCTTTAACCTATTAGCTAAAAGAAGATGTGTGCAGGTGTCATAGCACCAAAACACAAAGACAACCACGCACACTGGCCTTGATTCAAAGTGCACTTAGACCTGAAATAAATGGTCAACTCTCAGAAACTTTCTCCCAGCACATTTTCTACAAATATATTTTGAACTTTAAAAATACATCATCCGCATCTCTCAAGCTTGTAGATGTGCCTGTTGTGTTGACAGTTTTTTTTTTTTTTTTAAGTACAAGAAGGGTGATCGCACTGGACCACCTTTGACCTATAACCCTTATTTGGTTTAAGCCTTTCAGCTCAACAAAGTCTGAATCAAATGCCAAAACATCACTTATTAGCATTTTTTGTACAATTGCTTTGGTTTCCTTATGTGTTCTTTCTAGACATTGGCAACTCCCACACAGTGAACTGCTCTCACAGACACATCATATCAGGCTGTAATTATTTACTTTTTTATATGACTTAATCTGCTCTGTTGCAGGCTTTAAAAACAAGCCATCCAAAAGTAACTGATAAGCGAGTGCTTGGCTCCAAGAGAACTTGCTAACTTTATCTTGTGACGTTTTTCTGTACCAGTAGGAAGCTGGCAGAAAATGCTCCACCTTGCAGTCCCAGTGGCAACCAGTGCAATCATTCCCCAAGCTGCAAAACAAATGCAGTGGATATTGTTTGACTTTATTGTGGGTGCATGAACAAATGCGCTGTGGATGTCTGTCTTATTTTTTTGCATTATATTTTAGAGCCAAACTTGAATTTTTTAAATCTGTATTTTTTTTATTATTTCATATTAAGGAAGTTTCAAGAGCTAAATCCACATCAGAACCAAAATATGTTACCTAAAGTTAGAGCTGGGCAATATGGCCTAAAAATACAGTGTCCATTTTTTTCATTTCTTTTTAAAAACCAATTCCAAGTTTTGAGTTTGTTAAGGACCCCCCCCCCCCCCCCACCCACTCCATTGCAATACAGAAAGAAATGGCAAAAGCTGTTATTTTAATGCAGTCAACCTAGGAGTTTCCCTGCTTTAAAAGTGCAACTAAAGCTGTGACACAAGCTTGTAAAAAGAGATGGAAGGTGTAAATAATAAACATATAACACATATTTAAACTTAATATTACTCCACAGTGAGCTAGTTTTTTTAAGTTTTGAGCATCCATTTAAGTATAGACCTCACTTCACTTGTGTAATTTTATTTCAACATAATAAACTATTTTTAGAGTATTTTGATGATAAATAACCAAAACAATTTCCCATTTTGAGAATGAGGTAATACAAATTTAGATTTTGTTTAACATGTGTTTCAAGAAAATCAATCTATTTTATACAAAACATTGTTAAGAAATCCCTGAATGTGTAAAGGGATAATTAAAGCTATATTCAAAAATAAATCTAAATTTTCATAAAAATTTATATTCATAAAAAGCTAATTCGAATTAATCGCCCAGCCCTACCTAAATTATTGTTTCTAACTGAATTATTTACTGCAGTAGAAATTTTTCTGAAGGTTTTGTAAGTGTGAGGAATTTTGTTTGATGTAAAATATCTCACATTAGTTTGAAGTAACTAGTGCTAACTTCAAGGATGTATCTTCTCTCTCTTCAGTATCTGTGATGCCCAAGGAGAGCAGCAAAACATCTTCCAGGTAGAGGAGAAACACTCCCTGCAGGAGGTCATCACAGAGGAGACCCTTAATAGCGCCACATGCTCCTGCTATTCCATTCCCTGCTCCACTGTACCCTGCGTTGGCTCCAAGGTCTGCATTGGTAGCGTGGAGTCTGATTCTGGTCTCAGCTCTTCATGAACACCCCCCAGCATCTATGTTTCAAAACAGCTAAATAAATATGCAGAAAGGATAACCAAGGTATGCTTGGAAGATAAAACAACAGTGTATATTTGCTCAAAAATACAAACGGAAAATATTTTCTTTGTTTCGCAGAGGTTTTCATGTTAAAGCTTTCAAAGAGTGGATGTTGAACCAAAAACATCAAAGGAGTCCCGAGCTAGTATAGTTTATTGATATAAAAGGGTTACATAATGTTTCTCACAGGGTTCTTATGACACAGGATCGTGCTAGTTTTTGTTTTTTTGCTATTCGTTTTATGCATGTAGCCATTACTTAAAGTTACTTTATCCTCGCGTAACAATAAATATGTGACACAGCTTCTCACCAATCCATCAGTTAAATGCAAGTTTTGCATACAAGTATAAGGAGATGTGCACCTGGATTATATAGTATATTATGGTGCAACTTGTCATTAAAATTAGTTTTGGGTGGACCACTCGGTGCTCCTATAAAACAGCTACATAAATGATTAACTTGCTATAAATGAAGAGCTTTATGTAAAGGCACTTTCTCCACCTGTTAATGCCTTGAAACTGTTGTTTTTACACTTGGTAATTAATCACTATTAATATAAATGGCACAGTGTATACTGTATGTACTGTATCCTTCAGCTTTGCATCTACTTGATTTGAGGAAAAGCAGAGAATGTTTATTTAATCTTTTTTGAGTGGAGGTTGTTTTTTTTTGTAATGGTGCACATACAAACCACAGCCTTAATAGGTAAAAATTGTTCTTTCCCACCCTTTCCTGTGAAAATCAGCAACACCTGACTTCTCATCTGTTAGAACAGACTACCTTTATCTCCATTAATGTAAATGCTGTTCGACTTCACGTGTCAAAGTGACATGAGTTAATTTTTAGTATATTGTGTACAGTGTCCATCTCATTGCACTCTGAACTCATGATTGTTGCATGCATACTTTGTGCATCTGTGTGGCTGGACAATATGGAAGAAAGAATGTTGAAAAACTTCCACTTGTCATGTAAATAAAATGAAAACTTATTTGATCATTTTGTCTGCTTCTCACTTAATAAAAGAAGAGAATCTCAATTACAGAAATCCATACTGACTAAACTTAACCAACAATTTTCTGTTTGGTTTTAAAGACACAAAACAAATTTCAATGTTATAGCTTCATCTAAAATAATGTCATTAGGACAGTTGTGTTTGTAACCCATGACTGTGGTCTGTAAACATGCTGTTAGCTGCATTAAAACAGTCTGCAACACCAGCACGTAAATGTAAAAATAATTACCATGACATTAAAAGACCTAGTCTGTTATAAGTGTGTAGTAAAAATGTACAGACTACACTATATTTGGAGCCCCACATCACAAAATTCATGAAACTGGCATTAAAGGTTATGCAAGAACATGGTAACATCTTCCCATATTTATATTAAAGTAATGGCAGTGTCACAATAATAATCTCCCTGGCTGTAAGACATTCATTTTTTATTGGCTTACATGTAGAGAGCCCACTTACATCCTGTGTTTATAACTTTGGAGCCATAATAAACTGATGTATTTTTAGTGCTTTGTAACGTATGATTTATAGATGTAAGAGTTGGGCCTTCCAGGCCCCCAAACATGACATTGCAATGTGTTTAAAAGTAACATTGTACTTAATTAAGCAAACCACTTTTGCTGCTAATCATCTGAGCTAAAATCCCATTTAGGGGTTTTAATTGGGTCTATGTGCAGCACCACGACTGGATGAACTGATCAATCCAGGTGTGTGTGGCCATTGCCGCTGGGTTACTGAGGTTGGGCACACCTAGATTTATCAGTTTGTTCAGTAATGAAAGACAGGAAACAAAGGAGTTGTCTTAAGTTCAGGAAGTAGTGGAGCTGTGCAAAATGCCAATTCTTAGACAAAGTTCAATGTGAACTTCAGTGAACAGTCTCGGATGCGACCATGTTGGGAAAAGCCCATAACAGCCAGAACACGCTGAAGATTCCTCTACTGTCGACTTTTATTATTACACCACAGCCCAAGTAAAAAGAAGCCAACTGAATGAATAAAAACTCATGGCATATA
>JBAMHX010000025.1:6597948-6609875 GCA_037177515.1 Pseudomugil tenellus | reverse complement strand
ATTGAATTCCTTACATATTCAACATATCCTACCCAGAAACATTATCCAATTAAACTGCTTACATCTTTGTCTTCACATGTGCACAACATGGGAGAGTCCACATCAATAAACCAATTAACCAATTAATCAATTAATGTTTAATCCTTTTTACTTCATTTTAGAATAGAATACAATAATCTATTTCTAACAATAAGATCACAACTCATTGTGACATTCAACTTGCATTATCAACTGTAATTAAGGTATTTCCAAATAATCATATTAAAGTTTAGGGTTTAACTCGGGGGTAAGAGCAATTGTCTGCCAACCTGAAAGTTGGTAGTTCAATTCCAGGCTTTCCCTGACAATGTGCGGAAGTGTCATTGGTGAAGACACTGAACCCTATGACCCAAAAATGTAAGTCGCTTTGGAGAAAAGTGTCTTCTAAATGGATGTAATGTCATGTAAAATGGGCTGTGTCCATTACAGCTCCTGGGTCTTTAATAATGTAGTCATGTACAGCAACAGAAACACATAAAATGAGAATAAAATAATAGCTTTGACTGCATCATCTGGCATTGCAAATGAGCAACTAAGCAATGATTAGTTTAACACAGGCTCAGTCAATATCAGTAGAGGGTCATGATGAAATTTCGGTTTCTTATCATCTGGTGTCTGGCAAGTATCACTGTGAACTTTGAAACAAATTTGTTGCCATTGATCAGTTTTTTTTCATTTAAAACATTAACTGTCTGCATTTCCTTTGGCAAGATTGAAAACTTGGATTAAAAACAGGATTTTCAGGATTTTCAGCACATTTTTTTCACATGCATTTAAAATTGGTGCTACAAATGAACAATGCTGAACAAGTGGTGTGTTACTATATTCACAATCTAGCCTGTTAAAATAAGAACATATTCATTTTTAACATTCTCATAAATATTAGTTATGACTACGCTTTATCATGCTTCTATAACCTTAGTAATAGTCATATTAAGATTATACTTTAAGCAAATGTTACTGTTTTATATATGCTGCTATTATACTGTATAAACCATTATACTACTTTAAAATATAACTTTTTTCTTCGCTTACAGGTATAAGCTCATGAAAAATTGGCATGACTGTCATTTTTTTCTATGAATACAATATTTCCCTTTTAAACATAAAACAGAGTTAAAATAGCTTCCAAATGCCCTAAAATTTTACTTTAGCATGGCACTTACTACCTGACCTCGTACGACAGTAAATACAATTAAATAAACCTGTTTTGATAAAAATGTCAAACTAAATATGTCGTGTATTTAACATTACCTCGACTAACACCATACTTGAAGGACTTCTAATATGAAAACACATTAGATATTATACTTCAGCGCCATCTGCTGTATTTAACAATAATATGCACTTTTTTTCCGCCGCATCTTTGGAATTCCTACAACAAATGTATTGAAATTTTTTGAGAGGCATTAAAAAAACAATGTACAATGCAACTTTTTGTAATAGAGTAAAAGAAAATCTAAAATATTAAAACTATTTTGCGACCAGGTTTTACGTAACAAGCAATTAGAAAATGGCTTATTTTGTCCATGGGAATTGTAGTTTATGTTGACTAAACCTCAAGTTTAGTTGCGACGTAAAGAACTCAAACTCCCATGATGCCTCTGTACCCGTAAGCTACAAGCTGGTTCACGCCTACGCTAAATCGACTGTAATCCTTACTGTACACAACTGAAACCTCTGCGGATATTTCCCCCTTACAATAAGTTTGTTCTAATCAAACAACAAAAATGGACAACTCTGGCAAAGAAAAGGAAGCGATTCAGCTAATGGCCGACGCTGACAAAAAAATCAAGTCCTCAGGCTCTCTTTTGGGAGGGATGTTTGGAGGGTAAGACGGCACTGCACCAAAGAACAGCTAGCAACCGTCAAATGTCAGCAGCAAAGTTGGCACGTAGCCTATTTCTACACATATCACTCACTTAGCAAGGTTAGCTTTGTCTTTACAAGCCATAACGTTATTGGACTTTATTCGAATATTAAACCAGACGAAAACGACACGTAAAATTCAGAGTAAAAATTCTTCCAACTTATTTGTCACCTATTTTTTAAATCATTCAAATCAGCACGACTTTTATTGGCCTTGAAGCTAAGAAACGCTATTTATGCAGCATTGGAGGGTTAAAATGTCAAACTAGGAACCTTCTTCATTATTCTTTCCAGTTTCATGGACATTATGTCAACTTGTATGTTCAGCACGAAAAATGCACGATGTTATCTGCATTAAATATATTTAAAAACATCAGTTATTGTGGAAAATATCCCTTTAAGAGAAAAAACGTGACACTTATTTTCTGATCCTGACATAATCCCCTGAAGCAGCGACTAATTAATTGCTTTAACAATAGCTTCCATTAATCCACAAAACATTTAAACAAAAAGGTATTTTAAAGAGAACAGAGTTTTATAAAAATCACTGCAACGACAGTAAGAAGTACAAACAAATCAAACAATTACTTGAGTGAAATAAAGACACATTTATTAAAAAAACAAATTGGCAAGCTTTACTTCACATCATTGGCCTTAAATTGGGATATTATCTAAACTAAACGCTGCTATGTAAATCATCAAAGTCATCATATCTTTGTATTTTTACCACAAGCAAAAACTTTTTTTTT
Organism: Pseudomugil tenellus; assembly: GCA_037177515.1. Taxonomy (NCBI): domain Eukaryota; kingdom Metazoa; phylum Chordata; class Actinopteri; order Atheriniformes; family Pseudomugilidae; genus Pseudomugil; species Pseudomugil tenellus. The sequence continues at coordinate 6,607,218 of JBAMHX010000025.1, read as the reverse complement.
TTAACGTCTGTCCTAAAGAGCCTGAAGCCAGAAGGTATACTTGCATGACTCAGTCTTTTATCTAAAGCTTTGCTTTAGATGACCCAGAGATGTCGCTTCTCTGCAATTCTCATCCATCATGACGCTGGCAGGCTTCATATTGGCAGTTCTGTGGTTGGCCAAGTAGTGATGTAAACCTCTGTCCTGATTGAATGGCCAGAGTATTTGTACAACTACAGGGAACTCCCAGAGGCCCACTACTTGTCAAGGAGAGATGGATGTGTGCAGTACTTAAAGACAGTGGCTATTCTGGCAATGTTAGGATTACACCTCCCTGCAAATTGCAGGAGCCTGGTGCATGATAATCTACGAAGCATTTGCTTAATATGTCGAACTACCCGATCAAATGTCGAACTACCCGATCAACTAAACTATACAAATACTTAATTGGTTTATTCGATCCTATTGTCTATCATTGTTTTAATTTCTTTATTTTTTCTGTATTCTAGAGGACATCACCGAGTGGAGGAGGCTTGCGATATGTACTGCAGAGCTGCCAACATGTTCAAGATGGCCAAGAACTGGAGTGGTATGATAAACTGCTTCTTTTTTTTTCTTTCTGTTTCTTTTAGAAGCCAAAATCCAAAGTTTTTAGCAAATTTCAAACATTTTGACCTTTTCATTTGACTCATTTTAGGTGCTGGAAATGCATTTTGCAAGGCTGCACGTCTCCATATGCAGCTGCAGAACAAACATGACTGTGCCACCAGCTTCATTGATGCAGGAAACGCCTACAAGAAGTCAGACCCAAATGGTAAAAGTGTAAATCCTAAATACGTTTGAAACTAACCTGAAATGACCATGTAGAAACTTTTCTTACCTTTTCATTTACAACTGTTTATCCTTTACAACCACTGTGTTTTATTAAGTGAAATGTCTCTCCCTAAAAAGTTTTCCATAACTATAACACTAAACACTCAAAAATTATTAATCACTCAGCAAGATGAATTCGCTACATAACACATGGTAAATGTGATTACATCAATACAGCATATCAGTAATAATATTGTTGTTTTATAAGATAAATCTATGCATATATCTAGCTTTGGTCAAGCTTTCACTGTTTGACTGCGGTTGCTTTAATGTTCAGTAAGGAATCTGTGTTGTCAAATATGTTTTCCTAAAATACGTTTTATGTTTCAGTGATTTACCGCTGCCATTGTGTTTATTCACCATGTTTCTTTGATGGAAAGTTTGAGTCTTTAGCTTTATCCAGCCATATTTTCCAACAGATTATTTTTCTGTCCAATTTCTTGTTTTTCCATCTGAGCTTTAAAAACCACAGAGAACCCCTTTTTCTCCACAATCTGTGTTTATGTTACTGATACATACATTTACATAAATTTGCTCTGAAGATGAGGTTTGTACAGATCAGGGGGCTACCATCCTGCAGGTTTAAGTGTTTTTTCTGGTTCAACACATCTGAATCAAATGAAAAGGTTCTCCAAAAAACTTGTAGTCATCTTCTGCACCTGCTTGCTAATGAGCCATTGATTTGGGTCACATGTGTTGTAGCGGGGAAAACACAATAACGTGGAGGAAGGTAGCCCTCGAGGACAAGAGTTGGTGACCCCTGGTATAGATATATGTTATTTCAATAAATGAAACGTGCTCACTCTTAGTTGATCTTTTTGGCCTCTTGTTTCTTCTTTATACTTATCTCCTTTATACAGATATGTTCCATGTTATCATAGACTTTAATTAAACAAGAATGAGGAGGTCAAATATTTTAGTTTAGCCTTTTTAATTGTTCTTCCTTGCTCTAATTTATATGAAGTAAAAGTTATAGAAACCAGAAATGTTGACCCTTTTTTAGAATATTTTAAGACTTACGATGTAGCAGATTCCTTATTTCTAAGAACGAGAAGTTTCTGCAGGCCCTACTGGCTCCTTTACCTTGTGTAATTATCTTACAAAGAAATGTGTAAACATGTTGTCTAACTGTTCCCTCCTCTCCTCTTTATGCTGCTAAGAGGCAATCAAGTGTTTAAATGCTGCCATCGATATATACACAGACATGGTAAGATGCACATAGAATGTGTTCATCAGTGTTTACAGCAGTAAATCTGCTTGTATCATTTGTATTTAGCAGGTCGGTTATGACCTGTACTTTTTATTGCATTATCCGTGGAACTAAAAATCTTCACACATTGATTAGCAGATCTTCATAGTGTAATTTAGTCAGCGCTAATTACCTTCATTTAATTGCTTCTGGGCATAAGAGAAGATCCATTTGAGATGCAGCAAATGCATGTAGATGTGAAGGCAAAAGCTTCTCTCTGACCTTGCTTCTCTACTCTGAGCACAGAACACAACACTTTCATTGACTTATGAGGCGTCTGTGAATGGATCCAGTCAGTAACGATTTATTCTCTCCTCTTCCTCCAGGGAAGATTTACCATCGCTGCCAAACACCACATCAGTATCGCAGAGATCTATGAGTCTGATCTGGTTGATATCGAAAAGGTATTACCATTGCGGACGGCATAGTCACATGATACAACCAACCTTTCTTATTGCAGTATTTGTAAAACATTTCATTTATTTTCTTCCTCCCTGGAAAGGCTATTGCACATTATGAACAAGCTGCAGACTACTACAAAGGAGAAGAGTCAAACAGGTATTATTCCCTGTTGTGATCATCTTTAATTAGCACACACAGCTCTGTTTACAAGGGAACAACCAAACCAGTAAGTTGTTTGTTTTGATTTTAACGAGTAAACATGCCAAAGCTGACATAAACCAGGATGTTAAATACATCTGCAGCTCTCTTTCTGCAGTTCTCACTGTGCACTAAGAACCTCCCACCAACTTAGCAAAGATAATCGCATTTAAATATGTTACACTACAACAGATACTCAGCTGTAGTACTTTGATGACAATTAGCAGAAGGCTAAACAATTTAGCATAGCTGGTCATCACCTGTTTAGCTTAATGATACGTGCATAACCCATCAACTTAACTAGATAGTTGTAGGTTGTAGATAAATGTAAACTTTTTTTGAAAGAATCCATATCCTGAAACGAGATTTACATAAAGTACAAGGATGTAGATTCACAGAGCAACTGTGAGATTGCAAAAACCTTTGTTCCTCCAAAGATTCTCATCCTGTGTATGATGAATTCCACATTTTTCTTTCCCAATTATGGCAACAATAATATAATAAATAAAACACAGCCAAATACAGCTTTAAAACTCAAAACTACAGCCTCTGGCTTAGATTTCTGTTATAACACAATGTTACAGGATGGTAACTGTTGCAACTGGAGAAAATTGTTCTTGTTCAAATGAGACATTTACAGAACCACGTCCGTGTGAATGACACGCCTAAATGTTTTCAGTTTATTAAGATGCTATGGATGTTTTTGGTTTGGCATATCTGTTATTATATCTAAATGTTGGTGCAGATTCTCAAATGTAATTTCATAGTAATCCTAAGAGCTTGACTCAAAGGCCACTGGACTTCTTTTTGTCTCTTGGCAATGTTTTACCGCTCATCCTTAAGCTAATACTGCTAACATCAAATGCTAATACGCCTTCAGCTAATCAGGTTATAACTGCATTGTGCTACTTTCCACATACCATTTCTCCATGTTGGTTTTATTGATTGTAGTATGTATTTTTTTTACATTGATCAATGTTTTCTAAACATTTTTCTCTTAGTTCTGCCAACAAGTGTTTGCTGAAAGTGGGAGGTTACTGCGCTCAGCTGGAACAGTACCAGAAGGCTATTGAGATCTACGAACAGGTGTGAATCAGGTGTTCTGCTTGTATTCGCGAGGTCATCTCACACTTTCCGCCATTTCCTCTGCATCACTTCTGACACATGAATGTTATTTAGGTTGGAGCTAACACAATGGACAACCCACTGCTGAAATACAGCGCCAAAGAGTATTTCTTCAAAGCCTCCCTCTGCCATTTCATCGTTGACGAGCTCAACGCTAAGGTGATTTTATACGTCCGCGCATCTTCCTCTTAGGATTCGGGATGATGAAGATGTGGTATAAAGTTTTAAACAAACTGTCTCCACAGATTGCAGTTGAAAAGTATGAGGAAATGTTCCCAGCTTTTTCAGACTCCAGAGAATGCAAGTTATTGAAGGTAGCTCAGAGCTGCAAACAGAGAGATGTTGTTTCTCTTTTTCTGTTTAGTTCTGAGAATAACTTATTTTTGATGTTTTTAAAACAGAAACTTCTTGAAGCTCATGAGGAGCAGAACAGTGAGGCATTCACAGAGGCGGTAAGTCGTGTATTCATAATGAAAGCTCTCAGGTTTTATCACAATGTTTCATTGTTGAATCCCTTGTGTTAAAGAATGTGTTGGTCTGAGTCTCGTGTAGCCAGGTAGGGCATTTTTGTAACCATGGACAGTCAAAGATGTTGAATGTTTGCATCACAATAAGAAAACATTTACCTACATACAGCTAATAGTTAACGTTCGTATCTGTCTGTATGGTTTATTTTATTTGCTTGTTGCAGGTGAAGGAGTTTGATTCAATCTCACGTCTGGACCAGTGGCACACGACCCTCCTGCTGCGCATCAAAAAGACCATCCAGGGTGACGAAGGAGATCTGAAATGAGGTGAAGCCCGGGGTAGGAATGCAGCATGGAGGGACAGTTCAATTACACATGCTTTCACACACACAAAACAGTGCACTTTTTCCTGCTCACTTACTGTGTATAGCATCTGGAGAGGAGTGTGTGCTGATGATTGGGAATATCTCACTTCTCACTGCTGTCCTGTAACGGCGCCATCACTTGTTTTCATTACAAACGTACCTGAATCCAGTCAGAATGTAAGTCCTCTTGCCCTCGCCTCTGTATGGAGGATTGCTGCATACCTTTTCTTTTTTTGTGCTGACGTCTATCCTTTTAAGAGTGCAGCAGGATGTTGTTTTGAATCAGATGCTAGTGTTGATAAGAGGCTCTGCATGTTTTGTACAATTGTTTCCTAGTCAGATGCAGCTTTTTTTTTTTAAAGACAAATTATTTTACATTTAAACAAACCATTTAAATATTTGAGTTTGTTATTCAAAACAGTGATGTGTGTGAATTTTAAGGATAATCCATCATTCGTTGTTGTTGGGATTGAAAATGAATCAAATGAATGTTGTGAAAATGTACTGATCAGTCTCTAAACGTCATTCTGCTTTCTTTCTTTCTCCACATGGGGGCGGCGACTCAAAACATCAATAATATGCACAAGTGTAGACTGTTAAATATTTGTATCTTAACAATCACATTACTATTTTATTATTTTTATTTATAAAGATAAAATATGTCAATATAGCTATCCGTAAGCTGCGATTTATAGAGAACACTGATGCAGATCTCCTTACCCTTTATTCCCAGGGAAGTAATCATGAGCTAAGCATTACTAGTCAAATGTTTTGTGTTGTGAAGGCATCATTAAGGTTTTACTGCTGCATTGCACCTGACGGACAGCCAGTTGCAAAGCATGTCATAGTGTATAGTTCAGTGTTGTGTATATCCACTAGTGTTAGCTAGACCAAAGTTTTTACAAGAGGGTTGATTGCTTTGTGTACTCAGCTTCTTCCAGGTGAAATGGCATTAGTCTGTGGATATTATTCGTTTGCTTATTCAAATGAGGATCAATAAAAGTGTTATATCCAATACTTTCGTGTATTTCAGCCTATTTGTAAAACACTTGCATTGTATTCAAATTGGTTTTTTTTATCCATGATCAGAATAAAATATAAAATCAAAAGTCAGTGAAGGCTGATGAACTGAAACGGTGGTGCCTTTGATTTGCTGCATCACAACAGGAAAGTTCCTGGTTCAAATCCCAGCTGGGGGTTTGGGATGTGTGGGGTTTATGTTCTTTGCTAGTTTTCCTGCTCATAAATTATATTTTAGGTTCACTTGTGATTGTATGGTGGTATCTATGTCCATGTTGGCCCTGCAATGGGCTGGAACCTGTTCCAAGCTGTAACACACCTCAGATGGGATAAGCCTCCACCTCCTCACAACCAGCAGTTATGGATGAAAACTAGAACCTGCTAGAAACATCACGTTTTAATTTCCTTTAATGTAGTGATATCTTGATATTCATTTAGGAGATATAAGTTTTATTATATTAAAGTATATTTCCAAACGGCCCCTACTGTACTATATGAGATCAGTGTTTTTATTAGATTTAAACTGCATTTCCTTATTTGACTATTTTCAAACTTATTTAATCCTTTTATTGATCTCCTGTATTACATCTATATTTTTGTTACTTTTGGGTGTTTTACATGTGTAGCTACTAGCTCAGTGAGATTAATCGCATACTTTAAACACTTTTTATTCAGTTACAGGTGTGTAGGGGTTAAGCTAAGAAACCATTGTCAGTCTCACAAATGAATCCATCACATGCCTTTTATGTCAGATTTGGACAAAAATATTTATAGTTCGCTTACCAAGCATCCAGTGTAACAATGAGCCTAAAAGAAGGATCCAGATGTACTTTTCATACATTTGCCTCAAATGGCACTATTATATTTTAAGTACTGAACCTAATGAAAAAAAACACATTTAAAGTTATTTCAGCACCATCAGACCAAAATTAATACAGATGGTGGCAAGACAATTTAATCTGAATCATGACAAAATCAGGCATGGTATATTTTACTCGGGTTATACAACACATTGTATTTCTGATCAGGTACAGCTCTTTTGTAACTTAATGATAAATACTGCGATGTTCAGAAGACAAAAACTGAACATCAACTTTCATAAAATACTGGCCTGAAGATCATGGCAGTCATGGAAAACCAGAGATATCACAAAGTAAAGGAAAATGAAGACAAGGATGCTCTGATCAAATGAGCACCGATGCTGAAAAGTATACTCATAATGCTTTTTTTCAAGAGAGGAAAAGAAAAAACACAAGTCTCAGATAAGGTAAGTGAAATATAAACAGAAAACCAGGAACTTACCGGACGTCAGCGTGACCAGTGCATTGTAGATTCCAACCATTATGCAAGCAGCACTGATCGGAGACTCATTATTGTATCCAAACTACACACTAAGACCTCGTATCTTTAAGAGCGTGTAAGCATGTGTACATAGGAGTAAACTCCTTATAAGGTTAAACTAAAAGTGATCTTTTGCATCTTTCAATGTGTAACTAAAAACTTCCTGTTCAGCCCAGATACTTCTAAAACCTGTAGCGAATGTAATCCCAAACAAATATGTCATTTTTCACTGATTTTATACAGCTAACAAGATTCTGTTGTAAAGGCTGAAGATGCTCAATCTGCTACTTAAGAACATTTGATTTCAAAACCTGAAAAAAATGTTTTTACAAAGTGGGACATAATTTCTACAAAGCCACAAAACATAACGTAGCCATTAAAAAAATATGGCTTTTAAAATAACCTCATTCTAATCAGGTGTGGTGGAGACTGTTTTCAATCGAATGCTTATTTTATTTCCTTTATGCTGTGTGACAAATAAAAGCTCCCATATTAAATGATTTCTAAGCTGGCCTGACAATATGTAAGCGGCTTTTTAAATGTATCAAAAATGTTGCTGAGTTCAGCATCAATAACTGAAATATGATTTCTATAATTTACGATAAGCACTATCAGCAGAATATCTAAACCCCTGATCAGAGCACTTTTTCACAACTAAATGTAGTTAATGGTCCTTCATGCAGCTTGTTGATCTGAAGACTTTGTTGGTTCTTCTGTGGAGTCATCTGCTGTGCTCGGCTGCCCTTCAGTCTGGACGACTGTTTGCTCGTTTTCACAAGCCTTGTCAGCAGCCGTCACAGCGTTTACATCAGGCTGTAAAGCATCCGTCTCGGAGATGGCCTTATTCTCAGAAGCTGGAGCTAAAATAGTCTGTGAAGCAGCTGCTTCCAGCACAGATGATGTAGACACAGTTGGGATATCTGAGACTGATGCTAACAAGACATCAGAAACAGGAACTGAGAGAGTGGGTGCGGACAGAGAGGTGGCAGGGGCTTCGGATGACAAAGACACAGGGTGAGTCACAGACACTGGGATGGAAAAAGGGACTGGGATTGCTGAACCATCTAAGGAAATGACATTTGTTCCTGTACCAGTAGTGGTTACAATAGGCTGGATCTGAGTCCCTGGTGGAACCTCAGTGTGGATGACAGTGATACCACCGAGACCACCATGGCTGACAAGAGCAATGGCTCCATGGCTGGCCCAGTCTGAGGGGAGAGTCACTGGCTCAGTTGCAACCAAAATAGACTCTGCTTCCGTTTTACTGGGATCAATAAGAGGACCAGTAGCAGCACAGGATATACTGGGAGCGGTAGCAACAGTATTTGGAATTTTGTTTGCACTTTTGCTCTTTTTCTCCCCTGGCCCTGCTTTCTCCATTTTTTCCTTAGTGGGAGAGCTGGGCTTCTTCTCCTCTACGTTTCCTTCGAGCACCACCAGGTAGTTCTTCCACGGAGCCTCCGAGTCATGAGTCTGAAGTTTTAAAAAACGGATGTCATTTGCACTGCAGCGTCACGGCTACACAACAAGCAGTCACTGCGACAAAGACTTCATAAAAACAACTATTCTGAGACATCTGTATTATCATTTCTGCTCATGCTTTCAGATGACAACTTCAACCAACACACACATACAGTTTAAAACACCTTTACAAAATCCTGCAGTATTACAGTTAGAGAAACACTGCTCACCATGGTGTGCCTGCGAAGGGTGGACTTGTCAGTAAAGGTGCGCTTACAGAGGCCACACATATATGGCTTCTCTCCTGTGTGAATCCTCTGGTGTCTTTGGAGCGCGTTGAGCTGAGTAAACTGTTTGTCACAATCTTTACAGCTGTAGGGACGCTCACCTAAAGACAATATTATTAATATCATTATCATTTTTTACAAAAACAGTAGTCTATACCCAAGTTGATGTACATAACTTATTCAATTACCTGTGTGTATCTTTAGATGCTGGTTGAGGGAGTTCCTCTGAGTGAAGCCTCTACCACATTGGCCACACTTATATGGCTTAAACCCGGTGTGGATGTTGGAGTGATGTCTGAGGTATTCTTTAGATGCAAAGCTTTTCCCACAAGCCTCACACATGAAGGGTTTCTCTCCTAATACAAGTAAAAAAAAAAACAATAATACCCTTAAAGGAATACTTCGCCCTCAGAGTGATGTGCCTTCCATTTTGTACTCACCCTCATGCTGATTAACACTCTGAAACACCTTCTCCATATTTAATATGTAGCCGGAGATATGAG
>JBAMHX010000025.1:6572510-6597848 GCA_037177515.1 Pseudomugil tenellus | reverse complement strand
TGTTTCAGAGTGTTAATCAGCATGAGGGTGAGTACAAAATGAAGGCATATCACTCTGAGGGCGGAGTATTCCTTTAAAGTCAGCTATGCACAGTTCACCAAAATCACTAGGTGTTGGTATCAAAAGTGATCTTTTTGTCAAATTTAATAATAAATAGTTGTTTTACCTGTATGTGATCTCTTATGATAAGTTAACATGTGCTTCTGAGTGAACCGGGCGTCACATTCATCACATGCAAATGGCTTCTCTCCTGTGTGAGTCCTAAACAAACATAAACACAGATTTGAAATCCACAGTGTTTTTAGTGGCATTCAGGACTTAAAAGGCATCTTCACCCTTAAACATCACTTAACGTATGTGATTGGAAGTACTTATTTTAATGTATGGCAAAGACTAAACATATTCAGCGAGGTATCTACCTGTGATGCATCTTGAGGGCTGAGTTCTGGGTAAATCTGGCCCCGCAGTTGGTGCACTCATAAGGTTTTGTACCTGTGTGAGTCCTCTCATGCAACAGCAGGGCAGCTTTGGAGCTGAGGGCCTTCCCGCAATCATGGCATATATGTAGCAGATTTCGTTCGTGCACCTGGGAAGCAGACATGGAAGGTTACAATGTGGACGATCCACATCTTATAATGCATGAATCTTCATAACTCCTTACCTGTCTATGATGGCGTACGACGTCCTTCTTCCGTTTAAAGGTTTTCGAGCAGGAGTCGCAGGCAAAAAGCCTCTCATTGTTGTGAACATGCTTTTCGTGGATCTTCAGGTTGCTACGGTTTGCGAATGTCTGCTTGCAGGTCTCACAGCGATAGATGACATCAGCTTTAACTCCGTGGTATGTACTTCAAGAGAGCAGCAGCAGATTACAGAAATAAATGAAAAGGAATAAAATGAAAGTTTCTTGCAGAAAGAGTGAGTTTTTTCTAACATTCTGGGTAAATTGTCGGGTTAGTCTAATAAATGTGGCGACTGCATTTGCTTTACTCCCTGAAGATTTTTTTATGTTGTTCTTGATATGAATTTAACACATAATTTACATTTTACCTTGTATGCAAGTGGTTGAAACTTGTGCATCAATGTTGTATAAATAGTAAGACTGTTGTCTCAATGCTGAAAATTAACTTGGCATTGCTGTGGAACTAGTCCCGTCTCCTGATATTTGATTGGCTCAGTCCTAGTTAACAAGACGCTGTAACAATCATTATAAACCAGAACTACTTTCTTACCTGATGTGTTTCAAGTAACTTCTCTCGTAGTGAAATGTCCGCTGGCACCTGTTACACTGGAACTGGGCCTTGGATGTTCTTTTTAATTTCCCGTTGGACTGTCCTTCCTCAGCCTCGCTTTCTTTCTCCTCCTCCTCCTCCAATAAAAACAAGGAATCCTGAGGATCATTACTTGGCACATCATTCTCATAGTCCCAAACATCCGCATCAGAAGAGGTTTTCTCCAGTGAAGTATCATCTCCATCTTTTTCATTCTGTTTCTCAGCCTGGTCTTCAGCGCTGTTCCCACTCTCCTCTGTACCGACATTACTAACTTGACTTTCACTGTTTGAAGCCTTTATTGGAGAATACCACTTCTTCTGGAGCACTTTATGGCCAGCCCGTCTTTTCTCATTCTTCTGTCTGGCTTTTTTCCCCTTACATAATTTTTTAATGTCCCCTGTTTCAGAGATCTGCGGAGAGAGTTGTCGCTTTAGAAATAAACTTTGCGTCTTCTTTCCAGTCTTTTCTCCTTTTTCTACACCATGTAAAATCTCTAGTGTTTTCCCCTTTGATGCAGACGCTTTCCTTCTGGGTAAAACTCCAGTACTCAAGGCCTCACCACAAACCTTTGACAGACCCTCGCATTCCAAAAAATTTGCCATTGCTTGAACATCATGAATCCTGTTTGTAGAAACCTCAACTTTACCAGTGTAGATGAATTCCAAAAACTTTGAGAAATCATTGGATTTAATATTTGACAGTGATAATTTATTCTGGGCTGCTTCCGGACACAGAAGAATCTTCTTGAAGTAGCCACTGGATGCAGCAAGGATCACCTGGTGGGCTGGAAATTCTTGCACATCTCCCTCATAGTCCACGTGCACCGTCACATCACAAAAATGCCCTTGCGACCTCATATCACGCAGAGAAGTAAAAATGTTTCCATGGTGTGAATTTGATGTGAGCTGGATCGATTTGATTCCCATGATTCAGTTGTGGTGCTGAGATTAGCAGAAAAGCATGATACACAAGTTCAGCTGCAATCTAAACACAGAAAATAATGTGAGTTAGTTTATTATTTCTCCCTCTAATAAGAGCGATTTGTGTTGTAATATACACCATTGAAAAGCCTTATTTGTGTTTATAACATGGTAAAACCTGTAGGGGACACTTCTGTGCAATGAGCAATGTGAGTAATAAACAAGAATTGAGCAAGGTGAAAGGTTGTAACAACAAATTATTGTAAAATCAAAGCTGTAACCTGATAAAGATTTTCTATAGATGCAAAAGTTATACTGTCATTTCTTATATTAATTTAAAGTCACCTTCAAAGTGTTTCCTAAGCATAAACACAGGTCCATACATTTTGATGCAATATTATCATATTCAATGGATAAATTATCTATATTGTCCATACGTGGGATACGCTGCTAACATTTAACTTGACTTACACGATTCACAAGCTTGTTAAAATAAACTTATTCAAAAACAATGTCAATTTTAATAAAGTTTAATACTCAATATTCCACTTAGAATGTTGTGGAGTAATGTCATTCACTGCAGGGATCGTTAAATGCTAACAGTGGTAGCACCCGCAGTGATAAAGCTAGGCTAGCTAATGGCTACCGTTAGTAATACTAATGCATGTGCAGGTAACACTTTAATTTCGAGCTGCAGCACACCGCACAACGTGCTTGAGTAAAGCCATGTTGCAAGCAGCTAAGTGACTACACAACAACATGAAGCAAGTTTTCTTACCGTAAGCTCGGTAAGATGGCAGCCCTTCACAAATAAAGTGGAAGGTACTTCCTGTAGAAGTCCCTCACATACAGCTGCGTCTAGTGACATCCGGTGTCATGTTGGCTGATTTGGAATCAGTTTATCACGTATACTGATATTTAAAATGATAATTCCCGACTCCGAAAGCTGATTCTGGATCATTTTAATCAGCAATTGACAAATGGCGTCACTCAAAATTTGCGCATGCGAAATAAATTAATTTAGTTATTAATACGTGCAAGTCCATTGTTGAATTTATTATTTAACTTTGACTTATTGAGCAATTGATTTGATATGAAAAGAAACAGCATTACAGTTATTTAATTATGTTAGAAAGCAAAATGTACTTGATTTATGTATCATTAAATGCTAATGGGAATTATATAAATACATTTTGAAACGTAAAGACATACTCACTGAAGCATTTATTCTATCTAAAGTTTAAAAATAATAATGTAGAGTGTATGAATGACGTTACCGTAACATAAACAAGAATTCACGTGTTTATCAATGCAATATCCACCAGAAACCACAGGGTGACGCTGTCGTGTAGAGACAGCTTTAAGCAAAGAACCTGTAAATTACAAAGCAGCTACAATTCGGATCAATTAAAGCTAAATTTGTATTCTCCCTAGAATTCTTTGCGGGATCTGTTTTATTTTTACAACTGCACGTACTGTGTTATACTTTCTAATAGTGAACTAGCACAATAAAACAATTATTACCCATAATGTAATTGTGTGATTGTACTGCAATTATCTCTGAGTACATGTTACAACCTCCAAAACAAAGCAAGGCGTGAAAAAATTTCTGTTAATTCGTCTACATTCATGTAAACATAAATCATGTAGAGGGTTGCAAAATATAATCATTCCATAGGTGTATGGACAGCTACTTGGGGATTCACTGGGGTGCTGTTCTGCAGCTGCCATGGCTTTTTTCTCTCTCTTTTCTCTCTTCCTGAGGAAATCTATATACCTTACATTTGTCTTAATGAATTCTGCAAGCTCACAAACAGCTCTTTTCTGGTGACTCATACTGCTCTCAGGACCGACTCTGCAGTCTTCAGCTCTGACCTGGAACACTCTGTTCACCTGGCTTTTATTTGGCTGCCACAAACAATATCTTTAGATGACACTTGTAATACTAACTGGTCCCCAATGATCCTCATATGATGCACAGCAACTGCAAATTTAAGTGTCTGCTCCTGGGAAATAAGAGTTTTGCATAGATATGAATATGGAGTAGCGTTGTCATGGATACCAGCCAAGAGTTTAACAAAGTAATGAACTACTTTGAGCAATTCAACTAGAAAAAAAATTGCCTGCAGAATAATGGCATTACATTTTGCAGTTTAGACTGTTGTTTGACTTTTTCCTGAAGAAATAAGTCAGCCACGTTTCTTTGTAGAAACTGCTCTGATGAATCACAAAAGAGTAGCTTCACATTAAGCAGTCATTGTGGTTATGATAAGCTAGGTCAGAATTTTTTTTTCTGCAACAACAGAGGTTTCAATGTGCAGTTCAGAATACTGTAGAAGATAAGTATAAAAATGATCTCACTTTAGGATTTGTGGTTTGTGAAACTGACAGGATGCAGTGTCAGAATGAAAAGAAGAAAGAAACAGGGTCATGTCATCAATGGAACAGACATATTGCTTGAACAAAAGATCATATAAACATTTTAGAAGGATTTATTATTATTATTATTTGTACTTTCAGCAGTGATATTTGTTGGCATTTCATCCGGCTCCAGGGCATTTCGTGTTACTCCAAAGTGCAAATGATGTTTCAGGTTTTCAAGATGTTGCAAGTGCACCAGCTGTACGACCAGGCCTTACAACAACAAACAAAATTCCCACAGAAACATCGCCAAGCTGTCGGTGACAATGATTAAGTTGAAATGCTTGCTGAAAGGTGATGGGCTCAGCAAGCAAAACATTTGGCCTGCTTTGGGTCGTGTTTGCGCTGCTATGGTAGACTCCTCCACACAACCGAAAATATCGGTGCTGACATTCCACAGCGCACAAACAGCATGACAAAATGTGCACTGTGTGAGAGAGAAAAACAAAACTCAAAGCCAAGGATGATTTTAATTTAAGGCTAGAGAAGACACGCTGTTAAAAAAAGAAGAGGAAAAAACATGGTAGGTTTCTGTAGCTTCATGCTGATGATGTGTCTGGGCTCAGTTTTGGTGCATTGTACAAACACTTTAATTTGGATGCAGTGAGAATAAGTCAGTATCCTTACAGGACCTCTCTGCAGCTCTTGAACCGGACTGACTCATAATCTCAGTAGATGAACTCAACCAGTGGTGGTAAACACTAAAACATTACATGGAAGTTTGTGCAGTGGTGGTCCAAGATTAACCACAGTATTCTCTTTGTGCCTGCCCAATCACCACACAGCACATGCCAGACCATCACACGCCAATCCAACTAAATATTCTGTGGTGTTTTTCCCTTCCGCTCCGTGAGTGAACTGTGTTAGCTGAAAACATGTTCAATCTTTTAAGACTTATGCATCAAAATTAATAATTATTTTATGGTCAATAGCAGGCTCGTCTTTTTTTTAATACGAGTAGAAATTCATTGCTTTTATGTAAAATGATAAATAAAGTATTTTTCACTGGTTTAGAAAATTAACACAAATCTCCACCCTTATTTATATAAGGAAGAAATTAGAAGTCAGATTTTAGTTGATGTTTTTGCAGTCCCGTCAAGGCCAAGGCTGCTTTGCCAGAATACACACGGCATACCAGGCTCGTCTCTGGTAGTCTATCCTGACACTCCAACTTAACACCCTCCCTCCTTCCCCTTCTCTCTTCATTTTAAACTGGCTGCATGCCACACCACATTTAGCTGGTCCAAAGTATTGCTGGAACCCCTAAAACCTCAATGTAACATAGGAAACCCAATGATTCACAAAAATTGCAGAAGAGTCCTCATGCTAGCACAATGGCTCCAGAGTCCAATTAAGCTCCACAGAGACTGGGGAGGAAAACAATTCATCACTTTGCTTTTATTTTTTATCACAAGAGTTCACTTTCAAACACATCCACTCGACTTCTTTACCTTGCAGTACCAACTATGAACTTTAAAAAATATACTATAGGAAGATTTTGCATCAGATACTATTGAATCAAGGTGCCAAAACTGATATAAGAGTAACAATACTCTTAGTGAATGGTCATCAACTCTGGTCTTCTAGAGCCCAACATTCTGCAGGTTTTAGTGTATCCCCCAGTAACAAAAACAAAACAAACAAACAAACAAAAAAAAAACCAAACAAACACCTGATTCAAATTAAAAGGTTCTCCAACAGCTTATTGTCCATTTTTGCAGAAGCCTGTTAAGGAGCCATGGATTTCAGTCATGAGTGTTGCAGCAGAGAAGCACTAAAACCTGCAGGATGGTTAATCAGACTGAAGTTGGGAACCACCACTTGAAGTTATGCTTAAATATTTCAACAGTGTACAATTTATATATCAGGAAGTTCTGCAACAAAATATTGTTGAAGATGTATAAGTCCCTCTGTCCCCATGGCAACAACACAGGCAAACAAATGTGAGACCCTGAGTAAGGTTCTTCAACTCCAAACTGATCCCTGAACCCTGAAATATGGAAGCCTTCTCTTGCAAATCTATTATGAGTAAAATTCAGAGTTTAATTTCCCAATAAAGATTAATAAAGTATTATTATTGTTATTATTATTAAAATAAGTTAGTTAGCATTACAAGCGTGCTCGTCTGTGCTAACAAGCTAGCTTGCTAACAGGTTGCCTTGTCCTGTTTTCATTAAAAAAAACTTCTGCCAAGGTGTTTATGTTGTTTGTTTACTCCACGTGTATAGACATGATTGAATGGGACTTTCAGTCCACTTCTATAAATGTAAATTCATGAATATGAATGAAGTTTTATTCATTAGAAAGTACAGCAGACAGATTGAAGCCAGCATGACTCTAGCTTAGAGAAGCAGGAAGAATCACCCACATAGAACCTTAAAAATATACTGCTGTGAGAAGAGTCAGGGGCCAAACATATTTTAACCGCCTACAGTTAAGAAACACAATGCAGAGGCCTACACATACTCATTATTACTCATTAATTAACTACTTGCATTAGCTGATGACATTATGATGGCCTTTGGGGAAACTCTCGCCCTCATTTTATGAAAGAAGGTAAAGCGTATTGAATAAGAGTGTGCTGGATTTAGAGATGCTTTTAGAGCTGGTTACTTTCAGCAGACGCCAGTCACCTAATGTAATTTAACTCTTTAACGCCCAACCTAAGAAAAACTGAGCAAAACAGTTTTTAATTTTTAAAATATGAAGTCTTTATTTGACCGTTTCACAAAATTTGAAAAAACAATAGGATATTTTCACCTCTTATTACAAGACAGGTCCAAATGATTATACTTTCATGAGACAGTATCATATAATTTTCTACATAGTTTTGAAAAAAGTTTCCACCATAAAGTGACAAAATGTCAAACTGTATGTATGAAATATGAAACATTAGCTTTATAGGGTTATGGCATTTGCACATACAGGCTTTACTTTTTCACACATGATGCTTACCTATATCTACACACCCCGATGGGATCACATTAAACCAGACAAGCATTATGCTCTTGACACAGGCTGAATACAATCATACCACTAGTAGTATTTAACCCTAAACCTTCTCTGTGCTACTGGCATGGCCCCTCATTCTTGTTTCATTTTTAAACAACTCAGTGCAGGATGGGGTGCAGCAAACAATTTCATCTACATGAGATACATATAGTAAAAAATGACCTATGAATGGTATCTGTCCTCCCCCCTTTGAATAGGCTCCATTTCAGTTTTTGTTCTTGCGTCTGCCTGGTTTGGAAAATACTTTCCTTTCATTGATGAAAAGATATACAGCATTCAGAGATGAAATTACTTTCCAAATGGCCTCTGACTCACCATCTCTATTCCCAGTGCTCTCTCACTCTCACCCTCCCTCCTTCACCTCCCTCTCCCCTCCCTCCACCTTCACTTGTCCTTGTGAATGTTCTGTCTATTGTAACTGTATACAGCACTTAGCACTTCAGACGGCAGACGAACCAGCTCAAGGACAACTGCCCACTCTCGTGATGCTCGTAAATAGACTATTTGTCCAAGCTTACCAGGCACCTTACCCACTGAGCTCGTGTGGGCTGAACATTGTGTAGCTTGTACTGAAATAGAACTTCACTGCTGCTGTGTGAGGGTGGATTCAGGCCTCCAGCCTGCAGTGAGAGAAACCAGTTTGTACAGGCAAAGTGATTGTGTTGTGTCGCTGAAAATGAGCCGCAATGACTCACAGAGTCTCTGCCTTTATAATGTGAGATTTCATCATCCATTTGCAATCTGCAGCACTCTAAAACAGGTGTCACCTCTGCAGAGTTTCTCAGAACGCAACACGCTCCCCGACTGAGTGGGACATGACCGTCAGCACATTCCTGGAGAGCTGGATCCCCAGAAGCAACAATTCCTCCTTCCTCTCTTCCCTTCCTTCCTTCCTGCCGCCCTCATGTCCTCTCCTTCGCTTCCGCAGATTGCATCACTTGTCTGCCTCTTGGACTCTTCTGCTCAGACCCTTTAATCAAATGCGGTCCACATATATACACGCACAAGTAAATTGGTGCAAGCCGCAGTCTCACACACACACATCCACTGTGGGCAGAAAGCACCCTCGTCAGTCCTCATACTGGTTTTGTGGAATTTTATGGTTGGTTTGAGCAGAGGATTCTGGAAGTTGTCCAGCTACCCTCTAAAGACTTCTCTTTCTCTGCGTCTCTTTGTTTTTTCCCTTCTGCTCTTCACTCTTTTTCTTTTCCTCCCCTCTTTCCTGCTCCCGCCTTGCTTTACCCACTCGCCCTCAAGGTCAGAAATATCCTGTGGTTTAGGTTTGATCCCCTTGGATATGCCTTTGCTAACTCCCACTCTTTGCCTCTCCCTTTCCTTTTTGTCTCGCTGGTGCTCATATGCACACACATACATGCATACTGTAAGCACACTGCTTTACTCTAAGCATTCCCATACAGGAAACACATGGTGGGATCAGCAGTTGTGTGTGCATACACAGACACACAAGGCCTCTCATCAGGGGTCAACAAGTTATCCGGTGTGTAACGTTCAGGAAGGAAAAAGTTGTCACAGTTCTCAGAATTGGAAGCTGTCATGACTGAACATAATATCAACATCGTATCTGTTGGTTCTGTGACAAGAAATAAGAGTGAATGTTAACTTCTCCCATGAAGTTACAGTCAATGGAGTGTACTGGTCCCAGCCAGGTTAAAGGCTGTTGCTGTGAGTTCACCTTTTCCCTGAGTTGTGCAACATGGCAGGGGCCCAGCACTTGTGTAATAATATAGGCCTTGGCTGTGTGAAAGAATGCTAGTCACTATTTCGCATCCATGGGTTAATGGAAAAGAACAAAGTCTTTCCCAATTAGTAAAGACTTTCTCTTCTACGTGCACCAATCAGTCTTGTGGTGAGTGTTTTTGTGCAGAGTAACATCTTTATTTCCTTTACATCTTTACTTTGAATTGTGAATGTTGTTTTTTTTAGACTAAATGATTCAGGATAGTTGAGATTTGAAGATTTGAAGTTTAGTTTTACTTGATTCTCCCAGTACATTAAAATCTATAATGTTAACTTATTTGAATATATTTCAGTGTATTTTTAATTAGCTATCAATGTCAAACCAAAAAATGTACTGAAAATGTGTTTACGCTATGGTTTTGAATTAAGTTTTTCAAATATTATATCTTGACAGATGTCTTTTATGTCTTGATTAACAGATGATTACCCAACTGTGTGGAGTGTAAACATGTATCTTTAGGTCATACATGCTCTTCATGCACACAGCTTTATAAAATAATGAGTGTTAGGCTTTTTTGGTCAAACTACATTTAGTAAGTTGTTTTCATCAACCTAATTAAACAACAGAAACAAAATACATACAGACAACGTTATCACCAAAACACAGACTCTAATAATTTTGTCAAATGACAACGGCTTTGAGCACCCCACCTCAAAACTAATTCAGTTCAGAAAACTTTTTTTTCCTGCTGGGATACATAGTTTTACAGAAAATCATGAAACTGCCCCAAACCCTTATGCTTAGTGTCTTATGATACAAATTTTCCACCCTGTCACACTTCCTTTTTTGTCCTTATGGACACAAGCACAAATGAACTGAGGAATATAGGATTGGATAATGTCAGCTTTCATTCATAAAAAAGTAAATTTTTCTTGATTCAAAAAATTTGACTAAGATCAAAAACCGAGATCATTTATGTGTGTTTGACTGTACATTCTGCATTTAGGTATTTGATGTCACAATCACCTAAAAAAAGCCCCCAAAAAACACAAGCCTTGCATTTTGAGGTTGTCCGGATATAATTTAGCGAGCAATTTAGATTCAAAGCGGATTTCTCTGTAACAGTCACAGCATTAGTGATCAGCCTCTCCATTTTTATCTGCAACCAAATTAAATTTCAAATCATGTTGCTTTCACTGTACCTTGGATGTGGAAAGCAGCAACAGCAGATTCTCATCAGAAAAAGCCAAATACGGTTTTTAATTTCCACGAGCGCTTTCCACACACAAGCACTCCACACCACGCTGAATTCCCTGCTGATAAATCTGAGCTAGCAAAGGCTGAATCAATTCCCTGCACTTGTAGAGGCAAGAGCTTTGAAAAGGATTCCTGCCTCAGATTGATGCTTTCATGAAGAAGAAGAAAGACTTGCAGTAAAATAAACCACAAATACTCAGGAAAAGCTGCACCCTGCTGCTCGGTTTCAGCTTGTTGACACAACTGTTCGAGACAGATTGTTTTTCAAATATGAAACCGGTTGTCAAATATACAATGTCAAATTAACTTCAAGGTTACCTCCCAAAGGTCTGCGTTGAATTTGTCCATTTTCTTTGGGTTGTCTCCCAGAAATAAAGGAGACCACAGATATGAAAATACCTATATGAACTAAAGCCCAACTGCAGAGCCAGCTGGCTCGACCCCGCACATGTCGACAGTCTCTAATATGGCAAAACTGCTTTTAAAATTAATCATTTTCTGGTTTGGTCATATACACTTTCATTTTTTAATTCTTTCAGCCTTGAGTGAATAATGGCTTCATTACAAAACATACTAGCTTGCATATGGTGGGGGCCTGAGGTATATACTATGATTGAATAGTCAAGCCCTTTTGGTAAGGTCTTGAGAGGTGATAAATCTCCGCGAACCACCATCAAATCTTTATAATCCCAAGAAACGCAGCTTTATTTTAAAAGCCGCCATTTTCTTTTGGTGCAAATCCTGCTCCCTCTGCATCCTCTTGAAAATGTCCAAAAATGGAGAGGAGAGGAGAGAAGAGAGGGAAAAGAGCATGGGGGTAGGGATGGGATTTGACAGACTGTTCCAGCTAAGAAACCCATGACTGACACATTTACTGTGGAACAAGACAAGTATGTGAATGTGTGAGAGCGATAGAAACCGACACTGGAAGGACAAGATAGAAGTTACGTGGCTCTTACACACACATACTGAAAGTGAAATGTTTACAGATAGTATCTCTTTTTGTCAGCTGAGCAAGGTCATAGACCCAAAGCTCCACTTCAATAATTTCAATTCCATCCAGGCTGGGAAGGAATTTTGCAGGGCCACAGGCATCACCAGGACTGGAGCCTTTTTCTATCCTTACAGTAAGCCCCACTTTCAGACACGGATTTGTCACTTTTTCCATAATGAACCCTCATTTGATCTGTTGCCATCAAAATGGCCTTGCGTCTGAGACAACTGTCACAGTTTATCCATATTATGAAGATAACAGGGCCATCTTCTGTGGTTCGGCGGTGTCAGATGAGCTGAGTGTGGAGGAGATTGTCAGAGGAGAGAGAATGATTCATTGTGTTGCTCCATAATTGAATGATCCAGAGTTCATCGTGGGCATGTTGGTGAGATCATCCCCCAACATTAGACCTGCGGGTTTTGGAAGTAAACTGCGGGATAGAAGCATTGCTCGCAAAAAAGACTATACTGGTGTTTTTTATGCCGTAGCTTAACAATAAACACTGAATTGTTCATATTTCTATAGACGCTTTTTAAGGCCAACCTTTTTGTCTAAGAGGTTGCAACTAGTTTCTGTTTATGTGAAAGTCATTCAACAGCAAACTCAAAGTTATCTGGAAGAAATAATAAGTCACAATCAATCAATCAGCCCTATTAACTGTTTCTTTCTTTTAATTTCCATTCAGTAGGATGTAGACACTTAAAATTTCTGCTGTCTTGCTTTGATTTCCCCAAGTCATGCATTTAAAATCCTAGCTCTCAGAAGCAGGCTCTCAGAAATGTACCAAAGATACTTTTACAAGTTTACCAAAAAAATTTAGTTAGAATTACCAAAAGTTCTGAAACAAATTTACAAAGCCATGATTGTAGAGGTGATACCCTGGGCTTGGTGGTGGGGACAAGACAGCACAAACAGGAAGTCAGGTATTGTTGTAGCTGAACTGATCCTGAACGCAGATTAACCAGCAGAGGTGTTTTGCACATATTGTGGAGTTTTTTTTTCCAAGTTTTGGGGTCATTTTAATTGTGAATGTAGACGCAGCTTGGAATTTCTGCATTTCTAATACCCCCAAATTTGTGCAAAACCTAAATATCGCCAAAAAAAGCTCAAATATTGCTAAAACGTTCTTACTCTCTCATAAGGTGTTTTTTGCAGACCTTTCCATATAGACTTTTTTCACATTTCCATGTCCCCGGACGTAACGTAATAGATCATGTGACCGGTTAAGATGACGCGGTATGGAGTAAACGAACGGAAAATTCAGAGTTTTACAATTAATTAGAAAGGGAAATGAGGGGGGAAGGCTTCACAAAGCTGTAGCAAATTTGCCCCAGCAAGTAAGAAACCCCCCAAAATTTTAAAAAATGTTATGAGATCTGCTGCTTACAAAACACTGTTCAATAAAAACACCTGCATATTGAAATTGTAGTTTTTCTAAACTTTACAAATATTGCTCTTATTTTCTGAATAACGGTAAAGGAAACAACAATGAACGTGTGGCCTTCACTGAAATACCTAACAAGACATAAGGTTGACCCTTTCTCCTTCTACATTATGATATGATAGAAAATCTACACAATGTCCGCTTGTCTTTGTGGACTGTAAATCCAAATGAAATGATGCAAAAAAAAAAAAAAAAAGCAAATAAAAGCCCTCTGCATTAGATTGTGGACCAAGACAGTTTTTTGGCTGCAGGACAGTAACTCAGGAGAAGATTTGTCCGTCAAACATATTCTTTGGGACAGCTGTCCGCATGCCACATGTAGTTTGTTCCCAGACAGAAAAATCTCCTCGCCCACCTCTCACAACCTCCAGAGTTAAGCTCCTGCAGGTTCATTACGTTCTCTCCTCACGCATGTCTTTGTAAATGCATTTCCAGAACTTCTAAAAGTCTTTCTGAAAACTTGTAAACGTGTTTTGGTGGATTTGTAAAAGCATTTCGGTAGATGTAATATCACATTTCACTTCCTGGTCACCATTTTTCATTAGTGGCATATGTGTGCAGTTTACTGAAACACATACTTTATCTAAGACAAAAACATTACCTCAAAAAATGAGTAAACTATGGTGGTCTGAGCTGGAATAAAATTGTTTTATTAGAAAGGAGTCATCATTTCCTGGTTGCCTTTAGGCCACACTGCTTGGATAGTGTTACAGTCAGTACTCCCCAAAAAGTTGGGATGTTGTGTAAGGTTTAATACAAATCTCATAAACCCATATCTTATTCCCAGTATGACATAAGCAACATATTAGATATTGAAACTGAGACTTTTTACCATGTCATGGAAAATATGTGCTCATTTTGAATTTGTTGGCAGCTACACATCTGAAAAAGAACAAATGAAGGAATGAATAACTGAAAAAATATAAGAAAAAATAAAAAACAAAAACAAATATAAGATTATTTAACAACCAATTGAGTTAATTTACTACAGCTCAGTAAAATGAGAGAGTTTAAAGGAGCATTTCATAAAGGCAGAGACTCTCAGATGTAAAGATGGGCAGATTTCACCAGCCTGACATAAACTGTTCATTAAAAAATTCTCAAACAGTTTCAGTAACGAGCTTCTCAACTTAAAATGTTACAAACTTCTAAGACTTCATCATGTGTAATAAAATCGAAAGATGAAGAGAATCAAGATCCCAAAAAACAAGTCGAAAGATCAAAGGTCAAAAGTGGATTTTGTCATGTTCTGCATCTCCGGGAACACTGCACTGAAAACGAACCTGGTGCTCTTCTAGAAATCATTGCATGAGCTCAGGAGCACGTCCAAAAGTCAAAACAAGCAAACAACAATGCTTTCAGCTACTTTAATTTAGTTTTCTTTGTTATGCTTATACATCTAACAGTAACATCACCTGCAAAAAAACAGTCTCAAGGTTTCTAGTTCAATTATCTTACTGAAATTACTACCATGCATGGTACTACCATGGTAGTTTTCTCACATACTATGGCTGTTATACATCAATTCCACTAACAAAAGTTCAAGTGGCAAATACCAGTTTAAAAGGAATCCAAGTTGGGAACTGTTTTAGCCAAATTTCACTCTACAAACTGCCAAATTTGCGTCCGCTGTAGTTTGAGTAGCAGCACTGGCAGCCATTTATATTTGATTTGAAATACATATCATGGCACATCTGTTGGCATATTCAGTGAGGCATACACTAAAGCCCTTGATTTGTTGCTCGTTGTCCATACTGACTCTCATTTTGGAGGCTTTGTAGGGTAAGGTGAACATCGAGGAGGCCAGATAAGGTGGTTCAGGCATCTGTCTGGGATGCCACCTGGATGGTTTCCAGCTGAGACATCTCTGGTATGTCAATCAACAACAGGCATTTAGGCAGACCTAGGACATGCTTGAGAGATTATGTGTTTCAGCAGAGGAGCCAGGGAAAAAGCAGCACTACTTAAAATGCTGCCTCTCTAACTTAACAGACTAAAAGCCATCATTTCAACAAATCTGGTATTGATTTGTGAGAGATGTGTAGATTTATATTCTTTTTTTTAATTATTCTTACAATTGACAAATCTCACAAATGCCAAAAGACAACATGAATTTTTTACCATTGACAGAACTTTCTCAAAATATTGGTTATTATTTGCTAAATTAGTATTCTGCTTTCTCTAAAAGAACCATGCGTTTGTGGTTCAGGCAAAAGAAAACATGTTGGATGCAAGTGTAATTAAAGAATTGATAATAAATGAGAATAAGTCATGCACACCTGCATTGCATTTTGATGATCTCTACCACATATTACGGATGTAAACAACCTTTAATGCTAGCAGTGTGCATCAATCAAGTTTGATTAATGCGCTCCCTGGGGTAAGTCTGTTTGCGTAAAGTAAACTGTCAGTCATTTTAAATAACTGATAATAAGATGCAATTAAAATGTGCACTTGCAACTTTTGTCGGGAGAGCTTGATTGACTATTTAAAAGCTATTTAGGGATGCTTCATGTGAACAACAATCAGTGATGCAGCTAAGTAAATTTTAGCAAAACAGTTGTATAGATTATATAAGAAAAATGTTGAGAGAGAGACAAAAGCTTGACCTCCAGTAGGAAGCATGTGTGCCTGCTACACCGATCCATGCATGCTGTTCTAAATTTCTAATAACACGGATACTCTGGTGCTTTCAGAGCTTAATAGATTAACTGCCACCACTGAGCTGATAGCT
This sequence comes from Pseudomugil tenellus, assembly GCA_037177515.1. Lineage (NCBI taxonomy): Eukaryota > Metazoa > Chordata > Actinopteri > Atheriniformes > Pseudomugilidae > Pseudomugil > Pseudomugil tenellus. The sequence continues at coordinate 6,582,096 of JBAMHX010000025.1, read as the reverse complement.
GCCTTGAAGCTATTGAGATTTTACGAATCATATGAAATTTGCATTTATGTCCATCCTGTCTTCTTCTTTGGCTTACTGTGTTAAATTGTACCTGGATACGAGTGAAGTCAGATGCCAGTTTTTAAAGCCCTTCTTTAGTTGGATACACTGCTATCTTATTATTGTGCAAATGCGTGAATGAGTGGCAGAATTAATGTGCAGGTTGTGGGGGTGCAGTCACCTTGACTTTGCCACTTCAGTGCAAATCAGTAAGTTAGAAAAGCCAATCTTTTCCATATTTGTCTAGCGAGTCTCAGATCAGAGCACAAAGAAGCAATTTAGCCTCTCAGTATTGCACAAAGTAAATACACAAGCTGCAGTCATAACTTTGCATCCTCCCTCTCTTCATCCCTCTCTCCGTTCTGCCGTTCACTGTGTGCACGACTGATAAAAAAAGACTGCTACGTACACAGGTAAATGGACAAAATGATCCAGTTTGCCTCATTAGAGCAATACGTTATGTTCCCGGGCACACTAGCAGAGCTTGGTTGTCATGGATACCAAGCAGCATTGTCACAGTCTGTTTCCGTGTCTACCTCTTCACGTTTGCTCTTCACTCAGATCTCTGATACTCTACACCACAAGGCTATGACTCATACCCATCATCTTTTGCATCTGGAACAAAAAGGAAAGGGAAAAAAAAGCTTTGCATGTGCACATTATATATAGACGAGAAATACAAACAGAAACTTTGATACACATGTACACATGTTTGCATACTTTAAATTTACATTGAGCAAAACACGCACAAAAGCAGCGTGTCCTGCTTTGATCAGATACATTAAACATAGCATCATGAATGTTTTAGTTCTTGTCTTTATGGCTTTTTTTGGGTCAGACAGATGTGCAACACACTGTGCAGCCTCATTTCTGACTGCTTATTTCTCTATCTGCCAGTCTCTGTGATCTGGGCTCTTCCCCTTCATTACATGTCAGGTAGATTATGTGCTTTAATCTCGCTTTAGCCTTACTGATCAGCTGATCTGCTCACTGTGTTTCCTGCTTATCTAGGCCACCAGATGTCAAAATCTGGGTCCGTATGGAAAGCCAGCGCTGCATCAGCACCGGGGCAGGGCCAGGAGATGACTGATGTGGAGGAGAATTCCAAACTTTGCAAGAAGAAAAGCCCCTGATTTGCAAGGAGAAAGATGCATGGATTTTCCAGAGTCGCAGCAGGTGATTTTAATTTTAGCTGTGGGTGCATAATATCACACGCATACAAGCACACCCAGAGGTGTAAGGAAGAACAAAGGGAGGAGTGACCCACTGTTGCATCGTTTTCCCACCACTGCCTACAGCTGTTTCATCAAAGTCTCTCTTCTGGCAGCTCTTCATGTGCTTGCCTGGTACACACACACACACAAACACACCAAAACCCTCACACACATACACTTGTCTCATGGTCATTTATCCATCCTGCCAGCTTGATCTGGCTGCTTATCTCTTCTATCTTTTCTAACTCAGATGGACACACACACACACACACACACAGTTTCTCCTTCTCTTCTCATCTTTTTACTGACATTAACTACATATGGCTTATTACATTCCACATATGGAAATATGGGAGAAGGATAAGAACACATTTAAAACATTTGATCGGAATCCTGCTTTCATGGAGACACTCTTTAATCCTCTCTGCACCAGGCTCCATCAGTTACTCTGCTTCTACAGACATGAATCATGCACTTTCAACATGAATGCCTCTCAGCAGCACTTTTCTGCCAATATGCAGGTGTGACACTTGATATTATAACTTCACACTTCTGAACAATGAACATAAGCTACCCTGTCCCACAAACAAATCCTGTTTTCCCTTATATTCCAAAAATGGAAATAGGCAATGATGAACCACTGCCCATTTCTGCACAGCTATATAATGAGTCTTTCTTTGACATAGAAGAGACTGTGAACATACTTTATCAGTTCATTTTCCCACTACTGACTGAAAAGCTGAAAAAAGGAGCCAAAAATATGTATTAAAGCAATTCTAAATTTCATTATCACTTACTTTCTCTGCATTATATTTAAATTTTAATGCTACTTTTAGAAATGGGTTGACCTCCATGGCTTCATTTTGCCTCTGTGGTTGCCAGTGGTGGCTGGGAGAGTACCGACTCTAAGCTCAAAAACAAACTATAAACTATGATCATCATCATTACCTTCTGTGGTGAGGACACAAAGCAGAGGGTGCCTCCTCCAACAATGATGTGATCCAAATGACTAGCTATATATATCAAGCTGCCTTTAGCTTACAATGGTCTTAAATTCATCATCAATTTGCATAAATTAATTTTCCAGTTGTTGCTTTGCCATTTCATATAATTGCATATTAGTTTTCTGTCATATCTGGTCAAATTTAGACGTGTTGGTGTTTAAAATAAATACTTGAACCTAAGATTTTCATCATTTCAATTGATCTTCCAGTCAGACCATTTTTGTAACATTAACATCATTAAACATGGAACACCTAACTAAAATATGCCATGACCCTGCCAAAGCGGTGAGGGGTTGTAGGTGGATGTGTGTACAATAGTTTGCCATCTTGAGTTGCCCTGTTTTACAAGCCATCTGTATCCATCTTCCAAAGCATTAAATGAATAAATGATGTGTGAAACTGGCTATTAAAATCACTGATTGCAAAGTGTGGGACTGATCCCAAAACAGAACAGCATGTAACATGTAATAGGCAGCTATTTGCAGCTCACTGCAAATCAAACATCAGTTAACAAGAAAGTCAGAGAGGCTTTTTATGAATCTCACCAGAGTCTTGGGCTCAGCGGTGCATAGCTGATGAGTTTCCTGCCATACTGCTTCCAACCAGTCAGCCAGCCGCTCCCTTGCAAACCAGCCTGTGTATGACTCATCACGTGGAGCATGTGATCATTTTCCCAACACACACGTTTAGACAGCTAAATGTATCTGCCAGGGGCTTCCCTCCCCATCAATGCACCATGCATAAAGACATTCCTAATTGAATGCAGTAAAAGGAAACCCTGCATATCTTTCTGTCTTTTCGGCTGTGCATGTTTCCTCTTGCGTGCCGTGTTTGCAAAATGTTTGCATTAATGGAAGTGTGAGTGGATGTGTGAATGGGAGTGTGTTGATTTTCCGACAGGCCACCGTTTGATGAGGGATGAGTCATCCGGATGGAAACCCCGAGGACGGCTGTCAGGTTGGTGATTCACCCTGCAAAAAATAGAAAAGAAAATCTCTGAAAGAAGCACTCACAAAACAAAGGAAAAGTGTGGATGTGTGGGTGCTTTCCAATAAATGCTTTATGTATATGAAATGCACAAGCAAATTTATATGCATGTGTACATGTCAGGGCATATGCAAGCTGTCATTACATTTGCATGTGTGAAAGCATGCATCACAACCATGCATATATGTATGTCTTATGGGTAGAAAGCTTGCTTTGAGCTGTTTTTGTTTATATCCTCGCAGAGTGCTGAGAGTCGGTTTATGCATACATCAGAGAAATGCCACAGGGGATTTTTGTCTCCATTAATCCAATATGCAGGAGAGTATTCCTCACTCCACCCCTTAAAAGTCTTATCAGCACACTGAAACAATTTAAGTCCCAACATGCAACATGGACACAAACGTCCTCAGCTCACATGCAGATGTGGTTTAAATGACCTCATTATTTTCTTGTCAGATGTGTCTAAACCCTCAAAGCAGGTGAGTACTACTGGAAATGCATGGAGTATATCAAGGCAAAACTGGCATTCTGCTCACCGCAGATTTACACCAGCTTTATTATTGGAATGTTTTTAACATTTAATGAGTAGCTTTCAAGATTTTGTGACAGAACTGCAGCATTCTAAGAATCATTCCTAGTTTTTTGCTTTGCTACTATCACAAATGTATGCAGGGGCATCATTAGAAATGATGGCAGCTTTCTTAAACAACATCCATTCTCTTAAGGGGATTTGAAGGCTTCAGCTGAGTTATAGTTGCACTGTGTGGATCACAGTGTTTAGAGGAGGGGTTCACAGGGACTAAAATGAGTGATCATTGTCAGAAACCCAGCTGTGGTTAAAGCAGCCAGTCTAAATCTGTATATTAAGATGATTTATCAGCTAGGCGTGATGCTTGGCTGATGATGAGGCAGTTATCTAGAAGAAACAACAGCATGGGCATTAATCTTTCCCTGTGATGTGGATGCAGGATGTGTGGGTGTGTATGTGTCAAAAGGCCCACAGTGTGGCTTTTTCATATGTGAAAGTTGCATTTGTTTATTCTCAGCATCACCATTAAGGATTTATCAACAAAAAGAAAGAAAACACCCCTTCTTTTTTATCTCTTCCTTTATTTCTGACGTGCAGCAACACACACACATTTGCACAGCTACTGATTTGCTTTCCCAAGGGTCATCTGAGCTGCACAAATTGGCTTCGGTTGGTTTAGGGTCTCAATGTTGGCAAATTCATCAGCCACTGCATCTCTTTGAAATACTGATTCAGACTGGTGACTGTCTTCTGAACATGATAGTCTCCCTCTTTTATTTCCTACCTAGTCTCTACCGCCTCATTCCTCTTCTTGTGGTCTTTCTTGTTTATCTTTTTCTGACTAATTCCCTTTCTTGTACCCCTTCCATTCATCAAATCAGTGTCTTCACTTCTTATTTGTCTACCACTTACCCATCACTCACTTTTCTCTTTGTTTTTGCAAAGCTGATAAATGAAATGGAAAGTTCGTTGGCAGTATCACTAAGAGCAGCTGCTGAGACGTTTCTTTACTCATTCATTCAGGAGGTCGTTAAACACAGCGCCACTTTTCAAATGTTATTTTTGCTCCACTCTTAACATGAAGTCATGATTACTTCAGCTGCACTTATCATTGTGGTGACTGAGCTTGTTTTCTTGGCTGAAATGCAGGAACTCATGAACCAACCTTCAATAAAGGAGAATGACACTGCTATGTCGCCAAAGCAGCCGAGGCTATTAATTTCCAGGGAACTATGCTGTCAGAGGAAACAAGCGCTCATTTTGTAACTGCCATCAACATGCATCCATGTGAAAAGTGGAAACACAAAAGCATACCAACAATCAAGGCATGTAAATAAAAAGTACATCAGTAAAGTGGTTTTCTGTGAATTACAATGAGCATTAATTACATGCAGAGAAATTATCATGTAAACATAGTTAATGGATGCTGTTATTGGCATTTTAATAAGCAGTTAATGTCACATCATGCAATTTGCATCCTGGATAAGAGTTGCACTTTCTTTGTCTTTTTGAATGAGAACTCATCTTCTTTACCTGGATGTTTTACTTACTATCTATTATTTGTTCTATCAGTAAAGTAATACCAGTATTTTATTTCTCTTTTGTGCACCTAATTAATGCCTAATCTAGTTAAATTTACCTGAAGCCATTTTAGTTACTCTTTAAATTATGGTGCACAAATAGCTAAATGTTAAATGCCCTGGAAACTGTACATAACTGAATTTAGCTAGTTTAAATATATATAAAAAGAAATAATTATTTCTGCACATCTTTTTGTGGATTGAAAATAATTATTTGATGGTAATTACGAATGTGTATAGTCATTAAACTGCCTATAAAAATATTTCTAGCTCAGCATCATTGAACCTTTACCTTCAGCATATGCCTCTTTTGTTAATATATATAAGTTAGCCTACCTGCTTGCCCCTTACTTAGCCAACTATGTCTATGCTTTGCCTTTAAGCAACAAAGCACCAGTGCCATAGCTGTAATTGAGAGGATTACCTTGATTATCGGAACAGCCTTCAATTTGTTGACAGTGTTGTAGAAGTTAACATGTTGCAAAATCTTAACCTCATGAGTCCTCCTGTTTTTTACAGAAGGACAGCACATATGATCGTCTGCGCCATAGTGCTAAATTCTATGTAACTGGATTATGTTGAATATTTAAGCTTAATTTTTGATGGTGTGAAAAAGCTGTTGTTTTGCTATTTAAAATAATATTTATAGCTTATATAATCTCTAATAAAATGTGTATAAAAATTAAAATATGTACAATCAGAAATCACAAAAGTGTAATTTATTAGCCCCTCCTAACCCCAAAAGTTGAACTAAAGCTTGGGTCTCGGAAGACTAGACAACATGTCTGCAAGGCTTTGACTTTTCCAACCTCAGTAGTTTTAAATAAAATATCAAAACTTGATTTCTGAAGACCATAATCCATATAATTTTTTATATTTTACAGCTGTTGAATAACTTCTAAGCTTTGTGGACTTGGAGAAGGGTTTTGAACATGTCCCTGTGGGAATCCTGGAATCATTGGGCCACCAGATCCTCTGATTATGGCAGTTATGACTGGTGTGAGACCTTGCTGGCAGATCTGTTTATGGTGAGGGTTGGACTCAGAAAATGCTTTGTTACTTTTTCTCTTCATGTCCAAATCCTCTCAGCATGTTATGGATCAGAACCCTTCAGTGTCTTGTAAACCAACACCAAAATGCTAAAATCAATGAACAGGAAGTGAACAGAAAGGAAACAAATGTATAGAATTGAGAACCAGAGCGACATGTTTCCTTTTGGGTTACATTAAACAGGTAAAATAACTATACAACAGCTTTCTAAAAGAGCAAATTGTTTGAAACGGTAAGGTTAAATCCCAAGCAGCTTATTTAGTTGAAGGGCAAGTAAAACACTTTAAATTTGTAGCCTAAATGTTAAAAGTATGCAGATCGTGGCCTTTATCGTCTATAAGTGCAAACTTGACTAAACCAACTAGCTTTATTTAGACTTTGGATTTAATATAAAAGCACAAAACATGTATATTAGAGTTAATCAAGATAAAAAAAAAACCTCTTTATTTCAAATGAAATGATCATTATCTTCTTGGTTAATGTGGAACATATATTTTTTATTTTTTTCTGCGAAGGAAGAGGTGCTTTAGTAGCGCTGTGAGTAAAAATGAATGAAGAAATAACAAACAGGTCAGCCGTTGTTCTGCAATTATTTCTCTCTTCATATCCATAGCTATTCAGTTAACTTCAGCACAAAGCAGACAACGAAGCAAACAGATTTTTTTTAAATGTGCTGTTTGATGTAGACCAAGTGAGTCCTCATCTTTTGTCTTGCCACTGGCTCTGTTGGCATGGAAACCCCACCATAGTGGGGAACACTGCGGTCGATCAGCAAATGGGTCACATGGAGACGAAAACAAGCAAAGGCCCATATTTGCACACACTAACACACATTTTTGTGTGGCAACCCCTTTAGCATCAAGTGCAGCGTTACAAAGTAAAGAAACCCCTGACCTATTTCACCACCATGAAAAAGAATGAGCCCCTTTCTTTTGGAAAACATGTCTATGTTGCAACATATACTTTATACAAAGTATAAGCTGTGAGACACTTATAGGTCTGTTTTATTGTTAATTATAGCCTTTCGCTTTTGTTTAAAATGGTACTTTACTTAAAAACTTTTTTTTTTCAGTAATATATGTTACTTTGAAGGTCTACTTTCAGTGGATTCCAGTTTGGAACATAAAAAACTGATGGCGTATGCAAAGGAAAGCATTTGTAAAATGAATTCATTACAATTTACATTACTGAGGCAGCCTCAGTTTCCTGTTAGTAATGTTCAGGGTGAGTCCTGCACAGTGTTTCACTGGTTCAGTGGGAATACTCACTGTGATCCAAACTACATAAAGAAAGCAGGAAGGAAGAAAAGAAGTGATGACTAGAAGTCATCTATGGCAGATCATCATTCAGATATTCTATACACCCACGCCGATCAATTTGCAGCTTAAGACAGTGCATACTTGGCCCTACTTGCATTTATGATCCAAAAAGTAGTGAAAGATTTAGTGTTACGAGTGTTATGGAAGTGTTGGTCCACTGCCACATCTCAGTGACCTTGTAAAAGTATCTGCAGGGCAACGTGATGAAATAAAAGATCAAGTTTATGGCACAAAATCTGTAAAAAGAAAAAAATTGCCACAAAATAACTCCTCTGTCAAGAAACCTTTAGAAATTAGGAGTAGAGAAAGATACAAGTGACGTAAAGAGATATAAAGAATGCACAGACGCAAACTCATTCCACCGTGTCTGGCTGGGTCTCCTGCTTGGTTCAGAGCTGGCATTCAGTTACATCACTCTTCAGAGAACAGAAGCTCAGATTACAGGAAAGGCAAACACAGGCCTCTGGGGTCTGTACAAGTGTGTGTGTGTGTGTGTGTGTGTGTCTGTACGTGCACTTGCTTTAGCTGTATGCTCCTCTTATACAACCAATCATAATGTTTGACGAGTTTCTCTAGATGCATGCAATTTCTTTTGGGTTCAAATTTCATCATTCAGTGTGACACATAGTTTCGAAGTTGTTTATAAAGTTGCAATTTGAGCCTCCAAGCCACACACTTTTACATGCATTTGTTGAAATGTCCCTCTTTTTTTAAAACAAACAAACAAAAAAAAAACTTCCTTAGAATAAGTATTCATTCTATTCCATGTAATATATATCCAGGTTATTGTTCATTTATTTGTAAAGCTCCTTTTTTAGTCGGATAATTTAATGGACAGTTGTGGGGTTAAATTTTAACATCTAAGCTTCGATTGCATCTTAGGAATGGCGCTTTATCTTTTTGTTTATTGCAAGGTTATTTTTCAAAATCTTGAATCAAACCCTACATATAGAGATCTATCAATCAGAAGAGGGAATTGCAGAGAAGACTGCAAACTTAATACGGAAACATAATCGCAGTGCAACATCATCTGACAGGGTGATGAAGCTGAAGTCAGGACAAAATGCATGACAGTTCACTAAGCAGCTACTCCCTTGTCTCTGCCAATGAGCGTGCAAGGTAAATGGGTGCTTTGTAATTAACAGGAAGGAATGGGCTTGCAGATGTTCCAGAGTCAATTGAACATCAATAAGTCCAGCTGAGGGCAGTGACTGTGTCCTTCCCCGTGTCTCATTTCATCCCTCAAACTCTCTTTCCCCTCTGCCTCCTCTTTTCTGCCTTTTCCCTCGCTCTTTGTATAAAAGTCATGCTCTTTTCCTTTATCTCTCTTTCTGTCTTCTCTAGACGGTGCAGTGGAGTTGAATTTTACAGTCTGTTTGAAGCCGCTTTTCAAGCATGTAGATGAATGAGTGTAGCGTGTCTCTGTATGCTGCTGCTGATGCTGCCGTTTCCCTCTCAGCATCTCAGGAGCCTGGAAGAAGAGAAGGGGACTGCTGTCATATGTCTGCTGCTCTCTGCTCCCTGCCACTCACTGCTCTCACGCGCTCATCGTAGAGATTTAAGCCGGTCCTTTTGATTTCTTCTGTTAGAGTGCTGCTGAATATATGACGATTGCCACTCAAGCACTGTTCAGACATACACTTCCGCACCTTTAGGCACATGCTTTGAGTATTGTAAATGTACTTCCCCTGCTGTCAACAACAAGGTCCAAATCATATTTGCGTTATCACAAAAATACACGTCCTGTACACCAAGTTAAGTTATTCTTTCTTTTTAAATTCATAATGTCTCAATGCTGTTCAATCACTTTCAATCTCTTTGAAAAAGTTTCTGAACAAATAGTGCTTTTGAAAATTATTATTAG
>JBAMHX010000025.1:6542843-6563332 GCA_037177515.1 Pseudomugil tenellus | reverse complement strand
AGAAGAGAAGAGAAGAGAAGAGAAGAGAAGAGAAGAGAAGAGAAGAGAAGAGAAGAGAAGAGAAGAGAAGAGAAGAAGCATGTATTGTTACGAGAAGATTTCAGCTAAAACGTGTCTGGTGGGCAGCGTTCTTTTGCTTTTTTTTAACAGATCAAGAGTGTAGGCAGTGAAAGATGTTGCAAATAGCAACATTGAGGGGGATTTTTTTCTATTTCTCTTTTATTACCCATTTCACACACTGTTCCTTGGCCCACCTATTATGTTTCGAAACATGCTCACCTGCATCCTACACTCAGTCTCAGTCAGATTTTCTTGAAAGTGCAGTTCACTCTTACATCTACGATGCATCCTGATAGTAAACATAATAGGGTTGACATGTCAACATGACTCTGGTTAACAATCACACAATTCCCAGAGAGATAATGAGGGCTTTTAACATTCCTGTTGCACCAACAAGATTGTGCAAATGCGTATGGACTCAGGGTTAAGGGTGTGCAGAGGTCATAATGACCTGTAACAAAACTGAGACGTGTTTGTGGTTGTGTTGTGTGATAAGCATGATGTCTAAATAAAAAACGAGTGTGTTGCACATTGTGTTTCATCTTCAAAGTCATAATCCGTTTCAGCTTTAATGCAATCGCACAAGGCTTGGCAGAAAACTAGCAGTCATGGTTACGTGTTGGCCACAGAATTTAAAGATAGCCTTTATAGACCAGTCACCACCCAGACATACTGCATTTTGTGGAGATGAGAAAAGAGCTTTTTAGGTTCTGCAAGAATGAGAATGGGGGTTCTGGACAAAAACAAGTGTTACAGAGTTCACTTTGTGGCCAGGCATTTAAAGCAATCATAGAAGATTATGTGGACACCGAACATCCTTTTGAAACCACAGTGAATTTTTTTTATATGCCTTACAATTGCTGGTTGCTGATCAGAAGTCTGAGCTGGGACCCAAATTAATTTGAAAAATCTGTAGGAGTGATTATAAGACAGGAAGGTGGGAGGATTTGAAACCGAAACCAGCCCAAATGGAATCAGATGCATGCTCAGTTAACCACTATCTGCCTACAATCGTCTACCAAACAGTTGTTGACCTTTGACAATTAGAAGTTTATGGAAATCTTTGTACTTGAATACGCACAAACTCAGGCTCTTTGCTCTTGTAGGTAAGCACTTTTTAGAATTTGTGCTTTTCCTACAGCCGTCACCTAACAGAAAGAACAGGTAGACATTTTGACTTTCCTCCACTCCACAAGCAGGCCAGGAAGAATGAAGCGTCTGGCTTCCTTAGATGACTCACCCCCATTGATGAGCTTAGCAGCCATCAATTCCACTCAAGGGAGCTGGGCCCCGCTTTCTCCCCCAACCGTTGCATTTCTGCCTGGGGTAGGCTTCCTCTTCTCTCCCACTCTCCCAGCAGAAGGCCTGGAGCTTAAATTAGAGCTCTGGCAGCGAGCCATGTGAGAGAGGAGCAGTAAGCAGGCAGCAGCCATTCATTCCCCTGGAAGCTTCATTGTAACTGAGGAAGACAGAGCTGAGAATGGGCCTGTCAGGTTTTTTCTTTTTTTTTGCAACATGAGAGCCAAGTTACTCTTCATGTATAGAAAGGTTGCATTAGAGTTGAAGGAAAATGTTGCAAAAATGCAACTAAGCACAAATTTTACATTAGCTGATGGCTTGTCATATGAAATCCTGCTGTTTCAGTGATTTTAGTGATAAAATCTTTGTGATGCATAAAATGCATATAGCCAACTGCACAGAGGTGTACAAAAATGGGACACTTACATAGCACCTTTTAAATTTGTTGGGTTTAAAGGAAACCCTTCAACACTCTAAATTGCCCATAGGTATGAGTGTGAGCGTGTGTGGTTGTTTGTCTGTGTATGTGTGGCCCTGTGATAGGCTGGCGACCTTTCCAGGGTGTACCCCGCCTCTCGTCCTGTATAGATGGGATTGGCTCCAGCCCCCCCGCGACCCCGTTCGGGAATAAGCTGTAGAAAATGGATGGATGTATCTAAAAGTTGCAGATAGTAGCTCTAAAGGACTGGACTCCGGCACCCCTGGTTTAGAGCATGGAAACTTTAATAACAAAAGTTATCATTTCCATGTTTGAATTTTTACTTTTTACAAATATGCACGACTGGAAAACATCACGATGACATGTACAACACCTTTCTCACTGAGATGCTGCATTCAGGGTAACTGGATATTTCTCTTCTCTGATTGGGTAGAAATGTGTCCAGTTGCACCTAAAAGGTATTTAATTCTGTGTTTTTGTTTACACTCATTAAAAGGGAACTGAGAGGTTAAGACTAATTTGAGTTTGTTAGTTTCACTTTTAATGGCAGGCAAAAAAAATAAATAAATAAATAAAATAAAAAATCCTCTGTAAGTTAATCAGGTTACTAAGATATTAACAGCTAATTATCATGACACACACATTTTAAACCTATACTTATTAATTCAGAAAATGTTCGTTGTAATTGCTTCATGATTTAAAAGTGTATCTCATCTTTATATTAAATATATAGCAGTGTAATTGGTTATTGACTCATACATGTCAGTTTTCATTTCATATCTTAGCATTATTGTTTTTGTTTAGGTTGTTATTTCCTCAATATTTCATCAACCCGGTAATGTTTCCGAGAAATCCTGAATTAAATGTATCTTTTGAGTTATGCTCAGCACTGTCAGTCAGTCATATGTTATATGTTTTGTCAGCCGAAACTGGTAAATAGCCAACAACTTCTTACACCAACATCTGCCATTCTTTGTCACATAATATCTGATATTTTCTTCGAACCCAGCATTTTTTGTTCTTTGCAACTCCGAAATGATGTTATCGCCGTCTTAGGCGATTGCTTTTCAGTTCACTGTGTCATTTCTTTGGCAGTTATTACAGCTGAAGTCAGGGGGGTCACCACAACATATTGCACAGGTTGTTGAAAGCCATCTGCTAGTCTTCATATAATGTAGTAGCCCGCTGGCACTTGTGGCACATTTCAGAGCAATAACGCACCTTTTCCAAACTGCATCCCCAAAGTAATTCACGAAGCAACATCTGCAACAAACAGACAATACATGCTGAAGCTATATCTGATACTTGCAATAGATAGAACTCCTTTTGCAGAACTAGTATTCTAAAGAGCTTGTTCACAGGTTTTTGTTGTAAAAAAGCGAAATACTTCTAAATGCCTTTTATTGCTTTGATCATCTTTAAAGGAAACATGATCACTTTAATTGTCATTTGCTTTAGAAGCAATGTCACTGCTCTTGCACATATTCATGCTCTTTGTCACTGTAAATGAGCAGAGATGGATACTGCTCAAAGGCACTTTTGCGATTATATGAAAGCTAAAGGCCTTTGAATTCAGACTTCATTTGAGAATAATTTTTCAAGCATGGTGTACCACATTTTATTAATCTAAAAAAGCAGATCATTGATGCAGTAAATGTCAGTAGAGAGGTCAGAGGATGTTACTACCATATATGTTTAACATGATGGAGAACATTGTGAAGGAAAAAGTGTTCTCTTGTCTCCTGGAGAAATCAGAAAGCAACCATCTGACACATCTGTCACTGGCCAACATAGTTTTTGTGATATTCTTTTAATTAAATCACAGAATGCGCAGTGTCGGATATTAAGGTTTTACCCCAACTTCTGCTCTCCAGATATCCTTCCTGTGAACTTGAACAATTTTTACAATTTCTTTTTGATACTCAGTATCCCTGTTTAGGTCCCCAAGGGCATGACCTGTGTCGAATTTTACAATTTTGGAATTTACGGTTTCCTCACCAGTTGGCGCTTAATGCATGAAAAGTCATGTTTTTGACTATATATCTGGAACTATTTGTTTAATTGACCTCAAAGCAAGTGGAAATGAAAAGTCATGACCTCATAATGTATTCGATCATGACATCATACATGCCTTGTTCAATATTTTTACACCAGGTGGAGCTTTGTAGCTGAAAAATCACCGTTTTGACCATATCTTTATAACCACTTGTTAGATTAACCTCCATTCAAGTGCAAATAAGAGGTGTGACACCAGGATGCATCTGGGAATGACATCATACCTTCCTGGTTCAAATTCTAATTAGTGAAGGTATACAGTCTACTGTCTTCATTATTATTTGTAGTGTGGCTCAATGAACAAATATGGTAGATGACTTGTTAATATAGTTACAGTGTATTACATGTGCAGCTTTATATTATTGTATTGTGTCTATTCAAGGATTGGGAAATAGAAGGATTGTGGGCGTTTGGGGATATACCCCTAGCCGTCACTTCCAACGGCATGGACCTTGTTTTCTTAAAAATAAAAGAAAAATGGATCTCACAATTTTAGTGATTGGTTGTAATTCTATTACCACAGTGCTCATTTGCAGGTCACCTCACAGCAGGAAATGGATATAATTTTCCAAGGCAGCAATAATTACATCATGCTTGTGTTATTTGCATCTGCGTGTGAATGTGCATTTGTGAGCATGTGTGCATGAAAAGATAAGACAGGAAGCTTAATTAGATTTGCGAGAAAATGAAATCAAATAAAAATGGAAGCGCATCTGTGTGAATCTGTGGTTGAATAGCTGGGGAGCGAAACCTTTACATCATCCTTTCTGTGCTGCTCTTGCAACATGAAGTTTGTTATTATTTTTGTTGACAAAGCAGACGGAAGACTCTCGATGAGCAAGATAGGTGATGATAGTCAGAAACAAAAAAAATCTGGTGGGAAAGCAAACAGCCAAAGCTGTTACTTATGCTTTTATTTGGCTAATCACTCACACACACACACACACACACACACACCTGAGAGGTCAGCATGAAAACACAGTCCCAGTCAGCAAAAAGGAACAGCTAAATGTGCTGTTCTGAGAAACTAGCTGATGAACTGTTCTCATCCTCCTTATCTCCTTATCTATGTTCCACTTGCAGAGGTATGCTACTGAAGATGGTGTCCTGCTCCGAGAAAGAATCACTGAGATGAGATCTCTGAGGTCTGATACACACAATATACCATCCATCTACAAGCCTTCCTTTCTATGATTGTAGGCTAATCTAAAATCTGATTTCAAATGGGCTACTTTGTCAGTCTGGTAAACATTGTGAAAGGTTACAGTGAGGTTTATCAAAGCCTTCATCAGTGGCCTTTAAACAGCCCCTTAGAGCACCAAAACATGGCCACCTCTCTCATTAATCATTTTTATGTGAGACGTTATCAAAGTGGGAAAAAGAAAAGAGTGTGAGGATATTTATTTATTTATTTATTGCACTGGCTTGAATTAAAAAAGATGTAATCAAATCTTAGCTAACTGGGGTATAATTGTATACAATCACCCATAACCAGTGGTGATTATAAAAAGCCATCCTCTTTGAGCTACAAAAGAGAAAAATCCCAGCTATCGCTGGTGTTTGTGCTTGCTGTTACTGTATGCTAGCTCTGTTGCTTCTCTTTTTTCCCCGTTCTACCTCTATCAGCCCCACTTGTTTGCTTTTGTCAGTCTTCAGGCTACTTCACCCGAAAGAAGAGCCTTTAGTGGTGACAGTCAGTAATACACTCTACAGCTGCACATCCCCAAAATATGAATACATGTCATACCCAAAGCACTGTGGCAAACAGTCCATGCTTGAATACTTGAAACTGCTGCAGATGGCAGCCAATCCCTTTGCAGAACTCATAATTTACGAGTTCATATTTCTTAAACTAAATGATGCATGCAGTCTCATTTGATATTGTCTGCTTTCAGTCTAACTTGGCCTAGATTCACATTTTACAACAAGTTCCCTCTTCGGATTTCACAGCACCATAGGAGGTTTGTGTCTGTTTTGATTTTTCTTAAGGGCAATGTCTGGAGTACACAGAGAGGGAGCATTGTTTGTTTGAATTGATTGTCATGCCGCAGTTATCCCTGCTGCCTTGAACAAGAAGCTGTCTGACGCCCACAATCTAATGAGTGAATACACAGAAGTGGGATTTCAGAGTGTGTGTATTTGCACCTTGGAGCATACAAACACAGAGACTGGACTTGTCACATGAGATCCAGAACCGCTACAGACAGGCAGGGAGCTGAGTTAAGGTGGTGTAGCACAGCAGTAAGCAATGTCCTCGCTGGCACTTCGTCAGTGTCAGCTTCCTCACTGTACCCCCCACCCCACCTTAAAGTTTGCTGCTGCTTCCACGTGCTGCGTGGGACTCCACCTGTCTGATTGTTCTGCTAAATAATAGCATGGAAATAATTGCACTGTGGTTGTTATCCCTTGGAAACTGAAAAGAGCAGAAGCAGCTGCTTCACCCAAAAGGATTTCATTTGTATAGATTTCATTTCTAATATTACACAGTCTCAAAGCTGTTTCAGGGGTTGTTCCACCCCATCAGGGAAAAAAGACTGAAGAAACGCTGTTGCAACTTAAATGAATACAGCGTAATGAAGCTGTAATTCACTTTAGAGGATGAAAGTGGCAGTAATCGGACTATAATCATGCTGTGATAGAGTTGTGTGACTACATCGTGATGCATGGTATTGCGAAAGGGAAGTGAATCATGACTTCTTGCCATAATTTTCCTTTCTAAGCAGGCATGAAATGTACCTTTTGGCACAAAGTGTTCTTTCCCAGGAGATTAGAGTATGAGGTGCCTTAAGTTTAATTCACTGTGTGTGTGTGTGTGTGTGTGTGATAGTGTTTGTGTTTATGTTTGCAGTCCTGTACAATGTTCCCTGGAGGATAGAGACAGGTTGCTATGGCAGCAGCTTGAATGTTTGTGTGAATTGCAGTGATATATATGTGTGTGTGTGTATGAACTTGTGTATGTGTTCTCAAGCAGAGGGCAGACAAGGACAGTGTGCACTCAAAATTTTTATAGCTTATCATACAAACTCTGATTCACTGAGAAAAACCAGCTTTCAGATGACCTTCCACAATGTGAGCATCACTTCAGTGCGGACCAAAATTTAGATAGGAAGCTGCTTGCATAGCAACAGATGTCGCATGTCATTCATTCAGTAACAGTACATTTCCATTCATGACTTCCATCTGAAAGGGATGCATGGAAAATAACTTTACTTGATTAGTTTACATCCAAACACTGACCATTCGTCTTACATTAATGAGTATGTTACAATTATTCTGATAAAGTACATTTCACATTTGCTTAATTGACAATTTGGTGTTGGCTTGTATTGACTATCAAATACCTGTTTTAGCTCGGTGCCTATTTTGTCCAACATTCAACATGCAACGTTCTTCAGAGGTTTTTGTCTATAGTTATATGAAGCATCACACAGTTGCTGCAGATTTGTTTGCTGTACATTCATGATGAGACTCTCTCACTACCATATTATGAGATTGGGGATTTCCATGTTCCATGTTTTATATGAAACATTCAAATGATAATAAGCTCATTTTCAGTAGCTGGAAAATTGGTGAAAAATTTCTTAGATCTTCAAATTTTCAAAGAGAAGTCCAAACTGATATCCGGTTTAGTATTATTGGAGATTTCAGATACTGATGAGCAAATCGTGACAATGAACTAAATGTGGTGCAAATGCTTCCACGTCAGAGAAATCATTTCAAAAATTCAAGAACATAATTTGTGGGAGTTATTGTGGATATTTAGTTTATCAAACATTTTCTGGATAGATAACTCAGCAAGTGCAAGCTTGCGATTTTCAGCTAAGTGTTATAAGCTTATTGTGGTTAACCATGATGTAAGTTACATGTATGTAACAGGGAGATGGCAAAATGTAAATATACACTTTTTCCCATAGTAAAAACTAAGGGTATTGTCATATTACTTGTTTTTCAGTTCACTCTCAAGTTTTATTAAATTGCTGCATCTGTGAATCTGTGTAAATAAATTATTTATTTTACCTCCCTACTGTATAATCTTATTATTATTATTATTATTATTATTATTATTATTGAATATGTTATCCTCCATGTGCTTTTTAAAGGTTGAAAATGAAAAAATATGCTTACAAAAGCACAAAAGAGAAATTGTAGTTGTAATACTAGAAAGGAAAAAAAATAAATGAGATAAATCAAGCATTTTATTATGCAAACTGGATGCATTTTTCCCTTATTAAGCTTTGCCATAAAATGCTTACATTTTTACCTCTCCTTTTCACAAGGATATTTGCAAATCAATCTGTGATTTAGGCATATTTACACATTTCCCATGCATTAAACACAATATCTGTTTTCAAAAACATGAGGTAAGATCAGTATATGCAACAAAAAGGAGGTAAAAATAAATTAATTAAGCGAAAACAACATAAACCGAGACAGTAATGGTGTGTTTGATCCAATTTTTGGCACTCTTTTCTTTAATGTGCTTGCCATTCTAAAACATATATACTGCAGGTGATGTCTCCACATTTTTTCAATTACCAGCAATTTAACCATTGAAAAAAATCTGTGCAATATGACACAGGATACAAAGAGAAAAGAGGAATTTTTACATCTTCTCTTTGCAGTATGCCACATGGAGGAACCAAGCTTCGTAAGTTGTGTGATTTCACTTCAACAGCTCTAATGCACGACTATTATTAACCTCTCCACTTCTGGGTGAATGAGTCACCCTGTCCAGTGACAGGACTGCCACAAGTCCTCACTCAGCTGTCTGACTTCATGAAGAAGAGATCCAAGCCAGTGACGCCAATACTGTCTCCCCCTAAAGCCAAGATCCTTCCTCTCCAAACAGAGGAGGTCCTGACTGTGTGACCTGCCACTCAAAGCCTCTCACGCTTCCTGCCGCCGCAGAGGGGATAACAGAAAAACGTCTCAGCAAAAACGGCTCTTTGGGGTCCACATCCTGAATTAATCTAAACAGTACATCTTCATTTTGATGTGTTTGAGGTGACAGCAAATGAACTGCTGGTCAAAGGTCAGCAGGTTAAATTAAGGTCAGCGGAAGTGGCAGTGTTTACTCGATGTGCTCAAATGTCCCTCTGGGTTTACTGTGCTGCTCACCGGACGTTTTTACAAGTAATGTGTCCACTAATACGCTCTTACGCATTTCCTGTACTGCTTTAACAAGGGAAAATATGTAGAAAGGAAGGGATCGTGTCATTGCTTTGTTGCCCTGGGTTTTCATGCAGGATGGATAATTTTCCTAATATGTCCTTGTATGTGTTGTTTCAACAGAATATTCAGCATGTTAACAAACAAACAAGAGAAAAATTAATATTTCTCCATCCAAGCTGTTCCATTAGCTCTGATTGGTAAAGTAAAACTGGGCAACTTTTTCTTTAATTTATTGTGACATGCTGTATCAAGGGGCTACATGGTGGCGAGGTGGTTAGCACTGCAGCCTCACAGCAAGCAGGTTGCCGGTTCGATCCCCGGTAAGCAAACTGTGTCACTATGTGATGGCAAAAAAATCGCTCCACTTGCTAAATATGGAGTCCAAGTAAAATAAACCTCATTTGAATGTTTTTTTTTTTTTTTTTGTCTTATTGGGTTTTAGTTTTTCTCAATCGACTCTAACTATCCAAATAAACTTTCGGTAAACTTAGCATTACAGGTGGAACTGACCTCAGACCATTACTTACAGCCAGCACAGCCTATTAAGATGTTTGTGAGTAACACTGCTCCAGGAATTGAGGCATGCTCACCCATCCTTATTGACCTCTGTATTTGTCTAACACACATCTTGTTTCGGTGGTGTACAGAGTCTATCACTGGAAGGCACTACTAGTCTGCTGTGTCTCAAGAGCTGATGAGCCTTGATGGATTTTCTTGAACGCTGCTCTCAACTGCAAATGAGTCACACAGAGCACGGGGGCAGAAGGAATCTTTGGGGATTATTATTTTTTATTCATGCAGAGCTGTGGTTTAGGCTTAACATGAATCCCCATTTAGGGTCAAAGCAACGGGCCAGAGCAGATATGCTGCAGCATCAAACAGAAATATTCTAGTGTTAACTCTGCACTTAAATCTCGATGTGGTAACCGGGAACATTTGTGCAGCTCGGGAGCATGTTCGCATTGTTCTCAGCAGAATAAGTGTAGCAAAAGCAAAGCTAAATGAGGAGTGTTCCAGCATTATGACAGAGAACAAAGTGGGTGTCTAGATAATATTGCAGAGCATGCATACTCGTATGCTTGAAGAGACTGTGGGCGCAACCACATTCTGCAACTGTGAGCCACCGTTTCTGAGATGAGAGACTTCTGTGTGAAGAATGCATTTCCATGTTGTGGCAGAGAGTGGGAAATTAACGTTTAAAAAGCACATGCTTGTGTGTAGAGCTACGTTTGCAAGCGGGTGAGTGGATGTTAAAGGGAACACTTCTGTCAGTGTCTTGGGTCAAAGCCACAAACATTCCTCTTGCCTCCCTGAATCCCTCCACTTAATTTTACAACCTTTCTGTATTATCTCCTGGTATTCTGGGGTGAACAAAGAGAGAATAATGAACCTCCTTTATCCCTTTGTTTCACAGGATCAAGTATCAAGTATAAATATACGCAGTGATAAATATATATAAGACTGCAACCATCTTGTATCTGTCTCTTCTCTGAGCTCTCTTTATGTGATAAAAGTCAGTCTGATGTTAAGTCATTGTCATGTCACATGTCTCTATATTTACTTTTTTATGTTTTGCTTGCTCTTATAATATCATATTGTGTTGCCCAGTGTCTGTGTATTCAGTTTTGCTGTGTGAGGCAGCATTTGAAAGAAAATCGCAGCTGTCTTGTTTTTTATTATTATTATTATTATTAATTTTTAAAGGGCAGAATCTTAAACACTGGATGCTGGGCTCCAAATTTATACTATATGTGGCTGCAACCATTAAAGCAAGTGTTATTTTAATAAAATGTATGCTAACCATAAAATTCCTTGAGCTTCCTTTGTTAATTTTTTTAAGCCACAGTCTTATAACTATTGTGTGTTAGTGACACAACTACTGTGTCTTCATTTTTATGAAAGCGTGCCCCCGCACCCCCCTCGCTCGTTTTCTCTAGAGTGACATTTTAGGAGGAAACACAGCATGTACAGTAGCTATACCGTGTCTCACCGTTGCCTCACCATCCAATTTAGCAGCACGCGCTGCGTTTAGATTCTTGGGGGGTGTAGCTACAGTACACGGCTCTCACATGACTTCACTGCAGAATGCAAGCCAATGAGGTTGCGATGGGGGTATGACGTCAGGAGGCGGGTCTGTACGGTTTGTGTATGTGTGCGCGCGCGTGCGGACGTGTGCGCGTGCAGAACACCCCCCTCCGTCAGGCAGGAAAGGCTGCTCTCTCGCTCTGTACAGGCGCAGTGTGTACAGCTCAGCTGGCCTCCCCTCCGCACTGAATGGACTAGATTCCCGGCCACGTAAGAAGCACAGCGGTACCGCGGGAGAGAGGATGTCCTGCTGAATCAAGGGATTGGCCTGGGAAAGTCGGCCGGCCGTCCCTTCCTTCCTTTCCATCAGCTTGCAAACATACAAGGCAAGACTGCACTTTTCTTCCATTGAACAAGAGAGAGAACGACGAGTCCCGCACACAAAGAGCCACAGCAGTCTTTCCGGATGGGGTTTTCTCCTTATGTGGTAGATGACAATCACCGTGCATGGATGTGATCCTGGAGAACAAGGCCGTGCACTGACCTGGTACTCGTTAGCCAAACAAGCTAACTAGTTTTCTCTGCACCTGCTAGCTATTAATTAT
Organism: Pseudomugil tenellus; assembly: GCA_037177515.1. NCBI lineage: Eukaryota > Metazoa > Chordata > Actinopteri > Atheriniformes > Pseudomugilidae > Pseudomugil > Pseudomugil tenellus. Next base: position 6,551,677 of record JBAMHX010000025.1, on the reverse strand, counting down.
CAGACACATTTCTGAACATTTTAGCACCTATAATTAGCTCGGAAAACTTATTTTTTTTCTGTTTATCTTGCGCATGTTTTTATGTCTGCAAGGTGTATTCAATATATTGTTTCCGTTGTACGAAACGTGTTATACCATTAACCGGCAAGATAAGCTAACAAACAAGCAGCGGGTTGACTTAGCATTCTTCATTCATCTTTTAAAGCTAACTTTTGGTAGCCTTTGTTGCAGCTTTGTCTTGCCCGCCTGCTCTCAACGTTAACAAATTGCAGCACGTTGCTATATATTCGGCTGGTTATTCTGTAATTGAACTCTAGCCTTATCTCTTGAATGTAAAACAAAGGGGAGGGGAGGGGGGCAAATGTGCAGTGAAGAAAGGAGGTCTTTTTTGTCGGTGAATGAAATCCGGCGAGTCAGTTTTGCCTGTTAATACACAGCTACATCCTCCAACAGCACGGTGCAGTAATAACAGATCATCTGGGGCTTATTTTATATACTTCATTCAAGCCTAATTAAACTATTTGACAATTGCCTCATTGCACTGACTTAACGAAGCGGTGTCCTCGTTGAGGAAGAGGAGAAACCAGGAGAAACCCCCCTCTTCCCCCGGTTTTTGTGGAGCTATCGCACTTATTCCTCATGAACATACAGAGGTCAAATCCAATTAACATTTCACGTTATGGGAGATCGCGGCATAAATCGCACGATTTCGAAGAATTATCTTGTTTAAGGACTACAGAGACGCACCAGAGTTTCAGTCCCAACCTTGGCTCCCCCAGCCCACCGGAGACCCCGGACTCCTCGCACTGTATCTCCCGCATCGGGGACTACCTTTTGTTGGAGCCGCTGGAGGGAGACCACGTTTTCAGAGCCGCCCACCTGCACAGCGGGGACGAGCTCGTATGTAAGGTGAGTAGTAGGCAATGTGGCACAAATACTCCTCTTCCCAAAATAGTTAACCCACATTTTTTTAGTTGTATCTAATGCAATAAAAATGTGCAAGTAGGATTTTTTTGGGTTGTTGTTGGATGTGATGCACATTTAGTTTGTAATCTTATATGAATGAAGATATTTTAAAAAATCACAATGAAACAAATGCTGTTGTGAAAAAAATGCATTTAGGTTCTGTAGGTTGCTTTTTGCAGCTAATGTTTCACATCAACTTTTTAATAATTGCCTGAATGGTAAATGAAAAGCTGGCAGAGTGGCCTAATGGAAAAAGTGAATGGGGAGAGCTGCATGGTTTGGATTGCATGATGTAACACTGACAAAGGAGTGAGTAACCACGCACACACTCCTCATTGCTCTTCTCACTTACCCCTGGCTTTCCTCTTTCATAGTACAATGCTGTCATCATATTATTTCACCCGTGGGGTTACATTTGCCGTGTGAACGTTGGCATGTTGCACATTTTGCACCAAATACTTGCACAAATGCAGGTTTGCTTGCTGCATGTGTTACAGGAGATGAAAAGCACACAACCCCACAAGTTTGGCAACGCTGATCGCTCTCAACCATAAAAAATAAACAAAGCCTTCATCTGTTTTAAGCTCGGGGACAACCTCGTGGCCTTTGTCTCGCCACATTTATGGTTCATATTGACTTTAGTATAATACCGATTATAAGGGCTGTGGGCTTGTCCCTTTGGAGCATTCCAGCCTAAAGCTGGCTTATGTGGCTTGATGGTTTGAGACAATAGTTGCATGCACCCTTGGACTCAGAAGGCATGACATATCCAGTAACCTGCACCTTTTGACTCAAGATAATGTTTTGTCATTGCCATGACAAATTAATAGCCTTTGGCACCATCTATGCGCTAACTGCTGTTTGACCTCTTCTGCTTCGTGCTGACCTCAATACAGCAACAATCAATCCCACCTTCCCGGATTGATCATTACTGTCATGTTGGAAGCTTAGGGGTCATTGCTTAAGATCTCAAGGCCTGTTTGGTGTATTTGTATTGACTGCAAGCAGAGGATCCCTCTCACCTGAACGGGTTGTGCAAAAAGTCAATTGGGGGTTACCATGGAAACAAAAGAGACACTGCAACCCTAAGCTGCAGCACAATTCCATGCGCTATTATGATGCTTTTTGTTTGCCTCTATTTAGCATTGTTTTCTCGGCCAGAAGGATTTAAGCTCAAGTTTGGTTTTAAAAGAATGCGATGTCCCATATTTAGGTGATATTTTCTTGGATTTGGATTCAGCTGTGCGTCTCAAGTGGGAAAGGTGAAGAGTTTTGCAGATGTTGTGTCTCTGACCCTGACCACTTAAGAAACCCCACGAGATAATCGTGCACTTCTCCATTTGAGCAAACGAAACAAAAAACCCTAATGTGCTTCAGTATAAATGGTTTTTCTAATCCATGTTTGCAGGTTTTTGACATTGGCCGATACCAGGAGTCCCTGGCGCCCTACTTTGCCTTGGGCCAGCATCAGCATATTAACCAAATCCTGGAGATTTTGCTCGGGGAGACACGAGCCTACGTGTTCTTCGACCGAAGCCATGGCGACATGCACTCTTTTGTTCGCACCTGTAAGAAGCTGCGAGAGGATGAAGCTGCCAGGCTCTTCCATCAGATAGCCTCAGCTGTGGCACACTGCCACGACAATGGACTGGTCCTCCGTGACCTCAAACTGAGGAAGTTTGTCTTCAAGAATGAAGACAGGTGAGTTTTTATTTCTGATTTCTTTGCCACACATCGCATGGTGACATTACAGCTGTGTCAGTGTTGTGTCACATCTCTGCTTACACAGAGGTAACTGTAAGCTGAGACAATGCAAGAGTGACATGCCTCTCCTAGAACTTGTGCAGACTGCGTGAAACTTTAGCTCATCTTGTCTGCCCCCCAATCTTTTTGTGCATGTGGTTTATAAGTAGATGCATAACATGGACTGTGTACATGTAGATGAAATTACATGTCAGTGATTCATTACACTTTCTCTGGTTTTGCTGATGAACTGGAAAGCATTTACAGATAAGTTAACCCTTTGAGGGTCCATGTCCTGCAGGTTTGTGATGTACTTCTGCTTCTACACACCCGGATTGCATTAAATGAATCGAACGGCATATGAATCACAGTGACGACTCAGTTTGGGTCAGGTGTTAAGGATTTGGGAGACATAAAAAACCTACAGGATTGTGGCCCTGACTTAAGCTGACTGTTTGCACTCCTGACTGTTTTGATGAGCACCAGAACTCCGTACACACAATGGTTTTACTGACCCTTGGTGGTAGTATAATGCTACTGCAGACAGAAATGCCAGAATCAGTTGCTACAGCAACCTTAAAATATTTTTTTTGTGGTAAAAATATGTTGATTTGGATTTAGTTTTTAAATATTTTTTAGTTAAACATCTTATTTACATTCTATTGACTAGCTTCCTAAAAGAAGCCCATACCTAGTTCTTTTAGGAAGTGCTGCACTCTGCACTTGGGTGTCAGCCTGTGGTGTCATTCTTTGGCACATTAAATGGAAAAAAGAAGTTGAGCTGTCTCATATATTTAGTAGGGGTCCAGTAACCTTCAGTGCTCTGAGACTGAGATGCACGCCTCCCTTTTAAATTATTGATGCACAGTGAATTTTAAGAGCACTGGCACAGAGTACTAGGGTCACATAATACTATATGGCCCATCAAGACTCCTCTTACACCTTTTCTGTCTTCCTGAATCAGTGGGCAGCGAGAATAAAGAAAGATGTTATGCTCTTTCTGACATGCAGAGTCTGATCTTTGTGAAAACAGAGATGAAAATAATTAAAACCAGGTGTAAATTTATATCTGAATTGAATTCAAAAGCTTGATTTAGCTTCCTGACCTGATTTTTGTCACACGGATGTGAGCCTTTGACCAAATGATAACCTCTTTGTAGAGTAATAGTGAAAGTCTTGGGTGGGTTGTGATGCAGCAATGATACTTAAACCAGCTGTGTTGATCTTGTCCCTGTTTGTTAAAGCCTTGAGAGTTATTTATGATCAGCACACATTGGATGTGTTTAAGTCCAAAATAAGCAATATGTTCCACTATTGAATTAGACTAAGTCTTTTTTATTTTGCCTTCTGGGCCTTCTTAACCATAATTGTAGGTTTGTACATCCTCCAAATGAGCTGTTATCCAGACGGTAGGAGCTGTGTTTAAAATTCACATGGTTCATCATCTCAGAGAGGAGAAATGGGCATTTGGCTTAAGGAAACGATACAACGATCCACATTTGAGGATGCAAACAAATTCTTCACAACATATGAATGAAGACAGATTATTAATGCTGGTGATTGACTGGAGAATGGATTAATATGCCACATATGACAGAAATATTCTTCAAATGTAAGGCAGTTATTCTTGGTTTTCTTTTCCTAGAGGCTCACACAGTCTGTCTGGTGCAGTCGGTCTTATGAATCTCACATGCAAACAGCAGCATTTGCACACCCACAACAAATTGTCATTGTTATCAGCACCCAGGGGTATCATAGCTACTATTGTGGGGTTTAGAGTACAAATACATTCTGTCGTTGGAAAAAAAAGCGTGCTTCTTGATTTTCATGAGCAAAACGGTTCACGCGCGGATCTTAAGAAGATCAGTCATGCATATTTATGTTTCCTTTGGGTTGTGGAGGTTTTGTGGAAAGCCTGTTTGTACCGTGATGTGATTCTTTTCAGCTTTTCTTATTCATCTTAAGTGAAATATCACAGCAGAGCTTATAGTATTTAGTGCTTTGCTTCATTTTGATATAAAAAGCTATCCCTTTATTTTTCCTTCTCATATTGTTTTGGGCTGATAGTAATAAAGGCAAATGATTACATTCTTGTTACCAGGCTGGTTTTTTGAGCAATTAACTGCTATTTTTGTTTACTCTCTGTTTGCAGAAGCCTTGTAAAGCTGGAGAGCCTTGAGGACACTTACATCCTAGCTGGTCACGATGATTCTCTGTCGGACAAACATGGCTGCCCGGCCTACGTCAGTCCAGAGATCCTCAATGCCAACGGCAGCTATTCGGGAAAAGCAGCTGATGTCTGGAGCCTGGGTGTCATGCTCTACACCATCCTGGTGGGGCGGTACCCCTTCCACGACGTCGAGCCAAGCTCTCTTTTCAGTAAAATCCGTAGGGGTCACTTTAACATCCCCGAGACGCTGACACCGAAGGCCAAGTGCTTGATCCGCTCCATACTCCGTCGGGAGCCGGCAGAGCGCCTCACTTCGCGGGAGATTCTGGAGCACCCCTGGTTTGTGTCCTCTGGGGTACTGGGGGGCAATCCAGCACACAGTAGAGGGGAACGAGAGCAGGAGCAGATGGTGCCTGAGGTGAACATGGAGGAAGAGCTGGAGCAGTTCTTCAGCTGAACAAACACCAAGCACAAACGGACGACTCCGCCACGGTCGGCTCGCCACGGTCACATCAGAGCCAAAAAAAAAAAAAACAAAAAACGGTAGTTTAGAAATAAATAGATGAATTTGTCACTCATAATAAAGGTGTTTCCATCTCGTTTCCTTTTCCACTATTTCATGGAAAACCTTGAGCCTGGCATGACAAATGGCATCTATACATCATCCGGCGATGCACGTCCCGATCGGGAATGTCGCCGCCGGACATGCAAGTTGCAAACAATGTAGCAAATGTTCTTTATTTTTCTCTTTTTTTTATGTGTTTGGTTTAATGTGGTGCTCATAAAAAAGTAGACACATTCACCATTTTTGACACTATGGAAAGCATGAAGGGACAGAAGGACGTGAAACAAAGGAGAATGCTTCTTAGAGAGCTGACGGGCTGCAGCACCACACTTAGATATTTTTGCTTTGCTTTCCTTTCAGCTGTGGCTGGTCAGGATTTGAAACCATAGACTCGAAAGCAATCCCAGGTTCAGTTGTTAAACTAAAACGAGGTGATTAACCCTGACTTGGGACCATTTGTTAGGAAACACTGTCTTGGCTTTTTTCCCCCCCCCTTATTCGGTTCATTATAATCTACGATTAACCTCACTTTTTTTGTGATTAAGTTTAATTTTTTTTTTTTATCTTTTTTTTTTTTTTTTCTTTTTGCAATACTGAAAATTCTGTCACTGAAATTACTTGGTGGCTATTTTCCAGTTATTTGTGCTTCTTTTCAGTCTTCTCTCAAACCTACTTATTTAGTAAGCATTTTTTTTTCTTTAAGCTATTCCAGTTTGTTATTGCTGCTTTTAATCTCGCTAAATGTTATTTTTAGCTTCTGTTTTTCCTGATAATCCTCCCAACATGGTATGAAGCACTTGATGTGTTTTGGTTTATTTAGTTAAAGACAATTCCACCTTTTTTTTTTTTTTTTAATAATTAAAGAAATTAGCTTCCTTTTATTTAAGTTCATCCTTCACATTTAGGAACTAGACCATTACATTTATTTAAAGTGTAACAATTATATAAATATATATAAATAAATCTAAATTTATATATTTAAAACTACATTGCAGGGGTTTTCTTTATCCTGAGATTCCTCCTTTTTTCTTTCTGTATTTTGCCTTTTTTTTTTTTCTTCTTCTTTCCATGTATGACGTTGGCAATATCTTGACACAGGACAGGCTCTGTGAGGAAAAATGTCTGTCTGAAGTTTTAGAAAACACAATATTGTCTGTGCCAGTATTCCTGTGCCCCAACAGGCCATGCCACCCAGTCTCCCTCACCTCTTTTTAAAAACTTGATACGAAATATTCAGTAGTAGTATTTGCTATGACATGCTCACTCCATGACCTCATGTTAGTTTTCCGATTGCCTGTGTAGGTTCTGTGAAACGATCATGCTCGGAATGGGTACCGTGGACATGTTCTGTCGTATCTTAATGTTACTTGAATTTGTGTTTTTTAATCTAGTCATCGGCATGTGCTCCATGAATGCTATAGCCTACCTAGAAAGGGTGAGGGTGGGGTTGGGGATAGGACGATGCTTGTAGTTTTTCCCTTTTTTTTTTTTCTTAAGAAAGCAAAAAGAAAAACAGGAATAATCACAACTTTTGCTATTTTCAGAGTTGCTTTTCAATAACAAACAAAAGCAGCAGGATTTTTTTTTTCTTATTTTTTTGTAGACTGAGCTACCTTTTTATTTAAGTTGGTGCTGATTTGGTGCTAATGTTTAGTCCTTTTTGTTTCATGGAGGGGGGGATGGTGCATGGTGGGATATCTGCCTCAGATGTTCTGATTGTATTGTAACAGATTCTGGTGTTTTGTCCAAATTTATTCAGTAAATAAATTGTGAACTGATATCTGGTTCTGTTTTCTTTGCACCCCTCTTGCTGGCATGGGGGTTGCTAGCACCCCATGCAGAATTACATATTGTCACTGTAATGTGTGTTAATCAAAGATACTCAACAGTATTTTGATACACTTTGCAGCTGTTTTCTTTTCCTTAATTATCATAATTGACTATAAGGTGAAAAATATCTACTTGTTCTCCAAAATGATTCAGATATTTGGTTGAAAGAGCACTTTCACCACCGTGCTCTAAACAAAAGTACTTCAGGTTCTTAATCAGATTGCAATCACTTGGAGAACTGGAATGGATCCAAATGAGTGAGGATTGCTCTGTCAGCTCCACTTGATCTAAAAGGGCCCATGTTTTTATATGTATATATATATATAATAATTTACATATACACAAGTGCATCTAAAAAAATTTGAATAACGGGACAAATTGAATATTTGTTTTGTTGAATTCATTTGAATTTCAAATTTGCAACAATATTTAATGTACTATAAACAGAAATGTCTGCGTTGTGTTGATATAAGGAAACAAAATGCAACATCTCAAAATATTAAAATCAACATTTTTTAATACAAAATGAACAAAAATAAAAATATCAAACTAAAAGGGATCTAGGGAAAGCCAGTCAGTACTTGGTTGGGAGTCCTTTAGCATCAGTGACTGTCTGGATACTTGGAGGCATGGAGGAAATTACCAGTAGTTTGTGAAACTGCTCGGGTGTGATGGTAACCCAGGTGATCTCAATAGCAGTCTTCAGCTCTGCCAGATTGCTGATTTGGCTCTATGTGCTAAATCCTGTTGCAACACAAATTCCTCATCACCAAAAAGCTTGTCCTCTGATGGAATCATGAAGGTTTCCAATACCTCCTGGTAAACTGCTGCGTTCACTTTGGACTTGATGAAACACAGCAGTCCAACACCTGCGGATGATATGGCACCCAGGTCATAAAGTCTGTGGGAACTTGACACTAGACTTAAAGGAACTTGGGGTTTTGTGTCTCCCCAGCCCTCCTCCAGACTCTACTACCTTGGTTTCTGAATGAGATGTAAAACTTGCTCTCATCAGAAAACAACACTTTGGACCACTGAGCGACAGTCCACTTATTTTTCTCCTTGGCCCTATTTAGTCGTCTTTGATGTGCCTGGCATTTAGGAGAGGCTTCACGCTGTGCACGCAGTTAATGTAGCCCAACTCTTGTGTTGTAGTGCTTGATGGACAGACTCCTGCCTCTGTCCACTTCTTGTGGATTTCTCCAACATTGTCAAATCTGTTCTTTTTTAAAGTTCTCTCAAGAGCACGATCTCCCTTCTTGCTGGTGCTTTTTTTTCTGCCACATTTTGCTATTCCAGAAGCTTTTCCAGACAGATGCTTTGATACTGCAGTCTGGGAAAAGTCAGCTTTCTTGGCAATTATTTTCTTGGATTGTCCTCCTTGGTAGAGTAAGCTAATGATAGTTTTTGGACATAAAGGTCAGAAGTCTTTCACATGATTACAGAAGTATCAGACTAATCAGTAAAAGTACTTTAAACAATTTGTAACTAAACAGTTTGCATTAAGTACAAACAAAACTTCCACTTTTTCACATTGTTATGATAGTAATAATAATTATA
>JBAMHX010000025.1:6499337-6509951 GCA_037177515.1 Pseudomugil tenellus | reverse complement strand
CAGAGGGGGTTTCAGGAAATCCTGATGCGCAAGGAGATGAGGTTGTGTTCAGGTCCTTGACTGAGCTGCAAGGTGACAGAGTGGAGGTGTGACTGGAAAGCTGTAGACTCATGGGGCTAGCATGTAGACTCATTTCAACTAGCAGTCCGACGTCTCTTGTGCAGATTTTCTCTTTAATAATTAACCAGTACTGGAACTCCACCTCCCTTTAGTTGCCTGCATAGTCTGCACAAACTGGGATCGTTTTAAGGTACAATTAACTGTATGAGAAAGTTAAAAGCTCATAAAAGTCCATTTGCCATAACATAGCCCGTTTAAATATTTGGTCAAATAAAATCCATAAAAACAACAGTAGAACTCTGAACTTTATTTTGTAAGAATATTTCCAGATGCACAATGGGAAGAAAAGTCGATATACTGGGATTCTAGAGCAATGGCAGATGCTCATTTTTTTGGCTGGGTCTAGATTTACCCTGTCCATGGACAAAGAAATACACCCATCATGCCTTGTACCTACTGTGTATGCCTGCAGGGGAAGTCCTATATTCTGTGGTTGCTGCACTTGCTCAGTTCTAGGTCTGAGTGACTACCTGAATATACAGAAAGAGCATGTTACTTCATCTGTAGATAAGTTTTCTTCCCTGATCGCAAATGGATATTCCTAGATGACATTACCAGGATCCATTGGGTTCATACCCAAGAAAGACATGTTTTTTTCTTCTATATATTCACTGGTTCATACTGTAAAAGGGTGGTTCAGGGAGCATGAAGCCTTTTCAAACATGGGGTGGCCACCAGAGAGGCCAGAACTGAACCCCACTGAGAGTCTTTGGGATGAGCACAAAAAGCTTCGTGACCCTTTTCAGTAAAAAAAAAAAAAAAAAAGATTGTAAGCAGCTGAGGTCCGCTCAGCCTCTGTCAGATTTACAGTGATGCATTTGAAAGGAAGCAATTTCCATGCCTGGTATGGAAACTCCTTTTTAACCTTAATTACATCGTAGCTCTGTAAGGACCAAATGTTCTCTGCTGAAATTAATTTCCCAGCAGGGAATCTTATCAAAGAATCCACATGTACCTTCTTATCATCTGTGGTCAATGGCACTGTGTGGAAAATTTGCTCTGAATTAATTGCGAGTATCATCCGCCAAATTTTTATTTGGATATCTCCCTAATGCTGACATAAGCTCTAATAGCCGTCAGCAAAGTGGAACTCATTACGGTGCATATCTGCTGCACATGTAGAGGAAGTCTGTGTTTTAGTTTGTTTTGAAAAGCTGTTCTCAAGTGTGACAAAAGTGTAAAGGCTGGTGTGCATGAAGCAGAAAGGCCCAATGTTTTCATATTATATAGGGAGCGCAGAGGCAGCTGTTGGTTATCTGAATGGTTATAGTCTTTCAGTAGAGCTGATAGAGGAAATTCAGTCAAAAAGCAGTGAGTCAATACCAGCAACACATGAACCATTTGCAGTTATCCATATAGGCAGGCTGTTGAAGATGGTTTGTTTCTAAGTGTTTTTTTCCGTTTTTGTTTTTTCCAAATGGTGTTAATCAGGAAGTGTTAGCACATCGCTGAATCTACAGGTTGTGCAGGGGTTTTATAGATGGCCCACATGTGCCATGCACATGTCAAAGCAATTCTATAGAGGATCAGCAGAGGCCATCCTGCTCTTGTAAATGTGCATTCCTGCACCACATGTGTTTTCCTCCACTCTGTCCCTCAAATTCTCCTTGAGTCTGCTGCTGAAGCAAAGCAAATACATTTTTTTGGTTTTAAATCATGTTGCTTTCTAAAACAATCAAAAGTCACATTGGCTTTACTGCACTCTGCCATCTTTCCCGCTCCCAGTTATAAATCCCCCAAAAATGAAAAAGCTGCTTGTAAAATTGATTTTAAGATTGAAGCTGAAATTTGTGTTCATAAAAATACTTGTTACTGAAGCGTGGAGAATCTGGGCAGTGTGGTGTGCAGCATTGCCGTCTCTAGCGTACTCGATATCACATGAAGAGTGCTGTTGCCTCTGGAGAGCAGCTGAAAAAGCAGCTTGTCGCTGTGCGCGCTGACCTTCTGTAGCTGGATGAGCTGATGAAAGAAAAGCAAATTGGTTCAATGAAAATTCTACGAAAACGATCTGCCTCTTCTCAGTCGTTTGAAATAAGACACCCAGAAACTTTACTACTCTGTGGGCTTTAAAGCATCCAGCATGCACTCTCTCCAGTCTGCCACTGATGCTTTTATAATACTTGTATAATACTGCCTTCTGTGTGTCAATCTTCCCTGTTTTCGTCAAACTTACAACCCCCCCACTGAGATTAGATTAAAGAAGACATGTCGAACACTATGCTACCGAGTTGCATGCCTGGAGCAAAGCATGCTGGGATGGAGAGATGCTTGCTCTACGCTTCTATATAGCAGCAGAAGCGACTGGTGATGTAAGTGGCTCTGTCCCTCCTGTAATTGCTAAAAATCTAATTTGGTTATGTGTTGTGCTGCATTTCAGTGAAGCCACACTGTAATATGTTTTTTATGAGATTTTCTTTAATCTTATTTTCTCTGCAGTCGTGGCACATATGTTGTTTTGTATTTGATCTTGTCATTTTATTCGAAGATGAGGTTCCTCACACTTCTACTAGAAAAACGAGGCTCAACTTCCCTGGTGTCACACTTAAGATGGAACAATTTGGGATTCACTGTATCCAAAGTCAAAATGAAAAATAATGATCTTCACTGACATTGCTCTCAGCTCAAGCTTGTAACAAGTAATGTTGTTACAATATATACTGTATAAAACTGTTTAATTGAATTAAACTCAAGTGGCTTTTGAGTTACGTGCAAGGTTACGAGCTGTGTTTTCTCTGAAGCGAAACAGATTTTCTAAGCAGTTTTTGTGAAGTAATGACAGGAAAAAAAATAAATTTCCTACAATGCAAGTAGGATATTTTCAGAAATTGTAATCAGTTTTCCTGGCAGTGCTTCTAAAGAAGATTTGAGTCAATGTGGCACAGCTCTGTAGCTACAAGTTGCCAATCAGTGAACTTTGGTTTACAAATAAGTAATAGAGAAGAGCAAATTATTGTTGTGTGTATATAAAGGATAAGATTTTTTTTTAAAGCAAATAGATGTTAAAGTGTTGGTATGTAACTGTTTTCATATGAAACACTAAATATGAACTCTAAGTAGTTTTTGCAGACACCCTGTTTCTCTGATTGTGGCAGTGGGAAAACAATATGAAGCAAATGCAAGTACCTGCAACAGAACAAATGGTTAATGAAGTTATAACTCAGGCAGTGGTGCTCTATGATGTGGAGGGAAAAAAAGAAGAAAAACTCTTCCAGCCATAACCTCAGACTAACAGAGTACTTGTTAAGGCTCATTGTATTCACCTGTGCTCTATCCCACATGTAAATCGCTGCTTGTTGTCTCCTCGTTTGGGTTGGTTTGAACTGTCACTTCTCTGTCTCCATCCTCCCCATTGGATAAGTCGCACTCCAATCATTACTGGTAGAGACAGCCCACCTAGTGAATGAGAATTACCCATAGTGCATTAGTCCTCCATAGCCTTGCAGTTGCATATGTTTATCCAATGGGTGATCCCAGTCTTTCACAATAAGCAAGAAAATATCTTTTAAAAATGAGAGAAAATGGCGCCAGTAATTAGAATTTTCTTTCTTTGAATTTACCTGTGTGTCTAAATAAAAGGCCGCAAAGGATACATCCCTATTAGACATTGTTTCAAGCTAATCTGGAGCCAAACAAATTCCAATTATGTAGGGTGGATTCTATAGACTGATTCGAAGGAGCCTTCAAATTGGGAAAATGTTTTCGAAGTGTGCAGACCCTGAACTGGGACCATAGAGGTGGACTGGGATACGGCTAGTCAGTGGTAGCTGTTTGCTCAGTAACAGTCCACCCTCGGCTTGGTTGCATTGTGTTTGTGTATTTGTATAGATGGTTCAGGTCAGTTTTGAAGGTCTAGTTCTTTTGCTTGTAACTGCTTGGTGTCATTGTTTTAATATTCCGGTGGTGTTAAAATTACTTGATTTTTGAGTGAATTTACATGTTAAAGGTTTGTTTTGTGTTGGTTTTTGTGAAGCCCCTGCAGCTTCTCTAGTGTTGAGTTCGGATTATGTTATTGGTCTCTAGAGTTGAATGTAACTTGTGCTTTTGTTTATATTTTGACTAAATATTTAGTTATTGGTGCTGCTTTTTTTAGGGCCAGCTTTTTTATTATTCCCTAATTTATGGGCTATTTTTGAGTTGCTTAGACATTTAGTTGTTTTTGCTCTGTTAAGCAGTGTCGCTGACCCCAATTCCCCTCAATACAGCTTTTGATGGTTTTGTACCTCATCTTCTTTGCTGACACAACCCACACATTCATAAACTAACCTGCATCAAGTTGCACATGCTTGATCAAAGTTAAAACTTGTTTTATCTTATTTGTAAATGCCAAAAATTTATACTTGTTGTAGTGGCACTCCATTTTTTTTTGCATGATACAGAAAAGCTTTGCAATATTATGTGTTGGCTTATTTTTAACTGAAAACTATGAGATGCTTCAACACAGCTCACAGCCTGTGGTGCTGGAACTGCACTGGTATAGCACTGGTGTTCTGTCTCTAAGAGAATAACCTGAATTTAAGCTACCTGCTAGCAAAATTACTTGAACTGTTTTCAAAAAGCTTTTTACTTTGTTGAAGCTGAATTTCAGTGTTGTGTGTTTTTAAACTGATGATAGAAGATGAGTTTTTTTTATTGTTATTCAAACAACCAAATGCTCATGTTATGTTGCACTAGTTGCAGACAGAGTGCAGACAGTTGTTAGCTTGATAAAATTCTCTGTACTTGTAAGCGATGCGTTACCTGTGGTGGTGCAGTGTACCTTAAGCTTTTAAGCTGTTTATTTTTATAGCAAGTTCCCGCTCATTGCATTACATGCATTACTGATGATGGATTCTGTATTCCTGTTCTATTTACATCCTCCCCCCCCACCTCCACCACCACCACCACCACATGCATTACCTGAAATCTACTCGGTGCTTCAAAATTCTGTGCAGAAATATGTGCAAGAAAAAAATGTATAGTGCATACCCTGCAACTGCATTTTTTTTTATCCTAATCATGGCTAAAAAGTCGAGCAGCTTCTTTGAGGTTTAACATCCACTTCCTTATCGTAGAGAAATGAAGTTTTGTATGGCCCAGAGTGATTTCTGCATGTACATGCAAGAAGCTGACAGGTGACCAACCCGTGAGCTTCAGACCTGTCCTTCTCTACTTGGCACCCCTTTTAGTCCACTATGTTTACTGCATGCATACATCTGTTTTACATTGTATGAATCATATTTCTTTTACAAAATCAGCCGCCTTTGGTGAGAGAGGGCTTCTTGTTTTGTTGTGAAAAATCAATAGCCATTACAGGAGGGAGAGAGGAAAAAGAGAACATGCTCAAGAGGGAGGGAGACTGACTGCTATCCCTGTCAGTCTGACCCTGCCTGACGGCTGTCATCTCCCTTAATTGCTTTGCTAATATCATCCCCACTCAGCCTGGATCTAGGTCAGCAGGGCCCCTCTGCTCAAGCTGACTTGAGGCTGTCCTCCTTCATGATCTCTCATACTGCTTTTTTTTGCCTCTCATTTAGGGCCATTTCAGTAAAAATTAAAATACACAATAGGAATATTAGAAAGATACTTCCCTTGCTCTTAGGTGACCCGAGCTTCGGTTAATCTAATCGAGGAGCCTTTTGCTTTTTTTTTTTTTTTTACATTTTTTATTATAAATCCCCGGCTGTAGATAATTATTTATACACCTGACTCTATTCTTAAATAGGAAGCCGGCTAGCGAGAATTAACCCTTAACTTTCCTTTAGGTGATGCAGACTCTGCTGTTTTCTGAAGGTTTTCTCCTATTTACATCTTTACATCAAGGCTGCAAAGCATCTCAGTAACTGAGAAGTTTTGCATGGATAAAATAAATGAAAGTCATTTATCCTTCTGGATGTTTTGGTTAATTAAGCTTTTGTTATCTGCAAACATAACATTTAGAAAGCACAACGTTTTTACATGTTTGTTCTTTTTTATTATCTTACATTAGTACAAATGAGTGGCAGACATTGTGTATAAGTTTGTCTATTTATGTGTTCAGAATTTGGGGTAAATATGTCTTTTATTTGGGAAGCTTTTTGGGGAAAGTAAATGTGCAGAATTTACAATATGTTCAAACCTTTTTTTAATTCCTTGAAATGCGTTTTTTTTCCCCACTCTGAGCTGCAAATCTCCACTTCACTTACACTTACACACCAAAATTTCCACTCTTATCTCTGCCTATGCTGAGGTTTTACAGGTTTTTTTTTTCTTTAAATACATCATTCATGGCCTGATTTATAAAACATTTTATCCTTAAAAACATGAATTGCCTTTTTATGGAGGGATAAAGACAAAAGAGATCTCAAATTTACACTTGAAAATGTTTGAATGTAATATGCCAGCAAAATGATAATGTTGAACTTGGTCTGATGTAGCGTTCAGAAAGCTTTTTGGGGATTTATACTCAGTAGTGCACATAGATCAGTTGCATTTTAAAACTAAAACTTTCTTAAAACTTTAGGGAAAAATGGAATGATGGTGATGTCTATTACAATCAATCACAATATTTAAAACAATTTTATTAAAGCATCTTACCTGACACAAAAAGGAAGATTTGATTTCACATGCGATCCAGATTGTACTGTTTTATCACCTGTTTGTAACACACAGAATATCAAATAAATAAAGCTCTTGAGAAAACATCCCTGGGGTAGAAACAACACCCAAGTTATTGTTTGGTGTGATAAAATGGTGTTATGCAACACAGATAACCATGTATAAAAATGTACAAGTGGCCACAAACACTTTTAAAAAAAAAAAAAAACATTTATTTGAAGCAATAAAAAATAATTGCCTGTTTGTCAGCCACAAATGATGGCATGTCAGACATTTACAGCAGATAGCAACTGACTGAAAAAGGAAACCACTTCACCAGTGAAGTGTCTGAGGAAGACTTCAATTATTCTCATTCTGGGCTGTTAAGTAAAGAAGTCATTACATTGTTTATTTATGTTGTTTATTTGGATTTTATTGTGGTAGCTTTCAAAAGATAACATCTTATCTCCTTAAAGTCTAATGAAATCGGCAAAGCTATCTATGCTTTAGTCATTGTCACAGTTACAGCATCCTGTACTTCCTTGAATCATTTGATACTTGAATCATTTTGCTATCAAACAGCCTGGCATTGCAGAATGTTCTCATAGGTAAAACTTAAGTTTTGCTTCCAGCTTTACTTGGCAAGCTGTCTGCTGCTTGTTACATAGGGAAAAAAAGCAGCTTAGACTTGGTCCCCAGAGGAGAGAGGAGAATATTTGTGAGTGGTTTGGATGAAGTGCAGACCAGTTGTTTTCTGCCTTGGGTGAAATAGTATAATTTGATTCTATGACAGTTTGTGGGTATATTATATTTTATTTCTCCTTTTTATAATATGTAGCTGTTATTTCTGCACACTACTTTACAAACACTTTACAAGCTACAAGAATTGAGTAATTTCATTGCACTATGTGCATCTATACATCATCTAAATGTAATGTCTTGCAGGTTGGACCAAGCGGCAACCCCCACTGGGACAAAGTGAAGCCAGTTTTCTCTAATCCACTAGAGGCTCCAAAACGAAGCACATCTCTATAGGCTCCCATGTTAAAAGGGTTAAATTCAAAGCAGAAATGCAGCCTGGTACAAAAAACATTTTAGGTTTAATAGGTCAAGTTTACCCTCATAAGAAATGTGAGGCGCTGATTTTCTATTTATTTATATAACTCAACTGTTTGGTATTCCTTAAAATTGGCATCAATAGGGGCTTGTTCTTTTGATTGACAGATATTTGATATCTGCGGCAAGATGCCAGAGTGTAGCATAAACACGGTTTTTAGCCACCTTAGTTTAAGCCCAACTACCTCTGTTAGTCAGTTAGCTTAGCTACAGACAACTCAGTTTGATAGATGTCAATCATCCACCCCCATGCTCTCCTCTCAACTTCAGCTTTCTGCCCATTTTGTATTTTCTGGGGGTAATTGTTGTTACCTCAAACAAGGTTCACTTTTGCTCTTCAGAAACCTGCTGGAGGCTCTGTCCATACAAGCTGTGTTCTGCACACTATATTGAAAATTAAGCATTACTGCAGTATGAAGATGCACAAATAATATCAGTAGCACAGAGACAACCACAACATCACATAGATGTGTTAATAAAACCTTTATTTCAGTTAAAGTAAGTTCTGTAGCTAGCTGTAACTAGCACAGGTGCGAAAGTGGAATGAAGTCCTCTTTAATTGCTGAGATAAGCACCTATCAGTGTATTTAGGCGTGTGTATTTAAGAGTGGCAAGGTGTATAGGTAAAGGTATAGGTTTTTTATGTTATTTTCTTTAGATAAAAAGTTAATTATTGTATTATCTCAAGATCCTGAAATTTGGTAGACTATAAGCTTGTTGTTTTTTTTTTGTTTTGTTTTTTGTGTTTTTAGATAACAGAGGATCAAGATTAGCATGAAAATTATTAATTTTGTTGAATTCTCAATTCTCAGTCTTTGTTGGTAAAAATCCATAACGGTGGGTTGAGCCATGCATGAGCTTAGGAAAGAAAAAAAATGTGTATAATAGAAAATTATTATCATGTAACCCAAGACAATGACTTATTCGTTACCTGAAGAAAAGATTTTTTTTAAGTATGCGCAATCTTGTCATGTGATATTGCAGAGTATGGATGTTTTAATGTTGGCCATGTGACATTAAGCAGAAGACATTAAACGGTTAAGCATTGGCTACAATTTCACATTAACTTTAAGATGCGACTCTCCAACACAGCAGCCAATCTACTGGAAAAAAGAGAAATCCTGTGTGATCTCTGTTGTTTGCAGCTTTTCTCTTGTTTACATCCATCGCTGTAGTTACAGGCAGCCATTTTAAACAAGGTATCTAACCTCAGACAAGAGACGAGGGGCTAGTTATTGTGTCTAAAGCAAGGCCACGAGCCAGGAACTGTCAAGACCTCATACTTTCCCCTGTGTCTGGTTTATTGAAATATGTGCGGGCCAAGGTGTACTGCCCTGGCCCCAGCCTAGGCTCTACTCAAACTGCCTCATGTCGTTCTCTGATGGGCACAGTGGAACAATAAGCCTAAGGTGGAGCAGCTGGGGAAAGCATTAGTGTAAGACTCTTCCTGCTGTGTTGCCATTTCAGCCTCAGTGCCTACCGTTAGCTTGCACAATAACATTCTTTTCATGACCTTTTTATGAAAGTGCTCACCTTGTTTTTTTCCCACCATGTTTGATTGCTCTTCTTTAGTGTGAATGTGCAACCAAACCTAATTATAGCCTCCACAAATAATCATTAAGTTTTCTGATCCTTCTGTGTGACAAGAAAGATTTTTTTTCTGTCCCCCAATGGGCTGTAATCTTGTGTATATTGGCCCACAGTTGCAGATTCCACATGGAGTCAAAACTAAGCCTCCCTTCATCGTAAAGAGCAAAAGTCCAGCTGTCATCCAAACTGTTTGGCTTGGAAAATCTTGAATAGAGGCAGACTCTCTGGGTAGCACAAGGCCTGTGTTTGCAGAACTGCTATTGATGGGAAGAAATGTCCTGATTTCACAGATCTGTGGCATCACTTCTCCAGCCACATAGTTTGGTGACCATGAGTTTCTGACTTCAAGTTACATTTTCCATGCACCGCCTGCTGTCTCCATGCCTGTGGTCTTATCCAACCACCTTCATTGTATTGAATTTCATAGAATAAGTGCCTAAATGCCACCTTGAGAATCTTGACTTAATCACTAATGCCTAGAGTGCCATCTATTTAAATATGCTGAACAAATGCCTCTAAAGCAAATAGTAGCAGAGTAACAGCACCAAGGATCTTAATAGCTACACTTCTATTTCTCATTTTCTTTGCCAGAAAATGTCAACTCTTCTTGTCCAAGAACAATGTACTAGGGGACAGTTAAATTTGATATACTCCATGAAATTATTGGCTAGAATAGTTTTTTTCCTGATAAAAGGTCATACCCTTCAGGGTAGGTTTGAGTTAAATGGCAGGCCATGACCTGGAGACTCAAAGGTAAAACTTTGAGGTTTGGATTGAAATATCTGAACATTTTGTACACACAGTTTTAATGGTTCCCAGAGAAATAAACTGATGACTTTGAAGAGTCTGTATTAAATTGAACCTCCCATCAATCGGTCAAAATTGGAATGGTTTTTATTGTCGTCAGTGTCTGTTTTGCTACAACAAAAAGGAAATAGACAATGAATATTACCTGAACATTGAAATAATAAATTAAAAAAAGCCCACAGGCTTAGCCTTACTGTGTATTCTCATGTTGATTAGCCACAGTGTGTCTGGTGGTGGCACTTTTGCCGCTCACTTTCTTGCTGAAGCACCATCTGCAGTTCACAGCCTTAGTGTTTGCTTCACACTTTCAATCCCATTCAGATGTGAATGCCAAAACAATCAAATGAAAGACACTGACATGAACGCTCACGAGTTTGAATTTGTGAGTCAAATTCAAGGGGGGGGGGGGGGGGGGGGGGGGGGGGGGGG
>JBAMHX010000025.1:6457399-6492985 GCA_037177515.1 Pseudomugil tenellus | reverse complement strand
CTCAAAGACACAACAGAAAGGCGAACTAAGTTGTTCACAGGCACACACAGACAATATATATATATATATATATATATGTATATATATATATATGTATATATATATGTGTATATATATATATATATATATGTGTATATATATGTGTATATATATGTGTATATATAAATATGTGTATATATATATATATATATATGTGTATATATATGTGTATATATATATATATATATATGTGTGTGTTTGTTTTCCTCTCATTCACTCTCCAGCATGACAGACTGACATTAACTTGCACCTAAATGTGGGAAGATGTGACAGGAGACTATTACTTCCTGACATATTGCAACGCTCATGTCATATAGTATTTAATTCTAATGATGGACATGGAGGCGTTGCAGCATTCAGCTTGTCACAAATCGTATTCCTTTTGAATTTATTTATTGTTCCTCACACTTTATTAGTTGACAAAATGACACCTGCTGCCATTCTGGGAACGCTCAAGTGGAAGCCTGATGCTCGAGCTTTTTATTTGTGGTTACCATTCAATGTCAGGGGCGCTGCACATTTACCTCCTACCCCTGTGGGAGAGGAAACAAGCTCCTCACCCTTGCCAACAATGAATTGTTCTCTCGCTGCTCTGGCACAGCTCTCATGTCCCACAGAACATAAATTTAAATGGTTATATTTGTGGTTTACCTGTACAGCACTTCATGGAAAGATGCTATATCACAGAATTCATTGGCAGCTTTTGGGCTGGTTTTGGTATGCTTCAGATTTGAAACCCCATTTGCAGTACCTAAACTTTCCTTAAAGAAAGTAATCCATCAGTATGAACATTTCATTGCCTTGTCAAAATTATAACTTTACTCATTCTGCTCTACACCTTCATTTATTATTCCCTCTCAGCTCTGCCTTAGGACACCTATCCATGAATCCATTTCTCTGCATCACTCTTTTTCATACTTGTCTAAACTCTGAGTGCCAAGTTTTTTTTTGTTTTTTTTTTTTAAATAGTTTTTTCTGCAACCAGTCATGTAAACTGTAAGCCATCACTCATTTTACTGATGTCCATGGAAGCCTATTACTAAACATTGCTCCCCCCCCCCCCCCAAACTTAATCGCCATGTTTTTGCTTTTCATTGCTTCCGACTGTTGATCCTGACAACCTTCAAACTCAGCCCTTTTTTGCCATCGTCAGCAGCAATTGTAAACAGTTTACCTTTGACGCTGTCCTGAGGTATAGTCTGCCTTATGTTTAATGACTCCTTTTAAGGCCTAAGATTTCAGTCGCCGCAACTTTCAACTCATGTCTTTTTAATGAAAGGACTGACTAAATTTTTTTCCTGTTCTTCTTTTAAGCTCTGCTCTACAGCATGGCCTGTAAATGCAGTGCATTTTTCTTGTTTGCCTAGGAAACAAGGCTTTAAAATGTCAGATATTGTGTGTCCTTGACCACACAGTAAAAAGGAAAGCTTTCACAATGGTTTCTGCTCTGTGGAATTATCACACAGCAGCAGGATAGCTGTGGAAAAGAGGAAAAAGGTTTAGACGCATTGGATGGCTGGTCTCAGTCAATGGTCAGTGCTCTGTTGGAACTGAAGTAAAGATTAACCAGTGGCTCCCTAGAAGTTAAAAAATCAACACAAACTTGTTTATATATAAATGATAAGTAGTGTGCAGATAAATGGATAATCATGTGTGAAAAACTGTTGTACATATAGAATTGCTGGAAGACTCCCAGATGTACATGTTTATTTATTTACAATGCAGAAGGAATCTAACTGAATCAGAAGGCAAGACAAAGACAAAATGAAGGAACTGATCTCCTGGAGATGCTGAGATGGTTTCTAATGAGATATAATACAGTCTTCTCTTCACTGCCAACTGCTGCTGCTGGAAGGTTTCCTACTGTGCCTGAAGGACGTGCCTGCCCCCCACCACGTCCACCCTCTCCTTGTGCATCCTCCCGCCTGAACACCCTGTAATTAGCAAGCTCCCACATTTAATCAACACTATGCTAGATGCGGAGACTAGGGAGACTAAACAGAAAAGAATGTAAACTATCTGGTTCTGCGATGCTAGGTGTAGAGCACTGATTAAAAGGGCAACATTTCAATTGGACCTTTCAGAGGGGGTGTATTGGTGTAGATGAACAAAGAGCGTGTATGAATAAACAAAAGACAAACCAAAAGTGCTGGACTATATGTTTTGTATTTTCAAGTCAAGCTTGTATGTGTGTGCCTGTCCACTAGAGGATTGAGCAGGCGTGTAGCGTAGTGTCCACAGAGGGTTCTCAACACCACCATGCATTTTACTGCTTGTAAAGCAATCATTTCCATCCCCATCTCCCTTCCCCCACTTTTGGCTTCAGGGGCTGCTGAATCAGCACACCTTCATATGGAGAGTGGCTCCCTCAACCGAGACATTATTGATTCACTTCCGTTTGTAAGGGGGAAATGTTCCCGAACCTCTTAGACCAATTCTGCTGTGCTGCACAGTCAGAGCACTGTTGGGTATTGGACTAAGAAAGGAGTAAAGGGGTGGGGTGGAGCACCAAATTAGAAATATACACTCATATACAACAATGTGTCTTAAGGAAAATGAAACGTACATTATAAGAACAGGAGTAAAACACACATTCACATAATTGTACGGAAAAAAAGTCAAATACTGATCAGGATATAGAGATTCATTCAAAAAGTTAATTTATCACATTGATGAGTCATTTATTAATTTTAATAGGACAAAAAACATACATTTAAAGCTATGTAAAACTTTCCATTTTTATAGTTCCATTACAGACAATTCATATGTTGTTACAGTTCACAGTTGCTGACATAAGCAAGTGAACTTAAAGGAGGCAATGCAGTGAAAATAAAAGAAAAATGTCACTAATATTCAGAACATTGGATTAGAAATGGCTCAGCTTTTGTCTTTTATTTTAGACCATCTAACACAACTACACAAAATCCATGGGCTTGCTTTACAACGACAGAGATGTTGGCATGTGGTTGCAACTCTGATGAGAGTGTCCAATACTGTGAATGACACTGCTGAACTTTTCTCTCCTAAGATTAGTTAATCTGCAAGCCTTTCTGCATAGTTTTTAAATATTCTTCCTTCTGGTACCCTGGCTTTCTCCCAAAGTCCAGATACATGCTTGTTAGGTTAACTGGTGTGTGGTGAGAGTGAGCGGGTGGTTGTCTCTCTGTGTTGGCTTTCTGATGGACGCAAAGACAAATATCACACAATTCCTTCCGATTAGAGATACCAGTCAAAAATAATGTGGCTTGGCAGTTGCAGGTAATATTTTTCTCCCTTCACATGTTTGTTCCTCCCACTAGTGTGAAACGGATGTAAATTGAATTGTGGCACAATTGTCAGAGAATTTATTAGACACTATTTTTATGTGAATAGTCTCCATACCAAAGTTCTGACCTCATTGATTATTGCCTGTGTGGGCTGTTTGGGTGCATTACGTGGCTGGACCTACACCTGACTAACTGCAGCAACGTTGAACAAATAATTTGGTCAGCTGACTTCCTGAACATACTGAATGATCAGGTTATTCCATCAGTGTGTTTTTTCTTTCCTGGCAGCATGGGGATATTCCAAGATAACACCGCTATAATTCATTAGGCTCGTATTTTCAGCACCACAGAACTCGGAGCTGAATCATTTTTGATGTACAGCAGTCAGACTCTCCCATCATCCATACAAAAACTTGTGAAAAATGAATGCAAGGCTGGATGGAAACAAGTCTTGTGAGATTGTTGTAGCTTATAGAAACAATGCCACATTGAATGCAGGTTGTAATCAAAGCTAAAGGCAGTCCAATGAAATATTGGAGTGTGTGATCTCTTTTTTTGGGGGGATCGCTCCTTTCTTTAGGCCAGGCAGTGTATTATTTAAACAGTTTTGGCTTGTAAGTTAATCAATAAGGGGAAGATCAGCATTTCTCAACCCTGGTCCTCAGGTAAAACTGTCCTGCATGTTTTAGAGGCCACTCTGCTTTAACACACCTGATTCAAATCAACTAAATTTCTCATCAAGTTTTTTTTTTTTTTTGCAGCCTGTAAAGAACAATTTATTTCATTCAGGTGTGTTAAAGCAAAGTTGTCTCTAAGACATGCAGGGCAGGGGTACTTGAGCGCCAGGATTGAGAAACACTGGAGTAGACAGCTTTACAGAGAAAATGACTCAACTTCAGAAGTTATAATGATATAGTTTTTTTCTTCTTTTTGACTCACTCGCTTTGGCTTACCTATACACCATATTTAACTGGTGTGCACTTTCACTTCAGTGTGGGCTCGGGCCAGTGAGCTACATCATTGCTTCATTTGGATCAAACTCCAGAACTCAGGAGTAATTTATCTACATAGTGGGTGTGTGTCTAACCTTCAGGTCTCCCACTCTGCCACAAGGAGAAATCAATGCCAGAGTGTACAACAAAGAGTACCATTCTCCTCTCTTAATTCACCAAGGTAAAGATTTGAATAATTTATTTGTTATTCTTCTGCTGTAGACCATTCATCAATGTGCATCAATTGTATTTTACATGGAGCTTTCTACTATTTTGTTTTTTAATTCCCATATATACTGTATATAATATATATATATATATATATATATAATTAATGTTGATGTTGCTTTCTCAATTAAGTTGGTAATGACTGTAATCATCAGACCATGGGAAAGTTCTGCACACTGTAGCATATGGATACATAATTGATTTTCATGTTAGAAAAACATAAGCATTTTCTGTTCTTGGAAAGGTTCACTGTGGTGTTCAAACTTAAAATTCATGGTCATTCACATATTTGTAAATGATAAAATCAGCCACACTGTTGACACTTTTTAACTTGTCTTTTGTCACCTGATTTTGTTTGACTGTGTCCACTTTGGAGTGCTTTTTATCTGTCCTAGAAACTGTAATACATGTCCCACACATTAGCATAGACACATCAAGATTTAGACATGTGTGAGATTTGTGGGGAAGCAGTTTGCTGCTATCAGTCAATTTGTATGTCTGTGTTTAATACTGGAGCTTCAAAAAACCTACTTCAGTATCAAGATGAGTTTTTTTTCTCTCTCTCCTCTGTGTGTGTGTGTACACACGTCTCTGGTGTCACTGATATTAATCCAGACTAGGGAATATGTGTGCCTTTGCATTTTCTTTTTGTGTGGTCTTTAACACACACACACACACACACATACACACAGGTTTAGGAAGATGCACACACCGCAGGTGTCTCGCTATCCTGTTTTCCCATCTCCTGTGACTCTGTCTAGCTGGTACTGCTTGAGTGACAGCTCTTGGTTTGTCTGGGTATCCGTGGTTACAGCCCAGAGGCCTGTGTCGGGGGACCCAGACCTGTCAGCACTCTCTGAATCCTGAAACCAGAGATGGATAGCCAAAAGCCACCTCTGCCCTGAGCTCTGCTCATCTCTTTTGCTTGTTTTTCTCTTTATTTTAGACCATTCTTCTAAACAGACCTATTGTCAACAGCTTGACACTGCGGAAAATGAAGCCCAATACGTCTTGTTACCTGTTTCCCTTTCAGATACCGGAGAGCAGCTTGAGAACAAAAGCAAATTCAAATCAAAGGATTGGTCCAGTGAGCCACGACCGTTGCCTACTAATGATTGCGGCTTTTGATATTTTCCTAAAGTGATAGACAAATCTTAAACCTTGGGCTAATATCTGGGATCTTCTATCTCACCGGTTATCTCAAGATCAGGTGTGTGCTTGTATCCAGTACCACAGTGCCGCTGCTTCCGCCCTGACAGAGACCTGCTTGACATCTCCGATGCCAGTACCTCTTCTTGCGATGGCTGAGACCCCACAACTGATGGATGAAGACAGAAAAAGAAAAAAAGCTGATAAGGTCAAGAAGGAGAAGAGAGCTTGAGTGTACATGGTGGGGTGTGGGTTTGAACTGGACTGCCTCAGGCTCGGGCCGTTAAGGGTGGTAGCAATGCTGCTGGAGTATATGTGCGAGCTCCCAACCGGCTAATGAGAATATTTAACATTTGCTGAGTCCACAGTGTGTTGAAAGTCATTCATCACTCCACTGATTTAGTTCTTGCTAGTTGAGCATGTTGATTGTGCAAGATGCCTGCCTTTGGGCCAGAGCAGGATTCTAGGGAGGTGCGTTTACTGCAGAGAGATACACCAGAATTATGGAGCAAAGTCGTTTTACCATACATAAGGAAACTTCCACACAGCTACGAGGCTTTCCTTCATTATCAAGTAATTCTGCTGTAGATTTATTTTTGTACAATAAACAAGAATGGCTAATTAAACAAACCTAAAATATGTTTATGCATGCATTACCTTTAAATGTTAACATCGAGGAATGCATGGCTCTAGTAACTAAATCCAAGGATTTTCTTCAATGTTTTTGTGTTATTTAGGATTTTGTTTTGCTTCTGGACAGTTTTTGAAAAAAAAAATAAAATCAATTTCAGAAAAGCAAAGGTGTCATTAATCACATTTGCTTTATCTGACTAGCTGAATGAATGAACAGTGAAACAATTAATTACACAGCTGTAAAATGGTGAAATATTTTCAATTAATATAAATGACACAGTGTAAAATCCTGACACTGATTGACTAGGACTAAAAGTTGAGTGCAGTTGGCAACTTAATGCTAACTTTGACCCTACCTAATGTCACAGCCTATCATACTGTGGTAAATAGAGTGCGACGTTGTTTTCCAAGAAAGTAGAAAAATCTCTAATGCCTCTGAAAACATGTAGCTAAGACATTTGTAATTTTAGCGTGAAGTCCTGATAAAGCACAACTAAATTAACCATATGAGCTAAACACAATTTGTTAAAACAAAAACTTATTCTTTAAAATTAGGTTTTAAAAGCTATGAATAAATAAGTGATCATCTCTGTTCTTATTGCTGTTGAAGGTGCTCATTAACTGTTCTTACACTAGTTGGTCTTACAACATTAAACAAAGCATACAAAGGAAAATGAAACGCGCACACACACGAAGCTGAGATGAGACGACAAAAGCTTAAAAGAATGTAAAATGTGTTCTGCAATTATTAGCAGTATCGACCAGTTATCTGTTAATTTTTGTTGTGACTTCACAATCCGTAGAAGTAACTGGTTTCATTTTGATAATTCCAAAGCTGATATTAGTGATGATCCTCAACTCTGTGCCAGCATGGTCTTGCAAGAAATCATTATGCAGAATACAGCTCCAATAAATTATTATAAATAATAATAATAATTAAATGCATGTTGTGATGAGATGCACCAACTTGGAAAAACGGATATTTAACTAGTTAGATATCACATGTTTAGTAGATGATAGTTTGCAAATTAAGCACATTTCAGGCACTCGATAACAGCATTCATATGCTGTCATTCAGATAAAATGACCTAAATATTTCTGATCTCATCTTCAATAGTGGTTGTAGAAATCATATATATATAGAAAAAGCTAATGCACTTACTCATAAACTTGGTCTGTTTGAGTAGGAAGCACTGTTGCTGCGCTCTGAGCTACACTGGTTGTATGTTCAGTGGAGATTCAGGGAATGAAAGTCATTGTTCGATGAACACATGCACAACCTTGCACAGCTGATGTGTTTTTAATTAAAACGGCATAGCTCACCTTGAAGCAAACGCTACGTCCCGAACCAACAAGATGAGAAGCGGGGATTGCCTTTGGGTGCATGCTGGAGTGTAGAGTTGGACATTTTTCAAACGGAGAGTTACAACAATGACTACTCTCAAATAAAACAGCCCAGTGGCATTGTGTTTACGTCCTTACATACTGATTTGCACTCTATTTTGTTCAGCTTATGAACTAGCTTTGGGATGAAGTGAAATCTCTTGCACTTCTCCCTTTCTGGCTTTGAAGATGTAGAATCCCTCAGGTGTGATTGTTATCTTTCACCTTCAAGAGCAAAAAGGAAAACAAAACAAATAAGAAAAAAAACTTGGAGCTTTCAGACACATCATACCTGTCATAAAATCCCTGGCCAGAGGTGTGCAAGCTCAAGGGTCACATTAATGATTTTTATGGTACTAAATGTGTGACTTTTTGTTCCAGAGACATAAAAGACTCACTCAAAAAAGGGTCCAGAACCACTGTGTTTTGAAAAAGTAGCATTCAGTCATTCCTGATGCAGTATTTACCATAATTTTAGTCAGTTTCTTCATGTATCACCATAATAATGGTGGTGGTGATGCAAAAGATAATGATGGTGAATGGAAGCGGCTGAAAATGCCATTTTGGGACTTTACCTTACTTTTATTTCACTTTACTAGTCAACGTTCAGCTCAAAGGGTCTATTTCCTTTGTCAGGAACTCAATTTTCAACTCTTGAAACAACATAAGAAGCTGCATCCTTATACAAAACCCTGCACATCTTTTTGTTTTGCCCGATTTGGAGTTTTCATTCATTTGGAGTAGATATGCAGCTTATAGAATGTAACAGTGTTGTGATCCATCAAACCTGTCGGTTAAAACCATAATTATGTAAACTATCATTAAAGTACATGCTAACCTGTTAATCTGACTTTAGCAGTTGACTCTTGCACAGATTTGAATGTGATAAATGTTTCGTAAGTCAGACCAAGCCGTATTGCCATGGCTAAATGTGATATAAAAGCACCATGGTGATCTTTCAGATGTGACACTTACACTTTCAGTTACAATCTGATCAATGGAAAGTAGTGCATGCACAATATGAAAGATGTGTAAATGCTAATGCATCTAAATGCAATCATCCCCTCCTCCTCACCAGATAATATAATGTAAAACCCCATTTTTCAAGTGTTTTGAAGCCGCTTTCATAACCTTTTTAAGAGGTTCTGCAAATATAAAATGGAAACAGATGTGATTTGCATCATTTTAAAAATGACTTCTACTTATGTGTTACATATAATTGCATTATTAAATTCTTTTTATTTTATGCACCTTTTTGCATTTTTTTTGTCAAAATCCAATCAAATGTAGCTTTACATGCAGTTATTTGGATGTATGATATATTTGAGGGAGGATAAAGGCTTATATTAATTTTGATTTTAATTTGAAAAAGTTCTCTTACTTTCCTAAATCCTCCAATAGCACAATGTGTAATCCTATATATCAGAAAGAAGAGAGCTCTTTCACCATGACATTGTGGGCTTATCAAAATTTATCTTCCACTTTGAGTTCTTAACTGGGGCAAAGAAGAGGGGAGGGGGGAGGGGGGGGGGGTAGAAAAAAAAAAGGTTAACGAAATCTAAAAATCAAGAGTAGATCTCTTAAGCCATTTCCCACAATAGTGTCACAAAGGGCCACTCCATTCTGACTGACCAAACAAACACTTCTTATCACCTGATAAGACCTGAAAGACTCTTGCCTTCTTTTCATATGCTTTTCTTGGCGACCTTCACATAACCAGCTTATTTTCGCGTTCACAGAAAAATATGTACCTACATGTGCTACCAAAGCAACAAAACGGGCAACCCTGATAGCCTTTCCAAAAAATAAGAAGAGCCCGTACTGTGTCTCTGTGATGTGTCAAACCACCCAGTGACCGTGATATGACCTTACTGAAATACAGAGTGGTGGGGTTATATTGAGGTGAATGTGCATGTGTGTTTGTGCTGGTTCATGTTCTTATTTTTCTTTTTTTTGGTCTGTGTGTGTGTATGTGTGTGCACGCTCAAGCGCCCATGAAAGAGACGATGAACCGGTCCTGTAACCGAAGAGCAGCCTCGCACTCTACCTGACCCCCGTGGCGATGAGCATAACATGAACACTAAGACTGCAGCAGCCCAACCCAGTCTCGCCAAGACACGGCGCAGCTCAGCACAGGGACCCATGACTATTTAATGACCGTTTCCAGGGCGCGGGCCCGGAAAAATGCTTCCTCCTACCAAATGTGTGTTTTCCTCATCCTCTGAGAATGAACCCCTGTGAGTGAACATGGATGACGGTTGACAGAGAGCATGAGAAAACCATCTCTTTACGACTGGATTTTGATATGTGATTGTTTTCTTCCCTGAACTCAGCAGATTTTCTCCACTGATCTGTCAATTTTGAGTATTTTCATGTTCAAGCGGACGATGAGTGGTGGGCTGAAACAAAGCCAACTCCCACTGACCCCGAGCCGCATCCATTTTTAATGGGATGTAACAGCAAAAGATCCATTTTTAAAAGGACATGTGCATCGCTAACAGCGTTTCTATTTATGAAGCAGCATTCACCAGGGCATGCTGTCTGTCGTAATCACAGCGATTTGAGCAGTAAGCAAAGCCCTTCATAATTACCTCCATTAACACTGCAAACATGGACAACATCCATTTCTGGTATTGTCAAAACAGTGAGTGCGGCAGCATATTTTCTGTTTTGCAATGTTTAAAAAGCATCTTTTTATGTTTCATGTGCTTTTGAAATAGTCTTAATCCTTTTGAATTTGTATAACCAAGTTTGGCTTGTGTGTTTTCGCATCAAGTTACTAAATTAAGCTTCTACATGCATATTATGTTTACCTGAGCCATCAGTTTGAAAATATTTCTCCAAAGTCATCTTTAAAAACTGAGATGTCTTAAGTTTCCTGTGCATCTGTGGAAGGCCAATATACTGTTAATGTTTTTTATAAAGACATTTTTTACCCTGCTTGTCAAACTTTGCACCAGCCTTTAGGGTTTCATTTAATCCTAAAGCTTAATCTTAAAGTTAAGTAAAACAAATATTTAGTCATTTTTGCATGTTTATTTTGAAATGAGAATTATTTAAAAAAAAAGGCACAAGAGTTTTTCTCTGCTTTTTCCCACAATTTTTTTTTGATGGCTATGTCTGAATGAGCTTCTGGAGCTGGTTTTCCTGTAAAAAGTTGCTTTAGCTCTTTGCACCATGTTGATATCAAAGTCTTTTTCTACCTATGTGGCAACAACTAACTAGAAAAACATCTACCAGCAGCTGTGCCATAAATACCATAATTTGTAGTTTTACAGATATTTTAAGATATTTGATCAATTATTTTTATTCCAACCTCACCCTTTAAACAAACATGTTGATTACAATAGGTACATGTTTTCCACTATATGAAGTCATACGCATATCGTTCCAGACAAAATAAAAATGTGAAGACATCAGTCATGAATAATAATCTTTTTAAAAACTCACAAAAATTTATATGACGGAGTTCGTATAATGTTAATATGATTTATACATGGCTTATATTGCAAAATTTAAAGGAAGCATTATGTACGTAAATATAAGAAACTTGGATTGAAGTTACGATTGTAATCTTTACATGCATTTGAATAGATCAGAATAATACTTTATTAGTCCTTGTGGAGATTAAATAAAATTTAAACCATATTAACAAATAATGAACAAACACTCATTTTGCGAGGATATGACCTCCTGCAGTAATGCTCAGCTTAGGTGAAAAAACCTCTGGTTGAAGACCCTCTGCACACACTTTACAATGCTGAGTGTTTTTCAACAAAGCGAGCAACATGTGTATTGCAAATGCATTTATTTTTTGTTTTGAGAAATAACTTTGTGGAAACAAAACCTGAGTTGAAATAAGAATATTGCAGTTGTAGTCATTTTCTATTGGAAATGGCATAAGGATATTGTCATGTCAGCTGGACTCTTTGATCTGGTCTTTTTGTCAGTAAATGCGCCACAAAGCTAACCAAAGCAAAAAAGGTGATTCATTAGGTAGGATGTTGAAAATGTTTTCTGACTTTTTCAAGGTCCCATTTATCTATACCCTCAATGGAAGCATAACTGCAAAACTGGCAAGGCATAGTCTTTCCCTAAACTACATATTTTTATCAGCACTTGAGTCGGCTTTGGCTGATTGCATTTTTGACCGAGTAAACCCCCCTTCCCCTTCTTCGTGACAGACGTGACCAGATAAACTTGGCTGCCATGGCAGGGCGGGGCTTCAATACCATTTACAAGCTACAGAGAAAGCGAACATGGAAAGTTGCCACATTGCGTCTGATAGCAAATTGAAAATTCTGTCTCTACAAGCACCTGCACATTACTTGTGTACGTTTGCGAGTGAATCAAAATTAGTGTATGTAGTTGGATGCTGAATTTTTCCTTCCGTTTCTCCCTCCAGGCTTTTTTATTTCATCACCTGAGATATATCCATAAATAAAGCAATCTTTCATTGTTCCTTCTTTTGTTCCGCTTTGGCACACACATGATAAAAACCTTTCTCCTTTATTTTCCATCTCTGTGGTCGTTGCTTTCCGAACTCGGAGCAGCGACTGTAACAACTCTAATTAAAATTAAAGCCACAAGCGGCGTTGGAGGCCCTCGCACTTACAGCGCCTTTTGCCGTTCGCTGCAACCGCGTCCCCTGGTGACCCATCTTCCACCCTTCACTCACCCTCAAAGCAGTCAGAATTCACATCAGGTCATTACAGTCTTCACAACATACCATGTAGGCTTTTATATAAAGTCCTGACTTCATCTACACATGCCTTTTGTGGTCAGCATGTAATTGGAGTGACCCCTGATCAGTTTTGTGCAGATTGCATGTTGCATTTCAGAAATTGAGCAAGATTGTGCTTGATAGCGCATCATTAATGTTGAGCAGGCACTACAGCCACACCTATCGATGTGCCTAAAAGCTTTTGATAGCTTTTAATCATAAGGGTCCTATGATCATGCTGTAAAAGTTTGAACCCAACATGACAAAATCCCTAGGACCAGTTCGATCAATCGTTAGAGGCAAAAACGCATGCAAAAAAAATTAGAATTCAATTTAAAATGGCTGACCGTCCAATGAAATGAGCCCATAGGTCCAAGACACTTTTTTTATTAGGTCCTGAGTAGTTGCACTTGTGTACAAAATTTCATGCATGTCAGTCCATTGAGTGGGTGGGGCTAATCGATTGAAATTTTGTAAGGGCGCTACTTATGTATTTTACTCATGTATGTAAACATGTTTTAATTTGACTGAGTTCATAACTTGGCTGACTGCATCCATGCCAAGTTTTGTTGAGATCAACCTTTCAGTGGACGTGTTTATAGGTACTTCCTGTTTCATGGCATCCGACCGTCATTGGCCATATTTACGTTTGACTTTAACTTAAAATTTTTGCTGCTACATCTTGAATGGGTTTTCAAGTTGTGAAGCAGTTTCAAATGTTTGGGATCAATTCCTGAGGAGGATTGCCAATATGTGTGGATAAAAAACACTTGTTGGAAGTAGGGTGTGTACGCAAAATATAGTGGGTTTTTGAGGACCTTCAGTCTCCCAAAAATGCAGTTCATTTATGGAATGAAAACAAAAGAAGAAGAAAACAGAATTATAAACATTTAGCATTTCAATAGGCTTTCGCATTGCCTGCGGTCCTCTGCCTAACAAGAATCCCCTTTGTGGCTCAACAGACAAGGAAGAAAAATGGTAGCATTTTCTAGCATTTTAAGATTTTTGCTTACGTGGTGTAAACTGGAGGAAAGTAATGAGCAGGCAAACCAATGCAAAGATTTGCAGCTTTTAAATGTCAGTATGTTGCAAAGGTTCAACTCAGGGAAGGTGAATTGTGGGTTCCCCAAAGAATAAATCTGGAGAACCTGACTCGAACTGCAAAAAGCTGATAAGAGCTTGGCAACTACAGGTAATGTCAATCCCAGGGTCCACTATAATATTTCACTGCCATTTAGAGAAATGACCCTGACAAGCATTGAGGGGGTGCTGTTAAATTGCTTGAGGGTTTCTAATCTGTGAATGTAGCTCAACACCCATCGTGCATTTTCCAATAAGATTTAGTCTGCCTCAGAATTATGTTCTGTTATTTTTTTTTCTAAGGAGAAAAAAACATTCAAGCATCAGGTTTTCCCATCAGAAGGAAAGAAAGCCCCTTTTAATCAAATCGTAACACTAGGATGGTTCCGGTTTTATGCTAGCTTGTCTCTCTCATTGCATCCAAGAACACAGTTGTTTCACTCAGACCTTGTCTCTGTGGTTGTTTAAATTCAATATGCAAAATGCTGCTCTTACTTCTACCCTGTGGTCACTAAACAACTGTGCCTGCTGTCAACCTCCCCTGCTTATTGCTTCCTCGTGATAAGGATGGAAAAGTATTTTGTTGTTTGACTGCAGAATTTGACTGGAATTTCTGGAATTTTAAGGAGAGACTATCTCATTTCCAGTCTGTTATATTAGTGTCAGTGTCTTGCTCAAAGCCTGCATTCACTTGATGAACAATACGAGACACCGAGTCGCTCAAGTGGCCTCCACAGAGCTGTTTGTCGTGTTATAATCAATACTTCTAAATTCATATTTACTCTAGTTCTGGGCTCAGTTTGGATCCTTATGCTTGCTGGGCATGCTGTACCAATCACTGTATTGTCATTTACAGTAATAAATAGGAAAAGAGTGGCATTAAAAAGCTCCTCTACCATATCAGATGAGTTCAGCAGTCATGCAGTCCACTCACTGCCTGGACTGCTGATTGAATTTCCTCATTATTGCATTATATCCCTGAAGATGGCTCCTGGCTATGTGATGTGTGCTTTATTTTACTAGCTAACCCCTCTTCCACCTCCATTTTGCCCCCATGGCTCCACCCTCTCATTGCGTTTTTTTTAGCCTGAGTCAGCATTGGGCCTATTCAATTTAATTAACAGTTGGTGGTTTTAGTAGCTGCTTGTGCTTCAGTCCACTCATGGTCCTGGATTAATATGACAGCACAGTAAAGAAGCAAGCAGATCAATGGCACATCAGATTGATTTTTCACTTGATAGATTTCAATCAGATCTCTAAGCAACTGACAATCAGTAGCTGTCACCTCATTATTTTTGCGATTTTGTAAATGATGCAAAGAAAGGAGCGGACGTGGCTGCGCTCTGTATGGCGAGGTATCGCTTACAGTTTGCTGACAAGTTAGCAAAAAGCTATTGTGAGTGGGTTCATTATGTTGACTGACAACTTTGGTTCACACAGTGCTAGTGCTGACTCACACAGTGTGGGGAAACTATTTTTACATTTAGCCACATGCTACACCTAGCCACATTTTCCTACTCATGTTGGTCAGATTCAGACTGATTAAGTAATCTAATTTCTCTTGCTGCTGTAAAATGTTCAGACTAAATTGGTGTGTAGATGCTTATCGACTGCATTTTTTTAAATTAGCAAGCTGTCAAATTCATTCTCATTTTCATTCTTCGGGATGACACAACACATCAGGCAGTAAAGAACTAGTCTTATAACAAGAAGGGGCTCTGCAGCCGATAATGTGGGCCCAACAGTGCAATGATCTCAACATCACGAGCCAGTGTGGGATTACATAAAGACATGCAGGACACCAAAGAAGGCACCAGAGAATTGTGGCAAGCTCTTGCACTGTCTGCAAGAAAGCAATTATTTCTGCAAGCATCTTCCCTCAACTTTTAGAAGCTATAACCTTGTGCATTATATGTTATATTTATGTTGATGTAGTTGAGATGTCATGTGTTCTGAAACTTAATCAAAACAGGATCTTTTGGATTATAATATGTGCACTTTAAGATTAGCTTTAATTTTGAATTGATTATTTTTATGAGCAAAGACAACATTTAAACAGTACATGCTGGAGTACCTATAGGTATCACTGTCATTAAAAAACAAATAAGAAAAAAAAATCAAATAAAATTACAATAAAACACACCACTGGGAAAAAGCAGCTATTACATTCTGATGAACTCAAGAAAAATTCCACAATAAAACCCCATGTGTATTGCCAAGAGTGATCTTTGCTCACATCATCTTCTAAGAAAAGGAAGGCAGCAGAAGAGCAGAGGTGAATGCAAATGAAGAGGGGTCAAGTCATTTAATTCATGGTAATTAGACTCCTCCATGGCACTGAGGATGGCTTTTTCGGCTGTGGCCATGAGTTGCATTTCCACAGATTGGAACCTCTTTCTGGAAATAAAGGTTTTCGTTGAAATCCACTGAAGTTTATACCAGCAACAAGGCAGGAAATTGTAAAGCAAATGCTACTTTCACTTCCTTATTTATGTTGTCATCCACAGCTTAATAATTGCATTTTGCTCTTAGGGAAAACAGTGCCAATCCAATTTTCTGTCTTTGACAGCAGTTTGTTCAATGCATACATTAATAAATTTAACTTGCGTTCTTGATTGTACATGGTCTCTCATCCAAAAGCACATTAGTAACTTTGGATATAAATCCAATTTTAAAGCTGCTGATGCTGATGGATTTGTTTAACAGACAACTTTGTTTATGCGTATAATTTCCTCCTGCTGTTGAAAGTGCTGAATGTTGAGTTATCTTGGTAGAATTTTATTCATACTAAAAGGAGAATTATACAGAATTTATGTGTAATTTTCACCCACCTGATGACTTATAAATTTTCCCAAACTGATTTTTATTGAACTCTCATGAATCACCATGGGTGACCTTTATCCTGCACTTCGGTAAACTACCTCACAGAGCAGGATAACAAAAGTAAGTGTGTGTGGTGAGTGTGGGTGTAAGCAAAGTTCACTAAAATCCACCCTGGAATAGATTTCCATATCATAATTCTGCTGCTTGAACAAGCAGGCATGCGTGTAATGAGTCAGTATTGGGCTCCAGTGAAGGGTCATAGCGCTCCCTGACAGTCTTGCATCCACCTAATGATAATGCTTCTGCTTGGATTTTGCCACAGCCACATTCTGCAGGTTATTAATCATTATTTAAGCTTTAAAATATAAAATGGGACCATATACTGTTGTATATCAACAGCACAATTGATCATTTTCCATAAAGCAATGACCTCCATGAACTTTATAAACTTTTCTATAACCCTATTTTTTCTTTCTGCACACCCTTCACCTGTAAAGTGAACATTTATTCCTGAAAAGTAAAGCTATGTCCACACATACGTGGGAATTCTGCACAGTATTATTTTGCCTTGAAAAAAAAAATTAAAAAAACATAAGTTGTTGTTTTTAAAGGAATTTGTGTTCTGTAGCAGTGTCCTAAATGTCTTTGTTTTTCATTATTGTTGGCATATAGTTGTAAACATAATCAGCAAAAATCTAAACTGTCTTGTTGATTTTAGCGCTGGTATGGTATTGGTTACATAAGTTCATGACAGAAGCTACGCACAAGGGGGCAAATAATCTGTGGATGCAACTGATA
This sequence comes from Pseudomugil tenellus, assembly GCA_037177515.1. NCBI lineage: Eukaryota > Metazoa > Chordata > Actinopteri > Atheriniformes > Pseudomugilidae > Pseudomugil > Pseudomugil tenellus. The sequence continues at coordinate 6,475,871 of JBAMHX010000025.1, read as the reverse complement.
ACAGCCTTCCTCATTTTGTACACAGCTTGATCCTCCAAGAGTCTTCACTTCGGAGGATGTTTTCCCAAAAGTTGTGATCAGTTCTTTTACTTAAACAGACCTAATTTAAAAACTCGCACACAATATATGTCATACATTTTTCATGTCAAGTTGCAAAGTCAATTTATTGTTTTTACCCTTTGCGTGTCAGCCTTTTATTGAAGAAGCCTTTACATGTACTTGATTTTAAAGAATCTTTCATGACATTGCTTTGTATGCATCAGCTTTTGGCTAAATCATGCATTTTTTGGTCAAATGCAACCTGGAGAAGAACCATTATCAAGAAAGTTTATCCTAAATTCATTCCTAGATTGTTTGCTAATCTTAGGCTGATTTTTAATTCTCTAGGCACCGGGTCGAAGTGGATATATGAAATATGGCAGCAACAGCTTTATTGTTGCTGGAAAAAAGGGAAGAAATGTGAAATCTAATTAACATTGTAAGACAAACGAAAACACAATACAGTTAAGAAGTTTCAAATAAAGTTTATCCATGTAATTTGAGTACACGGCAGAAAGTATAGGCTTCCCATACTGTTGTGTTAAACTTGCTCAGCTCGTTTGTTGTTGTTTTGCTCAGTTTTTTTCAGTGTAACAAAGACATGCCTAATTCTCAGCTGCCGTCACAGTACCTCAGACCACTTTTCAGGGCCTGTGTAGCTCAACAGTATATTTATTCCAGCTTATTACCAAGGAAGAATTTAACAAGTAAATCTTCCATACACAATAAAAAAGTCAGCCATGACATGTTCTGACTAAACTTTCTTAAATGAAAATGAAAATATCCTCAACTCTGTATACAGTCTTGCCTTGAACTGCGATCCCCCTGTGTGGAATAAGCTGCTGAGCATGCATTTGCTTTTCCATGCAATCGATTGAAAGGAGAGGCGAAAAAAAACGAGAGAGAGAAAATGTGTACTGAAGAGGACAGACGTGAGGGAGACTGCAGACGCAGTAAATCTAATGTTCCGTATGGATGTCTGGGTTGCTTTTATATATCTATGAAGGATGAACAAACACACAACATGTCAACACACAAATGTGCATCAAGTACATGCAAGTAGGGGGTCCACAGCTGTGGTCATTTATTATGGCTGGTTGAACACCAATGCTACCAAATCAAACTTCCAATTCCTTGGATACAGAAGCAGCCTTGAGCTATAGATGCGACTTCAAAATGTGTGTTGTGCATCGTCTGTGTGTGTACTCTTGTGTAATGTGCTTCATATGTGTTCAGACACCCAGCTGCTATAATGATATATTAAATAACGGAGAAGTGTGTTTTATGCTCCTCTCTGATAGTCCTTGTGTGTGAGTGTGTTGTGATTGGAGGTCAGTCAGAGTGCAGTGAGAAAAGTGTGTCATCAGGGAGGAGGTACTCTGGTCCCTCCTGTGGTATTTTCAGCTAAGTGAAACACCAGCACCACTGACAAATAACTGATGCAGAAGCCATCTCTCCATCTCTTTTCTCTCTCACCCTCTCATTGACTAAGTTCCCTCAGCACACATGCGCACAAACACACACACCGGCACTTTGTCACAACCAGTTACACTATTTTGGAGTATTTTGCACATACTGTACTGTGCACACGCGGATAGAGGCAGTAAAAAGCACATACACACAGAATTGCAGAAACTCTTTTGTTTTGTAGTCATACACAGTGGAGCAGAGAATTGTTTTGTCGCATTAAGTCACATAGTCTTAGACTGTCTCTCACCCTTTCACACAGTCTGACAGAAAAACTCACACTTAGATGGAATTTACTGATTCGCATGTATACAGTAGTCTTCGGAGCATGGAGATGTACGTCCAGGCAGGAGCCAGTCTAATGTGAACGCATGTCAACAGAGAGGCTTACTCATACCTACAGACTGACTGTGAAGCATGAACGAAAAAAAAAAAAAAAATCAGTGCTTTTAAGTATTGAATTTTTTTCTTCTTTTCAGCTGCTTTAAAGTAATCGCACGATTCACAAAGTCTTTTTTTTTTTTTTTTATTATTATTTGCAGGCAGTTGGGTTTTCGTCTACATGAGGCGAGTTGCAGTTAGGTCAGGTTGAGATCAGGGGATTAGCACAGCCACTGCTGCATATTCAACGTGTTTACCTAGTTGCTGTTGTACTGACCATAAAGTCTTTTCTAATAATTTTTGCCTGAGCGGACACTTTATCAGTCTTCTGTGACACCAGCATTAAACATTAGTGACCCACTTGAAGACATGCAGATCCATATGCACGCCATCCTATCCATTTACAGATTATTGAGGATAAAGTTAAATGTTTCAAAGATTTTTTTCAGAAAAAACCCCCTCCATCCTTTTTTCCCACATCACTTTTCTCTCTTTTGGTAAAGTCTCATCTGGCTTTTAATACTGGAGGTTTACGAGTGGTTTGCACCCTGTGATGCTCACTCTCTTTGCTTTTATAAAGCCTTCTCTTTGCGTTAAACATGGATAATGATATACCTACCTCCTGGAGAGTGTATGTCATTTGGGTGAATGTTGTGAAGGAGTTTTTCTTCACTGTGGAATTGATCCTGTGATCATCCACCGCTATTTTCTTCTACTGATCTCAAGCTATTCTACAGTCATAAGCGTTTATCCAAATTGACTTACATGTGATAAATGATCAATTAACCATCAAGCTGAGCTAAACACTGTTCTTTTTTCATTGATTTAGACATGATGTTCACACTCTCTTTGAATTTGTTTTGGTTTACACAGCCTGATGGCTGCATAAAATGCCACAGTTGGAATCAACTTCTGAGCATTTACTTGTTGAGTTTGTAAAGAAGTCACACATTTCACTTTACATTTAAAACCGTGAAAATCAGGCGCATAGATATTAAACAGCTGTAACTCCTCCATTTCTTTTACCACTACCAATAAATACTGTCAAATTAAAGCTATGAGTTTGCACTTTGGGCCGAAGCTGATCATATAAATGTAAACTGAATAGAATTTGGGAAATGAATGAAGAATTGAAGAATTTTTTTAGTTAAATTTGTTTTCATACGACAAACATTTAGCTATAATTAAGCTGAACTGGTTCAAACTGCCTAAAAAGGATTTTGTGAATCAGCAAAAGACTTCAATTCATTACAGACATCACATGCCAAACACAATCAACCCCAATTATTCCAAAATTCTGATCCATCAAGAGAGAAAGCTTTAAGATTATTGGTGGTTATTGGTATTTTATCAAGGAGAAAAAAAGCCAGACTCATTTGTACCAGTTACCCAAATGTGAAATTTCCCCACTGACGTTGTTTGTTATGAGATTTGTAATTAAATTGGGCTATTGCTGGAACAAAAGAGGCAATATTCACACCAATTTTATGCATTTATGCTGGTCTCTATTTGGAATTTAATAACATTTAGCTCTCATTTTCTAGCCTTTATGGAATAAATTATTAACTTGTTCAGAGGATAATAATCAGCAAGCGAAGTGATGGTTCACAAGCATTAATAAGCAGCTTTAGAATCTCATGGAAAAGATTCATGGAAAAGAATACTATGATAATTAGGAATGAGACTAAAAGGTGGTTGCAGGCCAGCTGTGCTTTAGTAAAGAGGTATGACAACCTGTAATAGGACAGTTGAGCACTGAAACACATGAAGTTGAATTATCCACCTGTAGTTTAGCAAAAAGTTACCTTTCTTTTATAAACTTTACTACTCTACTCTACCCCCCCCCCCCACCCCCCTGCAAAGGAACACAGAAGGATGCACATCAGCACACAGCCCAAACAGAGCTGCAGATGGAATTTACACCATACTCACATACTCGTGGCTGCGTGACCGGGATAGGTTCTGTTTGCTTGTGGTGAATGAGGCAGGCAGTGCAGTGTAGTGGTACAAATACAGTAAACACATTTCCAGCCAGGCAGGGAAGTTGTTTGAGTTGGGGAGACTGTCCCCAGCTGAGCCGACTGACTGAGAGTTTTGGGCCATGGTTCTGACAGGAACAGACCCAGAGAGGGGAAAACATGGAGGATGATGAGGACGCTGCAGGATTTATCTAGTGTGAAAAACGGAGCGAATATGACGTTTGATTATCTGGGCATTTGCTTTTACTTTTATGTTTGAGGTATAAATCAGAATGTCTAAAGCTCTTATGTAGCAGTGATCAATACGGTTGATCTTTTGACAGAATGTATAATACAATGTAAGGAGTGCATCTTGAAAGTGCTTTATCTCTTCTTGGCGCCTTTTAATGGTTTGCTTAAAAAGAAGAAATTGATTTCTTGGTTTATGCCTCAGAGTTGCTTCCATGCAGTACCAAGGGGCCCTGCAGGATTACATGTTTTTCAGCCTCTGTGTGTGCGTACGAGAAAGGGAGAGCAGAGAAGAGGGAGCAGTTGAGAAAGAGACTACATAAAGCGCCAGAGAGCGAGACTTTGCAAAAAGGGAGAGTTTAGTTTCTCCCCAGCCCTTTAGAGTTTCCCTGGTGAGTTTGCTGGCAGCTTGTTTGCTGGCGGAGAAGCAGGAGGAGCAGCAGCCGTCGGAGGTAGAGAGATTGCGATAAGCCCCTTCAGAGGCAGACAATAGACAGTATAATGCTGTTGGAATTAACGACTGGCATCCCATCGTTTCTCATCTGATTAAGACCCAGTGACAATCTTCTTGCTACAGTCTCTAGTTGTCACCAGCTATGACTAATGAACTGTGATATCCTTGTCCTCTTTCTCTCCCCTTTTCAATGTGTCACTCTCTCTGCACTTCACGCTCTATCGATTATTGAAATACTCTCCGGTCCCTCCCATTCTTAGCACACCCTGGCAGCCCCCCCTCCCGACTCCACCACCCCATCACCGCCACTACCTACCCTCTCGGCTCTTTTCATTTGCCCGTCTCCCATGCTTGCTCTGCTCCCCGTGCTGTCCTTTATCTTGTACCATTCATTTGGCTAATTTGATATTTTGAGTTGATAGAGCCCTGAATAGGTTACCGTGTTTTCACACACATTTGTCTCCATCTCCTGATCTCTCATTTCTCTCTCTATCCCCCTCTCCCTTTCTCTTTCCGCTTCCTCTCTTTTTCAGAGTAGCAATAATGAAATCAGGCGCCAGCCCTTCAACTGTATTAGTAGCATTTGTGGGTCTAAGAGACTAACAGCCTGCTAATTCTCTGCTCCTGATTCGTTAAACTGACAGGCATTTGCATAATTTAACTTCCCGCCTTTCCTCCTCAAAGGTTGCCTGCAGACCCATTTGACAATGAATGGAACTGACAGTTGTCAACGTTATGGTTTGTTTGATCAGATGCGAGTATTTGTTTAGAAATAGTTGCGAGTATCAGAGAAATACACCATCTTAAAATTGGTATTGATTTCAGAAAAGCTAAATTAACCCTTTATGCAGAAGGTTAAGTCTGACAAGCTAACCTAATTCTTTTTAGCTTTTCACCCTCTCTTGTTGGGCTTGCCTTCAAGGCAAAGAGTATTCATACTCCCACTTGTGTCACAGGAAGAAGGGTTTTTTCTGTCTGTGTAAAGCTGACAGATATGAGCAGTGGTTTCTCTTTTACCAGTTTCTTTTGAGCGGCAGTCTCAAGCCTCGCAGCACTTTCAGTGAATAATGCACTTATGCAGTCACATGCACAGCCACATGAGTCTGCAGAATTTTTGCAGAGTTCTTCCCATGATTCCTCTTGATCTGTTGTTTATGTAGTGTGCATACAGGTGGTCCATTAACCTTGCAGACTGACAGTGTCTCAAAGTAGCTTCATTATGTGGCATTATTAGCTTTAGACTGTTGCTTTTGACAGTTCATATATACACCACTGAACTCCCTACCTTCCTGGTCCCCATTGTCAGAGGGCAGCTTCAGTGTAGTCATGCTTTTCACCATAGATAAGTGGCTATATGGGGGAATAAGTCGTTTATGTGTGTGAGACGCTCCCACCTCCGTGCATTAATAAAGAGATGCAGTATCAGGTGCCCTCAATGAGAGACACAGTGAGGGGACCAAAAGGAAGAGGGAGGAGGAGGGTTTGGTGATGTGGTCTGGCATTTCAGAGGCCTCCTTTTCTTTCTTTTTCCACGAGGCTCCAGTCTTGCTGGGATTATCCAGCCGGCACACTGTGTCATGGTTGGTAAACTGCCCTGTGCCTGAGGGGAGAGCTGGGCTGAGAGGCGACGGGTTGCAAGGTGGAAGTGTCAGGAAAAGGTGGGAAATGTTCTCAGAATGCCTGGCGGTAAGCAAGTTTTATCACGGAGAAGAGGCTTGAGGGAGTGCATGAAGTAGCAGCCTGCTTACCCTCCAACTTTGAATAAGCCATAGAAAGAGTGGAAACTGAATTAACATCAACTGTATCGGTGATGCAGGGCAAAGAAATCAAAACATGTCGGCACTCTCGTCTTTAATGGATCATATTTATTGGGGAAAATGTTAAAAAATTGTGATTTTATGTTGTTGCTTTAAATACTTTAATCCCCAGTTGTTGCCATTTTTTTATTTCCAGCTTTAACAGGACAATTAAAAAACGCCTCCAAAGAAAACCAAAGGAGGTTTAATAATCTACAAGAGGGACAACTTGAGAGGGCATTCCACTCTCTTCTGATGAAAAATGACTGTGGAAATGTGTAAAACTTCACTCCCATCAGAGAACAGTTTGGCTTTTTTGTTTTACTTATCTCCCCGGCAGTCCTGCTTTTACAATACCTGTAAATTATTACTCTCTCTGAAGCGTCCTCCTTGCCACCTTTTTTCTCTCCTTTTTCTCATTCCTCTTTGTTTCTGTAACTTTCATTAATGCTCATCCCACAAACGGGAGCATCTTTCCCACGTTGATATCTTTCTGCACGCTATTGCTGACAGCTCTGGTCACACTCCATCCGTAGTCTATTTCCTAGTAGGTTCAGATGGTTTTTTTTGTACATGCTATACACAAACGCACTCCATCCCTTCCATTTGTGGAACATCTACCTCTCTACCACTCAGAGAGCCTGGGGTGGACCCTTACAGCAAATCAAATTGTACATTTCACAGCTTTTTTATGTTACTGACACTGCTGACTGTAGGGAATATTATCCACATATTTATTTCTCTTCGGGTGAAAGTTTCTTCCAGAATTTGCACTATATACTCCTAGCTGGGTTTGCCACCTGAGGTCAAAAGGGTACCAAACTGTCCCTGTTTGCTTTGCATGTGTTCCATTAGCATTGATCCTCCCCGATCTATGTGAAAACTGCAGTTAATACCAGCCGAGTAACTCAGCTTGTTTTATTTATGAACATGTGCCCAAGGAGACATCCATTACCTTCAGTGGTTACAAAGGCCCAGTCTGAACCAGTGGGGGAGTGTTATACAGAATTCAAAACTATTTCTGCCATGAATCTATCTGATTTAAGCACTTTTTTTATATAAAGGGACCCAGGGGCATTGTGGATTACACCCTAAGTATACCACGGCTCATATTTCTTCCATGAAGAATAGAAAAGCATGATTCAGACAGTTCGTAGCTTGCATTAAAATTGAGCAGCGCAGGATAAAAACAGGCTTACAAGGAAGCACCAATGGATCCTGTGCTGTTCACAGCAATTCTTTGGATGCCAATTAAAAGATACATTTTCTCTTATTTGAGGCTGATAAAATAAAAGGAAAAGAGTCTTGCTTTGTCTCGAGCTTGTCACAAGCTATAACATAACACGGATCGTTAGCCCAACACGTCATTAAGATGTGTAGGGTGTAGCAGTAGGAAAAGGGATTATAAAGAGAGAACGTGAGAAAGAGCAAGATACCTAATCAGTATCAGGCGAAATGTGCTGCTCACTTTGGTCCATTATAGTAATCAAGATTAAATGAAGTGTTTTTTTTAATTTTATAATGTTTTTTTATTTGTGGTTTGTCCTATTGCCACAGCTGTCAAAAGAACAGTAAGAATGTAGGAACAAAGAGGAGATGAAAGCTGCTTTGGTCTGTCAGTGTGTGAAAGAGGTGACAACGCATCAGCTATAGTCAAATACAAATCCAAGCTCTCTGCTTTTTATAGTAAATACATGGCATCCAGATAAATGTCATATCAAACATGGCCAATACGTGTGACGAATTTCAGAAAATCTTTATAGATCGCACAACTGTCATGCAAAAGCCAAAACCATAGAAACGGAGGATAGTCAGGCAAGTTAAATTAACATGGTGGAAAGTTTTCCAAACCACTGAATTAGATACAGACTTGTCCAATTCCGGCGAAGCATTCCTGAAAAGAATATGCACATTTCATCACATTTTGGTGTTATAGTTCTGCCACTTTTACCCAGTTGTATCTTTCACAGCAGTGGAAGTAGACTACCATGTAATTTAACACTGGCTGGTGTATCTGCTTCCAAGGAATGAACATCCCTGTCACCTGTCACTAATCAAATGAAGTATATTTTGTTTTGTCCATGAAGTTGTTGTAACGGACATCTGGCGCAGCTGCTGTCTGGAGTGTATAATCTGCCCAGCAAGGTGCCACATGTGTATTAATTAGCAAGGTTCAAGTTTGTTCTGAACCACTGAATTCTCCTTGTTGGTCTAATGAAAACTGGCCTTGATTTAAGTTATGTTTGAAATGTTTGAAGCTATTTAATCATTTTTAATCCATAGAGGATTATGTGTTGCTATGGTGTTTTGTATTTGTGTTTTGTTTTTTTTTTTGTTTTTTTTTTACCAGCATGGTCTGATGGATTTTCTGACTTGCTGTAACACAAAGGGCTGACTATGAGACAGACGATGCTGGTAAAATGATCATTTAATGAATTTTTTACACTTATTTATATTTTTTGTAAGATCAGAAACCAATGTCACCAATGTGGTTGTAGCTTTTTATGCCTTGGGGCCACTAAATTCACAACATCATTGGAGCTAATGGTAGTTTTTAGTTCCAGGGCCAGGTTAATTAGATAGCAGGTAACATACTTTATCATCTGAAAAATATTTTTAACTCAAATGTCCTTTCTATATTTACCCTAATATTTTTAAAAATGTATCTCTGACATTGAGCCTGACCAGTAAACTTCCCAATTTACAGTTGCTTGTGATGGCTGGAAACAGTCTTGCTTCTGAAACTGTATAACTTAATACATTCATACTAGTCTATTATATAGCATGTGAGTAATTTCCTAGCGTATGAAATGGGTACTTAACATGTTAATGAGTACAGTACACTGCTTACTCGTATGAAACTCAAAGTATATACAGCTTCAATACTATGTAGTGGGCTGAAATAAACATGTATGTAATCAGGAGCTGACAATGGATGCTAAAGCTAGCTACTGTTATTGTTAGCTGCTGTTTACGTTCACAGTTTGGTGCTGTTGTGTTCTTAGTCATCAACAATTTCTGGATAGCAACCAATGTTGCTTATTAACCATTAGGTGGTATACCCTTGCTCTGTTGACAGAAACAGAGAAATTATTTGTAAAATACATTAGCTTATTTTTTTTAATCAGCCTGTTTAAATGAAACTTGCATGTGAGCTACTAAAATGGGGCTACTTTGGCTCTAACGGTTATTTTTGTATTATCATGGGCATAAATTACTTATTTGTTCACAATACAGAATACCGATGAAGTTGACAGGAAATTCTTATTTGCTTATACCACCAATTAAGGAATTATTTAATTTAATTCAGCGATTATCATTTAAAATAGAATCATGTCCTGATTTAACCATCGCTTACATAAACATCAAATCATAAAAAAAGCAACTTGGATATCATTTAATATTTATTTATGAGGTAAATCAGATTTAGAAAAAGGAATTTTTAAAAACAAAAATACTGTACTACATTGTAGAGTAAGTTTGGGAGTAGACTATCTTGACACAGCGTCAGTGAAGATTATACATTTCTTGGATACTAAACTAAAAAAAAAAAAACTAAAATCTTAAGCACAATGAAAGGGTTTTAATACCCTGGCAGTCAAACCAAGCTACAGTGGGGATCGAAAGTTTGGACACCCCAGGTAAAAATGCGTATTAATGTGGGTAAAGAAGCCAAGAAAATCTCCAAAAGGCGTAAAAAAAAAGAAGTTAGATTTTATTTCTATCATTTACACTTTCAAAATAACAGAAAGCAAAAAATTGGTGTCTTCAAAAGTTTGGGCACCCTGCAGCGTCAATACCTTGTACTGCCCCCTTTGGAAAGCTGAAACATGACGGTGTCATGGACTGTTCTCATTAATTGTCTGGAAAGACCAGGTGATATCTCAAAGGTTTAAAATGCCCAGACTCATCTGACCTGGCCCTAACAATTAACGCCATGGGTTCTTCTAAGCAGTTGTCTAGAGCACTGAAACTGAGAATAGTTGACGCTCACAAAGCAGGAGAAGGTTATAAGAAGATAGCACAGCATTTTCAGATGTCAATATCCTCTATCCTTAAGAAATGGCAGCTATCAGGAACAGTGGAAGTTAAAGCAAGATCTGGAAGACCAAGAAAAATATCAGACAGAACAGCTCGCAGGATTGTGAGAAAACCAAGTCAAAACCCACGTTTGACTGCACGATCCTTCCAGAAATATCTGGAAGACACTGGAGTTGTGGTACACTATTCCACTATAAAGAGATACTTGTACAAATATGGTCTTCATGGAAGAGTCATCAGAAGAAAACCTCTTCTACGTCCTCACCACAAAAATCAGCGTTTCAAGTTCGCAAATGAACATATAGACAAGCCTGATGCATTTTGGAAAAAAGTTCTGTGGACCGATGAGGTTAAAATAGAACTTTTTGGCTAATATGAGCAAAGGTACGTTTGGAGAAGAAAGGACACAGAATTTAATGAAAAGAACCTCTGTCCAACCGTTAAGCATGGGGGTGGATCAATCATGCTTTGGGGTTGTATTGTAGCCAGTGGCACATGGAACAATTCACGAGTAGAACGAAAAATGAATTCAATAAGATTTTGGACGCTAACTCGATGCCATCTGTGAAAAAGCTGAAGTTAAAGAGAGGATGGTATCTACAAATGGATAATGATCATAAATACACCTCAAAATCCATGGTGGATTACATAAAGAGGCATAAACTGAAGGTTTTGCAATGGCCTTCACAACCCCCTGACCTAAACATAATTGAAAATTTATGGATAGACCTTAAATGAGCAGTGCTTCACAGACAGACCAGAAATCTCAAAGAACTGGAAGACTTTTGTAAGGAAGAGTAGGCAGAGATACCTCAAACAAGAATTACAGGACTCTTGTCTGGCTACAAAAAGCGTTTACAAGCTGTGATACTTGCCAAAGGGGGCAGTACAAGGTATTAACTCTGCAGGGTGCCCAAACTTTTGCGGACACCATTTGTTGTTTTCTGTTATTTTGAAAGTGTACATGATAGAAATAAAATCTAACTTTTTTTTTTTTTTTTACATATTATAAGAATATCTCATCTGTAATTTAATGCCTTTTGGAGATTTTTCCATCTTTCCTTGGCTTCTTTATGCACATTAATACAAATTTTTACCAGGGATGCCCGAACTTTCGATCCCCACTGTATGTTTATACTGCATAATGTTAACATATCCACTCCTTGTTATGAGTTTCTAGGAAATAAAAATTTTAACCAGGGCTTTAGTATTGAATTTTTGACCCACTAGACTTTTGCTCTCTTCAGGGAAAGTTTTGTCTCCAGAAGAACATTATTCATTTAACTGTCACTTTGGCAAATTGTCGACCTATTCAGGCTTGAATTCAGCCTTGTATTTGCTGACACAAAGCCAACTGTAAAACAACTAAATGTACTAATGATTATCAGTAAAAAGACACTCCATTTACCTGTATCTCGCAGCGTACTGAGAATCAATACGCACTTTGACAGTTTTGCAGTCGTATATCAATGCTCAGCTGTGTGTCACTTGGTCTCATCGTGGGGTTGTTGTGCGCTTCCATTTAACCACATGTATCTATCTCCATTTGCTCATCCATTAATCTCCCTTTACTGTAACCTATCCAGCTATGAGCTAGCCATACCAGATGAGATGCCCCATTACTTATTTAGCACCACTTTAAAGGGGACTCAAGTCAATTGAGAAGCCACTCTCTTTTACGGTAACAACATTTGCTGAGCGGTCTCAAACAGCGGGTAAAGATGAGATTGAATGAGATGGAATCAAGTCAATAGAAAAAAGAAACATGGTGGGTAATGTGCCCTGTGGTCAAATAGTTAAGTTAAGGTCAGCCAGCTGGGGCATTGTGTAATCTTGTGACTCCCTGGGCAGTGACAAGCAGACAGATTCCTAAGGTCTAGATGGAAAAGTGGCCGGCCTTCAATATCCACCTAAATTGATGCGACCAGAAGAGGAGAGTGATGGTTTTTCCCCTTTGTAATGAATTTTTTTACCCCCTCATATATTGTAGTAGATCCTTGCTCTGGGGATAGCAAGTTTTGATGCATTGAGCGCTCATGTGAAAGGACACATGATAAGGAGGGTTATAGGAGAGAGGACTGATTTTTCAAGCCTGCTTTCTTTACGTGAGTGTGCATGTGTGTGTATGGAGAACCCAGCATGGAAACTTTTAGCCAACCTAATCATGACCCCCCCCCCCCTTTTATCTGTGTGCTAACCAAATGCCCCAATCTATACATCACAGCACTCCAATACACACAAATGCAACCACTGCCTGTCTTGCCTCTCTCTTCTCCAAAGCTTTATATTACAAAGTATCACCCAGTGACACTCTGGCAACATATTAAAAAGAGGGATAGTGGCTGCTCTCTGTTATTGCCAGGAAAGTGATTTACCATAGGGCCACATTCCCACCATATTGATTAGAGAATGTATGAGTGTGTGTGTGTGCTCACATGCATTTCGTTCCACCTTTTCGCCCATCTCACTGGGCTTTCTCATTTTCATCTCTGTCCTTCTCCTTCGTTTCCCCTTCTTCTCTTTCGTTCATCCTTTTATCTCTCACTTCACTTCCCCTATCTGTGATGTTGCCTAAAACCCTTCACCACTCCTCTGTGTGTGGGTATGTATGTGTGTGTGTGTGTTTCGCTCTCTCATCTATGTCGGCCGCAGACTCATGCAGCTGATTGTGTATGAGAGTACAGCTGAGGCATGGATGAGAAAGGGAGGGAGGGAATGTGAGTATAAGAGAAACAAAGAGTGGGTAAGTAGTGAAAACCGTTTTCCACTCTAATTCTGGCTACAATACCTACAGCACATTTCCTTCATTCAAATAATCACAAGGAAAAAAATTCCGGCACTACATGTTTGTGACACATTTCTGACTCTCTTGAGGTCTCACTGCAGCTTTTTTAATGGCTCAAGGAGAATTTGAAAACACTGCGCTTCAACACACACACACACACACATAGCTTTAAATTCCTTTTGTATGCTGTAGGACCATATCTCATGCACACTGTATAAATATAACACGATTGAAGCTTATAAATGTATGTTGATTAAGGTTATTCAATTTACTGTCCAGATATGAAATATTATATGTTGGTAATATTATATCAATTAGTGGTTAAGAGTTTAACCAATTTTTAGCCAAATTAATGTATAATTACATCTATTAATTCAAAATAAAACTTGTTACTAATGTCCATTGATGGTTTAAAATGGCTTTCTATATTTTCTTTTTGTACAGCCATGAATTTAATGTTTTTAGCTTTGGTTGCATGTTTATTCTTCTATGGTATATTGATGCCATCATTAGGTGAAATTATGTTCCATTTTAACCCAATACTCCATTCTGAACCAAAAGCATCCTCAGTGGCTGTGTAATATGGGTTGGGATGCTATACTTGCTAAATTAACTGATTCTTAAATGACTGATTCTATTTGTTTGACTCGATTGTACAAATAGTGGTCAGAGGCATGAGGCATAACCACTTAGTACTATGCCTTTATGTATTCGCAAGACAATCAGTGAAATTTTAAAAATACATTGTAGTGAACGATCCAATCTGCACTCCACTGCCCAAAGAAATAACTCCATGATGCATGTTGAACTGCTATAAAGAGAAAGGACTGATCCTACATGCTTTTTGTCATGTTTGTGTTTTTCCCAGAACTGTATGTAGATAATTGGGTGCAACTGAAGACTCTTGACCCCGTGGTGGTCAAGCATAAAAAGGTAGTATGGTGGAGCTTGATCTGCAAGCAGAGCTGGGGGTGTTTGTGTGAAGGTGTTTCATGAGATGCAAAGGGATGAGGTTGTTGAGATTTGCCTTGAAGATGAGACATAAGAATTCGTATAGAACTTAATTGGTAGTCAGTGGAGTTGCTGTAGGCCAGGTGTAATATTACTGAAGGAGGAGCAGTGAAGACAAACACTATTTTAAGAAAACATAATATTTCTTTAGAAGCAGTTTTAGCCTCAAATTAAAATTCCCACTTTTAGATCACTTGAATAGAAAAGTAAATGTTCATAAATGCCATTCCAGGAATACTAGACATGATCTGATTCAGATTTAGCTGACTGTCGCCAAACTATGAAAGAGCTCATTTCTTTGGTGTACGCCTCATTCTCCTTGTCTTCACCCGTTATTTCCTTTTTCTCAGTTATAGCCATTTCAGTAGCCTCTATTTGTTCATTCCACTTGCCCTAGGCTGTCTCCTAGGCCATTAATCTATACTGCTCCAACCACTCCTCTGGGCCAGACCATACTGTGGCGCCACTCACCATGCACTCTGAAAGGCTGCTGTGCTCATACAGATATGAAACGATGGACAGCAACAGAGAATGGCTTTTAGAGAGAGCACCCGGAGACACGAATTAAGTGGAAACAGAGAAACATGCTAAGAGAAATCTCCTCTCACCCTTTCCTTGCTTTTCATGTAATTTTAGACAAAACTGATGGAATCATGCATGTGAGAGTGTGGGGTGATGTTAACCTGAAAAGACTGCACAGAGGATGCTATAGTGTCTGCCCTTTTGAAAGGGTTTAGATTTGAAGCAGATTAATATGCTGCTGGATCACACAGGGGATTTCTGGCTGGCCTGGAGTCTGTCTGGATGGGCAGCAGTCGTCGGGAGCAACAAGGGAATCAAGCAGATGGCCTGGCTTAATCTGTTAGAGAGCACTACTGTTTAGATGCACCTGGATTAGGGATGATGTTTGCCTGATCTGGAGTGAAATAAGTTTATTTTCTTCATGAATAAATGGATGTCTGCATTAATGTCCATGTTTCTGCACTTATTGTGAAGAGAAATTGAAGAGATGCAGAGAAACATGTTTGCTTGTCAAGAAGAAAAAGTATTTCATTAACTATTGCATGTATGAGTATGAGATCCCTTTGGTGTGGTCTGATACTTTATTTTTGACAGTGTACTTGATTAAAGGGGAAATATTAACATTTTAATTGATTAGACATATTGGATATCAATGTATTTTGGTGAAATCCATAAAAAGCCTTAAGGATTAATCTAAGTACA
Organism: Pseudomugil tenellus; assembly: GCA_037177515.1. Taxonomy (NCBI): domain Eukaryota; kingdom Metazoa; phylum Chordata; class Actinopteri; order Atheriniformes; family Pseudomugilidae; genus Pseudomugil; species Pseudomugil tenellus. Next base: position 6,460,466 of record JBAMHX010000025.1, on the reverse strand, counting down.
AAGAAGAACTCGCTAATCTCCCTATTTTGGCATATTTTTGTGTTTATTTTTCTGAGGAAAATGCCTTTTTTTTCCACAGTCAAACTTAAAATCAAATTAACTTGTGTGGAATTACATGCACGATGAATCAATATTATTGTATTTGAATTGGCTTTTCATTTAATCTGGGGGGCTCTGTTGCTTTTGATATTTGAAGTTTGACTTATGTGTTGACTTTTCTATTTCTTTAGAGTTCAACATGTTTTTATAAGGGTGAATCAGACTGGAGGTTTTTTATTAGGAAGTAGCTGAGGAAGAAGAGGCAGCCTATGGGCAGAGCATTCCTCAGGCTAAATCCTTGGGCTTCCTGAACACAACTGAAGCATGGATGTGTCTGAGGAAACTGAGATGAGGTGATCAGCACCAGGGGACTTGTGGTAGAAGACAAACACACATATATGTCAATGTTTTAACGACTTATTTTCTCTGAGCAAAAAGAAAGACTGGCCCCCATTTTAGTGACTGTTACTTGTCCCAAATGTCCATTTTTGCTTTTTAGTAGTTTCTTGCATAATTAACCATGTTCAAGGAATAAATAGAGCTACATTCCTTGCAACAGTCCAACAAATACCTGGCAATAGCTCCACTCTTTGGGTGATCCAGACAGCCTCCACTATATTCTCAGGTTAGATGATTATCCAGGTTAATTCAAGGATATCCTCCTCTGATAGACTTCTGTGCAATTTTTTTCTTTCTCCTTTTGCTAGATTAATCAGGAGGTGTCTGAGTGTGATGGATCCTCGTCTTCATCATAACATCTATCTCATACTGGTTCATACACACAGACGTAAGCCAAGAGAGCTGTCTGAGGCATTACAACACGCTTAGCATCGTTAGTGTCTGTGTATTTTCTAGAAAAGTCCATATATAATAGCCCTGCATTTAATGTTTGGTAAAAAGGAAGATTACACATCACCAATAAAATAAAGAGCTGTGTGTCATAATAGGGAGTTGAGGAGCTGTACAATTGGTTCAGTAGCTCATTATTAGCTCCTGAAAGCAGAGTGGATTAGTTGTTCATTTTCTGTTTCAATGGACAGCTTGTAACTTTACCAGTGTTCCTCCTGTTAGGGCCTAAAGCTTGATGTTTTAACCAGGGGCAAGTTGCCTGTAATGTTATGATTTAATGTCCTACCATTTGGTCTAAAATGTACACAAACCAAGATCTCAATGACTCAACTTGATACTGTACATTTTATCATATTGGCCAACATCTTTTTTCTTATATCTCCCAGAGATATAAGAAGAGTGCTGATGGCTTAGCTGATGATGTGCACCAGTTGGGAAAATGTTTTTACCTGCCACTGCCACCTGCACTACTATCAATGTAATCACCACTCATAACCACTTTTGGTTAGAGATGTACTACTGATACACAGCAATGGCAAATCACTACCGCCTTCAAATATATATGAGAAAAGGTCTCTATTGTTATGGTATTTTACAGCTTTTTTCGTGTAAGACACTATTTAACCTCCAGGTTCTGTGCCCAGCTGTTGCTGCACATTCAGCCAGCGTAAGTAGGACTTGTGAAGCAGGTGGGAGTTAAAGATCTTGCTCAAGGGAACATTGAGTGCACATAAGTTAGATCAAACCTGAGGCTCTTGTCTCTGACTGTGACCTTTGTAACCGTTTGCCCGTGCAGAAGTCAATAATCCACGTTTATGTAAGCCAGGGGAAGACTGAAATGCAGAGCCTTTGCTACTTCTCAAGGAGGGCCGAGGTCAAGATACCATCCAGCCTTAGAGCATGGCTATGAAAGTGATGGAACAAGCATAATCGAAAACGCAGGGCATATCCATGATGACAGAAGTGATGTCATGATCCTTGCTGTAGGCGAACTCCCTGTAGCTGACCAAATCCAACCAACTCGCAACTGACTCCATTGTAGATCACTGTCAGAGTAGCCACTATTCTTGCACTCCTCCCCACTGTGTCCTATCTCTTGTTCTCTGTTAATTTTCTTGGTCCCTTTTTTCCCTCCTCCCATTGCTGAGCTCTCTTATTGATGTCTAGATCTCTTGATCTCTCCTCCTTGGCCACACACTTTAAGCTGGTGGTGTTGAAAGAGATGGATGCCCACTGGCCCTAGTAATCTCCGCAGCAGGCATTTAGATAATTAAGTCACTATTCTTTCACTTCCCCCATGTTCCACTCAGACAGCTGGACTACACATACACACAAGGCCACATGTGTGTTTCAGTACGGCTGACAATGCAGCAGCCTATAGAACATGGTGGTTCATGTTTACACCAACTGATGTTTGTGTGCGTGTGTATGTGTAGCATCGGCAGCGAGAGCTGTTTGTTTTGACGCTATTGTTGGTTTTTGTTTAGAGAACAGAGAAATTCGCAAAAGGATGCAGTGAGGAGAGAAAAGGCGACAGCTGCCACGGGCCACAGAGAATAGGCACAAACACACACATACACAGGCGCGTGCATAAACACACATGACATGAAGACTGCGTGATTGGCGAATGGATATTTGCTACTGTAGAGCACAAAAAAATAAGAGCTTGCAGAATGCAGGAAGGCTGGATGGGAAAATGTGCAGTTGCCTCCCCCCACCGTTTCATGTCTTGCAGTTGTGATAATGTAGCATTTTGTTGAAAGTTGGTGTTTTAATTAACTGAGCAGTAGCATTCAGTGTTGGAGGTTGTTTTGCCTCGCTTTTCCTTTAGACTAATGACATGCCTGGGATACTAGCTCTAGCGGCGAATTGCAGCATTTCATAACGCAGTGGTCATTCCTGTTTGCACACGTTCCAGTTCCAGTGAAAGCTGAAATGTTTGGACGGTAAATTAGCCCATGCTGTTTTCGCTATGTTAAAAACACAAACAGGCTGTATGTGTTCCAACTTTAGTAAACAAGTAGCTTGGAAACCCTTGCATCGTGTCATATCCCCCCCCCCCCCCTTTACCCACAGATCCCCCCCCCAACCATTGGAACAGTACCTGTCGGAAAAACCATTCCTTCAAGGTTCTTTCTGTGGGGGTTCTTTATGCTGTACAACCTCTCCACTCTGCTTA
>JBAMHX010000025.1:6432732-6457299 GCA_037177515.1 Pseudomugil tenellus | reverse complement strand
CCCACTGCCCACGTTCCTGCACCACTTTTTCCCCTTGCAGGAACCCCCTGGTGCCCAAGGGAAAGAGAAGGCCAAAAGACAACCCCCCCCCCCCCCCCACACACACACACACAGAGCTGATTTTTTTCCACCATAAAGTTTTACTCATTTACACTCCACTACAAGAACTTCACTGATGCACACTGAGTGGGAAACTTCCTGTCAGTTGTAGGTGGAAATGCTAAATTTCTTAATCTGAAGAAAGAATAACCCTTTGTCTCAGGTACTTTTATTCCTCTTTTTGCTGTCTGTGTAATACAAGTGAACCTTTTTTATCCATTTTGAGTGATTTGGCCTTTGCTTGCGTGCTTATAAAAGAGGAGACGATCAGGGATTGTCTGTCACTGGCAAAAGGAGGTAGTGCATACACATCACCCACCAGTGTTTCATCCATCAAGGTGTCAGATTAATGTACAAAGTGCCATCTTTCACTATGATCTCTGAACCTTGGGGAGGTGTTCTAACAGGCAGATATAAAGAAGTGTAAGGTGCAGGATTTAGATTCAGTCAGGGTGTTAAAAACTATTACTACCTAATGGTTCTGGTTTATTTGCGAGCTAAATACTTTCCAGTTTTCCTGTTAAAAGAAAATTGTGCATGAAAATAAACATCTTTTTTTTTGCTAAAATCAGTTACGTTTTGTTTCAGTAGCCTGTTACCCAGTTGGTCCTGTTTTAGGAGGGCCTTCATCTCTGAGTTGTCATTGACTTTGGTGTCTTCTGATTCCACTTGGAGCTCTAATGAGGTGTGTGAACAGTAACAACGTACTAATTCCTCTTAACTGCTGGAATTAATTCAACCTGCTAATGTGAAGAATTCATCCCAACGATAGACTTTCTGGTTTCCATGCCAGCAGTTATCCGCATTTCATCTAGCTTGCTCAGAGACGTGCAACACGTCCCTTTCTCTTCATCTGCACACCGATAGGGCAAACAAGACAGATGCAAAATTTCATGTTTCATTCTGCGTTTCCTTTTCCTCCAGCTTTCACTCCATTTTTGTAGTGCTCCATAATGTCTGAGCGAAAGCTGAAAAAAGTTTGACAACTGCCATCAATCGGTAAATAACAACAGAGGAGAAAACTCCTAAAAAGGGACAAAAGTATTTATTTCATTTACAAAATGCATTGCTTTATTAGCAACATAAATATAGTTTGTCTTCAGATTCAAGTGTTGGCATCCTTTTGCTAACAGGTGTGTATGCATGGCATCCAAAATAAGACGGCGTATCTGGTTTGCTCCGCACAGCACGAACAATTCAAAAGGCCTGAGATTCTGCCTCGCTTTGCTTCAGGCTATTCTTGTACCAACACTCTCCTTTTATTTGAATATCAGTGTGAGTACCTCTGTTGTCCTGGAGGAACTGTCAGCACATGGTGTCTAGTTCTATTGCTGTATGTGTGTGAGAGAGTTCGAGCAAAGTGCAAGCACCAGCAACGGTTACCGTGTGTGTGTGGTTGTGCTTCTCCCACAGGGCCGCTCATTTGCAACAATAACTTGTCCTCATAAAGTTACAGCGCACTTGCTATATCTGGCCTCTCATTTGTACCATCCAGACTTGCTGATGGACGAGCTGATCATTAGCAGCGGCTTGTGAGTGCAGCAGGTGACTGTTGGTGTGTTAAGGCTGGGCTGTCACTGGGTCAATAGTAAACACGACTACAGATTGGAAATGGAGCGCTTGCTCTTGGGGAGTATCTGTGGCAGGGGGACTTACTGTGGGTATTAAACACAGAGTAGAATGCGCCAGCTTAGCAAACATCACACCCTAGAACAGAAGAACGGCACCTCACACCCCTCTGATCCCAGCCTTAACACCCTTCTCTCTTTCTGCTTACACACACTCCACTGCTGTTATTTCTCGTTCGCTCGCTTGCTCACGTGGTCTGGCTGTCTCTTCATTGCTGCTATATTCCGTCCATCTGTTACATTCCCTCTTTCCTCACGTCTATCTGCGGCTCCCTGCATATTCCCAAATGGCTTTGTTAACGCAGCTCTGTCACACACACCCAACATGCTGCGTGCCGCCTCGGAGTGACAGATGCTGTTCGAAAGGGTGTGTGTCTCACGTTTCCACCTGCCAGACAACTTTTTTTTTTATTTTGGCTAATCACTCAGCCACCGCCACGAGAGCTGAAGTTATCGAAGGGCTCTCAATGTGTGGAGTTGCAACTGTTACATACAGAGGACGTCTCCATGGCGATGGCACCCAGGTCATAATGATGTTGGCCGCAACTGGCCTCACACCCACACATAAATATGCCAACGAGCTCTTGTTTTTTCTGATCTGCTTACATGTGAATTTTAAGCATCGGGTTTTGGGTGTTATTTGGATTGTGATGCATCAGCAGTACAGGTGTGCAGCCTTTTTTTAAAAAAAAAACTGCAATCGTAAACTCCCAGAAAGCCCTTAACGAATTTCCGCCTCCGCCACTACTTGTAATGTGACTGACAACACAATGCAGATGCCAGTCAGTCGACTCATTAGATTTGATTGCTGACATCGTATTTCTCGCCTCTTTCCTCAACACCTTTGCTCATGTTGGAAACAAAAGCCTTTGTCCTATTATTTTAGCTGTCAGAGGATTAGTAATTATAATCATTCATTTAGTTCATCTCTCCAAAAGATTCTCTGTCTTCAGTTTTTATTTTAAGCAAGAGTGAGAAAATAGCATTTAGGATGCGAAACACCTTTAGGTAAGATTATTAACATGCTGACAGGGCTGCAGGAGCTGAAGAATCTCATTAATTGCTGTAGGGTATGAATAAAATGCTGTCTTTTTTCTTTTCTCTCTTTTTTTTTTTTTTTTTTACTAAATTAAAAAGGGTTCTTAGATTAACTTAACTTGTGCGCCTTACAGCAAAGGTTATCATCTCTCCTCCTAAAAGACCATTGTCTTGTCTGTTCCTGACAGTGACTTCATTGAATGTGAGGGAAAATGGGCAAATCTTCATTGGCACTATCTCCCTGGAGCTGTGCAGTGTGGAGCAAACTGTCATTGGAGATGTGAAGCATTTAAGTGTTTATCTAGTCTGGCAGAGTCCACAGGTGTGCTGGGTGTTGGTTTCCACAGGCAACTCTGTGCGAGATTTCTTTTTATCGGTTTCTCATGCTTAACCTCACAAACAAATGCTCTCAACCCTCAAGATGAACTTGTGCACAACATGCAGAGGTTTTAAAGGAGTTGCAGGAACTTGGCTGCAAACGGAATTTAAGTCGCTGTAATTAGTAGCTTAAGTCCTTCTGTTCACCAAGGACCATAAATGTAGAGGGATTTGTCTCAGTGACACTTGCTCTGCAGGGATCAGTTGCCAGCCTCTGGTTACCCAATACATACTGACATGCATAGTGAAAGGATGACAGGAATTCATTCAGAGGATTGTGTACATATTGAAATGCGGAGCAGAGATTCTGAAAATGCCACATGAGTAAGTGAGTGATAAAATGTGAAGCATGGTAATGTGAGAGCCTATCCTACTCTAAAACACCATTTATTATTTACATATTTCTTTTAAAATATCTCATGTTTGCATTAAGCATCAATAGAAATTAGAAGGGCTTTGACAAATAGTTGAGAAAGATTATATAACAATAAGACTTTTTGCACATTTCTGTTAGAAAAATCTCCCTTTTAACTGTATAGAGATATAAGCAATGCTGCAAATCCAAGTCAGTTTTAGTTGTGTAAATGGTAGATTTGATCGAGCCATTGCTGATTAAACTAGTCCAAAAGAGAGACGACGTATTTCAGGTTTGTACGAAATTTTCCTTTTATTTATGTAGCCATTTTTTTTTTTTTTACATTAATCTTTCTTCTTTTCACATTTTTCAATGTATTTCTTCCTAGTTATGTAAATGAGGGGGGTGATCTGTCAAGGCTGTCTCTGTGCAGATTCTCTCCTTCTGTCCAGTGAACAGGTCAAAGGCCGTAAGGATCCATTCAAACTTGCAGCTCACTTCCATTTTTTCACCGTATCTGATTCATTTTAGATTTTTTTTTATATATAATTCTGAATGTCACAAATCAAATTATTTTCCTTTTCATTTTTTCTTAAATCTGACCGTGGCCACTTACCCATGTGGCTCTATACAGCTTTATAAAGCAGGCACATTATATTTGACTATGACATCACAGAAGTGAGACGAACATCTCAATTCTGTGCCAGTCGAAGAATAATACAGCAATATTGATTAATTGGATTTATCAACTGGGTTGCCAGTTCTAGCTGTGCAAGTACTTAAAATTTTAAACACATTTATTTCCATTAACTGTACCACTGCATGTTTTCGTCTGCAAATGCATGTCACTTACAGACAACGTACCATTTACATCTAAGTGTGATGGTCACATTAAAATAATGTGAACAACCATGCCAAAAAATATAAATATAAAAAAAAAAGTTTGAGCATTAAGACCTGGCGTGTAAATGTAGATGTATATATGTACAGGGAGGACTGTGCAGCCCAATCTGCCAGACTCGAGCACTTGCGGCCTCGAGATGGCGATAGGGGTTTTGTGTAGATGAACCCCTACAAAAACAGCTTATTTATGCTGGAGATTTTACAGGATATTTGGCATTTAGCTGAAAATCACTGGGGACTGTTTTGGTGTGGATGCAGTAACTGTGTTCCAGCTGCAGACATGCACAGCTGACAAAGGAACTGGCTGAAAGTTCTGCTGAAATTGCCTGTGATGCTCAGAAAATATTCTCGATTGTTGACATGACAACTTTTTTAAAAAACATCTCCCCAAATCAGTGTTTCCTCTCAGATTGTAGAGCACATCCAAGCTTTAATTCTGTCACAATACAAGTAGTACATTTAACTACTTGGTAGTCATTTTATGTGAGCCTCAGTGCAGTTCTCATCATTCGGTATCCAGCGATCATTAGGTGCCAAATGACTGAATGCAGTGATCCATTCCTGACAACATCTTGTTGTCTTGGCGCATCGTCTTCTTAGTTTTTTCCAGTGTTTTTTAGCTCAAAGTATGTAGATACAGATAAAAAATGTGGGTAACCTTGTTCTTTTAGCCAGATAACTGCTGATTGAAGTATGAATAATACTGCAACTGTGTGCAGAAATAAGACCATATGTCTTGTTTATGAAAGTCTGGACGCTGTTAAAGTCTATAGTTATGGTTCAGGCAGACATTTAATATAAGGTGATCATTTCAGGGGATTTTTATGATTAATTATTTGTGGCATTCAATACCTTGATTAATTGTGAAATTACTTGACTGTAGTCCTTAGTGATTGTAGTGCTTTCCCTTTAAAAAAAAAAAGTGGCACTCAAAGGTGCCAGAAGCACTTGAAACTCAGTGTGGCATTAAAATGAACACAAATGACCTCCATTACAATTTAATGCCAACTCATTTTCATGATTGTGATTGTCTAAAGCTTTATGTGGAAATCCAAACTTCCACATCAGTTTTATCAGTCAGTGTGATGACTTCACTGAACCAGTACCTGAAAGCAAAGTGCAAGTCACATCTGATTAAGGTGATTGATGTGTGAACAGTGCAGGGTAATCGTCTAGAGAATTGCAAATGATCACGTGTCCTCATTTTGCCATATTGCGTTCCACTCTTTCCCAAAGGATACAGTTTTCCTCATTTTGATATTATCACAAAAATTCCTCATTACAGATATGTAGGATAACTTTCTTCCATAGGTATCTGGAGTTAATTTGTGGAAAGAACCACACATGACTGATGTCTTTACAGGTCAGAAAATGTTATAAATAGAAGATCTTTCAACGATTTTCACGAGTCTAGTCTGTGAATATTCTCCTAACCCCTCGTAAGGCGCTTGCAATAACTTTTCCTACTCTCCATTTTGTTTTTTGTTTATTTAACTAAGTATAAAAGATGAGAATGAATAAAAGAGATTCCTTATATTTACTTCACTAAACTTCTTTCATGGCGACATTCCAATAGTTGACTTTTCTATATAGATGGATTTGTTCTCCAGTTGAGTTTTTATTAAAGACAAACAACTTTCTATTTCCTTACTAGTCCTCAGTGGAGAATGCATAAACATGTTTGCCATTCATCTCTGCTTAGAACCGCTAAAAACAAATGATGTAGAATTATCTGAGGAAGCACACACAGCAATCAACTCTGACTCTTGTACAGTTAATGCTTCACTTCTTACTTTTTCTTCTTACCTTATCTTTTCATATAGGGAATGTCACCAATTGCCCTCTTATTTCTCAGCTGTAGAGTAGTGCTCAGCAGATAGGAGAATATTACCGAGCACTAACTCCGCCATTGTTCCACTGACCCGGCACCTAGCTACTCTCTCTGTACATATTTTTAGAGATAATGCAAGGTTAGTCTGTTGGAAAATGTGAGGTTATTAAAAGGGGTTACTATGGAGAGGGAGAAAGGTTACTGCAGAGAGCGTGAGAGAGTTTCCTGGAGCTTTTAGTTGCCCTCACTGGGTCTGTCGCCACAGATCAGCTCGCTATGTTTGCACAAAGCAAACCTTGTATGAGAGGGAAATAAACCAAGTGAAGATTTCGAGAAGGAATAAATTCATAATTAAAAACACTGCAAGAAAGTGTGGAAGGCAGAGAGTAAGTGTTTTTGCAGCGAAATGGAGTAGATGGTCACAGCATTTAAAGTTAAACTAGTGCCAGTGCTCCCACCAAAGGCTGCGTGGTGTATCACTTGCATCTCCGCTTTTTGAAAAGAAACCTTTGATTTCCCAGCCTGCTCCAAGATGCTCGCTTACTACTGTGGAGTTTTCAGCATGTGTGTCTCAAAACATTACGTGCATAGTGCAGCCGTACAGTCTCACACGCTGCACAAACACACACACACACACACCCAGATGCACACAGAGAAGCTGGCATTTCAAGGCGTTCTCTCCTCTGTGAGGCAAAGAAGCAGCGTGACAGACCCAGGCGAGCAGAATAAAGACTTATCATCTGCTGTCATTCTATCCTCATAGACCAGGGGATTTTGCATGGGGCTTGCTAAACCTGGTTTGAGGTTGTTATTTATTTATTTCATCTGTTATCAGGGGCTCGGGAAGCATAACGTTGCCTTTGGTGAGGGTGAGCACAATGTGCTTCAAACCTCTCAGTGATGGATTTCACTTCTCAGATCCTGTGCGTCTTTGATTTATGATATAATGTAGGAGTGATACGCTGCTCCTACAGTACAATGATACCACGCTCCGTTCTGATGTAATTCCAGCTCACTGTCGCCTCTTAGCCTGTCACAGCCTACTGTGCCTGAAAAGGGAAGAACCCTCAAATGCACTTCAAGGGCAGGGTGATTGAATTAACCAGCCATTAGATGAATGAGATGAGCTGTAATTGCAGAGGTATTTATCTATTCACTTGAATGAGTTTTGACCGCAAGGTCACATTACTGCTCCGTTGCCCCTAGGAAATAATATTGTACCTACCTGTTTGCATTTGGTTCAGTCGTGCTGTTTTAACCTCTCATTGTTAAAGCATGTAACAAATTTTGCTCCTTAGCACAGATGATGTTTTTTATAGACCGGCTCAGCAGTGCTCATCTCGCTCCCTCTTGTCGCAGCCTTCGCTAATGACTGAGAATAGGAATTAGAGGCAACAAATGAACCGCAGTGTGTTTGTGTCAGTCAGGTGCTGAGAGAGCAGATGGTGCGAGCATTTACACCTCCATGTCAGTGTGTTCGCTCCCTAATTCACTCCACGCCTCACTCTTTATTTCTCCCAGAGTCTCTCAGCCTCTTAAAAGCAAGTCCCTTTGTGTGAGCTTCTCTTACTTCCACGACCATTTCCACACAAGTAAAAATAAAAAAAGAGAGAGAATGTCATTGTGACCTCCTTCTTTCCATCTCACACAGGCCTGCCCCTGTTGTTCCTTCTGAGAGGAAGTGATGTCACGCCACCACCACCGCTTTGAGAGGGACTACCGGGGACCCTGGGAGCGGAGAGACATTCGCCCCTCTGGCCTCCACAATGGAGGAGCCAACCATAGCTGTGCCTCTGCCGTCGTCAATGGCAACAACCGTCCGGGGCTCCTTCCCCTCCCAGTCATCCCGTCCCTCCTCCCTACCCCAGTTACAGTTGCCGTGACAACATCGAGCAGCGATATAGCGGTCAAGCGAGGTATCACAGGAACAGTGGCTCCAGCATCAGCCAAGGTAAGATGATGGGACACCTGCTTGCATCCGACTCATTTTGAAGTCTTCTTCAAGTTTTGGATATTAAGCCCCCCCTCACCCCCACATCTCTTTATATCATATCCACATTTTACAAACATTTCAGTACTGATTCATGCTTCTCCATCTTTCTGCTGCCTCCTCCACTCTCCACTTTTATTTCTCGCTGCAGTTTAGCTGCTCTCGCTGCACTTTCTCTGTCCAACAACACTTTCTTGCCAAACCATTTTCCTTCCATCTTCATTTACTCTCTCTGCCAAATGGCAGGCTTGTCCTGCCTTTGCCTCCTTAGTAATTCTCTTCCTTCATTATGTAAATGACCTCTGACAGTTGCCCAGATAGATGCTGCTGTCAGAAACGATGGTTGGAGGGGCACTAAATCATTATGAGCCCCAAGCTGATGTAGATTAAAAACATATCTTGCATTTGCACAGCCTGTGATCATAATATTTAAGTCAAAATTGGATCTGAGGGTGTTCCTGTTTGCGGTATTTGTGTTTACAGCAAAGAGAAAAATCCAGTTTGGAAATGTTACAGTCAGAAGCTGTGCAGCTTGTGTTCTCAACCCCCTCGTCCTGGGATTTGCTAGTGAGCTGGCTGTCGGCAGCAAGTGAAGAAAAGGGGCCTTTACCAAAAAGGAGTCCGACATTTCAGCCTCTCCCCTGCCTCTGCTTCCATTTATACCATTCATCTTCTTTCAGTGCTGCCCTTATCTAACAGATCTTCAAGCTCCAGCAAATTTTCTGGCGCTTCCTCGGTCCTCCTGTTCCGTGTATGGTTTGCATTGGTTTGGTGCAGAGGTAAACAATACACTGGTAATTTAGCCCCTAAGTGCTCATCATTAGATTCCCTGCTGAATGCACTGACCACAGACACAGTAAATCTACTCTGGCACCGTGCGAGCCCTCCTTTTGTGCTGAATAATTACATACATTCAGACAAAGTCTCGCCAACTCCCACCGTGGCCGTTGTCATCATTCAATGGCTGCCAGAGCAATTAAGTGGCCTGCCTTGCATGCAAGTGCACACTTATTTAAAGCTACAGTATACATGGGGTTCTGTTTGTCCATCAGCAGATATATGGAGATTGTTCCTAAGATACTTGCTTTGGTACCTTAACTCGGGGATTTACTCTTCTGTACTTCTTTGTACTGTAGGCGATGAAGAAACACACAGACTGCACTCTGCTGTAATTATGGCCTAGAAAAGACAGAGATGCCTCAAGAGCAAGCCAACACCATAGGAGCCCATCTTTTCCATCTCCTCAGCTGTGTGCTTTCCTCACACTTTCTCTTTGTGTCAACTTCGATCAAAGCTGTTGGTGGTCATAGGGAGTCTGATGGACAGGGGCAGCGCTCCCTCTATGGTCCCCGTGTCTCTGCTTTGTCCACGGCTACACTAAAAAGCTGACAGTCTGTATTGATTGCCACTGTTTGGGGACCTGCTCTTCATAAACACACCAGCCCAACTGCAGATGGTGTCCAATAGCTAGGCATGCACAGAAGTATGTGTGTGAAAGTGATACGTCTGCATGCATGAGCATAAATTATGCAGTCGTTTAAAACAGAGCAGGTATTGTTTTAGGCTTTTGTGATATATGAGAATAATTTGTGATAAGCTTCACGTTCAGTTTTAGACAGATATATTTGTTCTTGTTGAGTTGTTGAGGTGTTTATAAACTGCATATGTTTGTAGGTGAAGATGCGCATGGGGGACAAATGCAGAGTTTTGAAAAGTACAGTTTAGCTGCTCTGTCCTTCTCCCACCAAGCTATACTTCTCTTTCCAGACAAACTGTTAATTAATAAATTAACTTAATGTATTTTTGTGCTGCTGCCATGTGTGTACACACACTGCACCGCTTAAATCCATGTTATTTATAACCACAACTATTTCTGTCTCCTGCTGATGAAGAAGCCTTGCGGATGTCAGCGGAAAGTTTAGCTTCACTTTGTATGCAAGATGTTCTTCCAAGTGATACTGTGATCTGGAGTATCATTTGCTTTGCATTTATAAATTAAACTAACTTCAGGGAAGGGGGGGGGGGTGTCCTTCGGGACATAAACCAACATTTCAACAGGGTGGGATTATTTGTTTTTTCCGTAGTTTGTATTTAAAATGCATGTTTTCATATTCTGTGCCTTGCTGCGTTAAATGCTTCCACAGTTTTGTTGTGAGTCAGGTTATTATTCATGTGCTTCATAACGGGCTGGTTATTGATGAAGTACATACTGTAACTTGCAATATAAAGAAAAAAAAGAAATTAGTGGGCAGATCAGTCACATTGATGTTGTTGAGTACAAAAAAAATATATTACAGCTTAAGAAGGCTTGAAGTTTCCTTCTCCAGCATATTAAATCATGTGTCAGTGTTTTTAATTAGTATGTAGTCTTCATCCATATTAACACATCCTTGAATTAGAAGTAAACAACTGAATTGGAAAAACTTTGTAAAACTACTAAGGATTTTGCTAGTTTTTTATTATTTTTCTGAACTACAGTGGCTAATTTTGCAGATTTCCTTGTATTGCACTGCACTGCTGCACATCTTCAAAGAACTTTTCACCACTTTTGTGTAGAAAGTGTGTGTTTGGTGATGATTCTAGACGGCATGTGCTTTACATTTCTCTTCTTCCTATTTGGAGTGAGGAGGCTAGATGCATTGTTGCCACATACCAATCCATATAACTTGCTTCACATTTCTTTTACACATGTATGCATGTGTAATAGAACACATATATGGCAGTAAAGTTGATGACATGTAAATGGTGAAATGTAGATGATAGCTGTGATTTGTAAATGTTGCATTAAAGCTGTGGGGTTTGGAAATGTTTAATTATTTCACCACCATTATCTACAGCATATAGACATATTTAAGAGAATTAAAGCTCACAGATTTTAAAATAAGATGAGAAAGACCTCTAAAGTAAAGCCTTTTGTAGTTAAATTCAGCATCTAAAATGTTTCATGTTAGACTTTAAACCAAAAATAAAAACATTTCTAAAAAGAAAATGTTATATTTAGGTCTGTATCCATTTAATGAACTGAATGAATAAATCTGAATGGTGAACTTCTTCATGAATATTCTCTTAATATTTCCTCTACTATCACTACTTTGATGTCTGTTATGTCCATTAATTTACTAATTAAAGCTTCAACTCATTTATTTACAAAAAGGCTTATTTACTGTCATTCAGTATGCCACATAATAGCCATTTAAATGATTATACTTTGAGTCAATATGAATATAATCCTCTGGAAAGGCTTGTTAGCTTGTCCTTCATTAACTATTCATAAAGTCATCCTAACATTTGATCGCATGGCCACTTGGAGTTGACAGATTTAATGTAGACTTGCCACTGCATGACCAGTGGTGCCAGAGAAATGAGTCACAGTCTGACTGGATACACAAGTTTCAGTCGGTTGAATGTTTGCTGTAGAAGCTTTAGCGTGTCCGAAAGGTTACCCTATGAAATACTGGGAAGATATTGTTTGGTTGTTATTAAACTGGTGCAACGACTTTTCTGCGAACTCACTGCTGGTTTTGGTGTTTTCATGCAAGCCCTGAATCACAGCTCAGACTGAACAAACCAGGCTCTTCTGCAGTGACTGTTCAATAAAAAAGGTAGTTGTGTGTTCTCGATGTTCATAAAAATACACAAAGTAGGGATTACCGGTTCCTTAACAGATGTTTTGTTTGAAGTTGTTCACTTGACTATATTTTCATATAAACCTGAGCTTTAAACAGATGATTTTGAGGTGTTGGGGTATGTCGCTGTTCTTTCCGTCTGTGTTTGAAAGCTTGCACTGTAATATAGCAACTTGTTATTGAGTATTAAGGGTTTTATAGGTTTTATTCATAGACTAAAACTGGACTTACTTCTACTAACATATTACTCCGAAAGCGTCTTCCGAACATGGATTTTCTTGCATTGACTAATCCCCTAATATGAAGGTTTCAGCCCACCCTCTCTTCATATGTCATAACAGAAACCCCAGAATTCCCTCCAGTCCTTTTGTATCACAAATGTAGGATTTATGTTTGACATTAAAAGAAAATATTGATCTAAGAATCCAATAAATGGACTTTTGTGTCTGTTGATTATCCGTAAAGCTGGCGTTTGCTTGTGTTCTGTTCACATCAGTCACTCCTCCTTTGAAGAGTTTGTTGATGTGATTTGTTTTTCTGATCTTTAGAGCAGTCTCATGTGGTGATTGCTATTTGTTTAGCCTGCAGCTATCTCATTAGTTAAAAGTTTAAAATAAACAGAGTTAGTTTGTTTTCACCTGATGCAGTCCGCTGTGGTATTTTGCACTGATATTTGTAGAGCTTTGCCATGAAAAGAGTCTTTAGACAAAGCTCTGCTGGGCTGAACTAAAGACTAGGAATGTTAGCTTTAATATATAGTTGTGTTTTGATGCTATTCATGAGTGTAAGATTGAAAAACCTTTTTAAATTGTTGACATACAGCTGGCACATCTTCATTCATGCATCACCAGTAAATCTTGCCTCCATGAAAACCACTGGCAATCGATCGAAAACTGCCCCTTTATGCACAAAATATTATACTTTAGTTAGCATAAACTTAATACTTTCTTTTTATTGCAGTTATCTGGAGCAGTCCTCAATGCATTATTTCAGCTTCAGTTATACCAGCCACATGTCTGATCTTCCACTGATAAGGATTCAATGAATACCTGCTGCTAGTGCTCCGCAACGGCAGTTTATCTGAGAAAAGCCAAATGAAGTGCTCTGTTCTGCAGAGCACGCCTCTACACTACCGCTAAACATTCATTTCTTTAGCCATACACCTTCTTTGTGAACGGATCATCTCGCACAATAAACTCTCCACCCAGCAGAGAGTACCTTTAAATAATCTGCACAACTTTTGAAACTAGATAAATGCGCCGTGTGCATTTTGTCAACTTAGGACTCCATCATGGGCATTTGCTTAAAGCAAACCATTCTTGCTCAGGTCATGAAAAGTAAATCAGGCTTTCAAGCATTATGAGCTTCAATCAATAATCAGCGTGATAAAGCAAAATTACACATTGTGTTTTGTTGGTCATCGATTTGAGCCAGGTCAGTTAGCCGGTGGATTGAAGCAGACCCCATACTGCAACACAACACTGATCTGTTGGTCAGGGCTCCACTCTGACCCCATTGATTAAAGGGGAAAAAAAGGATTCACAGAAAGGATGCATTTTTCTCTGCAGCCAGTATGACGCTGTTTGTGTACTTTTTCTGACATGTGAGCAACAAGGTGAGGTAACATGAGAATGTTTAAAGTGTTTTTTTAAGGCCACAGTGTTTATTTTCATGCTTCATCTGCGCTGCACATTAGCAGTGGGTTTGCTTTTCTTTTATGCAGCATGTTTTGCTTTTTATTTTCATTTAGCAGGCCTTCTACAGCTGCCTGAAGAAAATCTCTCCATGTAACTGTCTTTTGTCCTTTGTCTGGGAGCCTTGTATCGAATAGTTGAAGAAGATTCAGAAATTATTGAGTCTATGCTGAGCTGGAGGCCAATGGGGGGGATGAGGGGGCAACGTCTTTTGAAAAGTGGGATAACCTTGTGAAAAATCTGTGAAATGCATTGAATATGAAAAGATTAAAGTTTGACAACACACACTGGGGTAGCTTGATGAGAAGGAATGGAGGACGAGAGGGAGGTGGCGTGGCAGGTGAGAGTTGTTTTGAATTAGCTGGGGATGGGAAAGGAAACACTGTTGTGGAATGCTATCATCGAGATAAGATGAAACTTCACATTTCTAAAAGCGGACAGGCTTGCCATGGGGTCTTAAAGAAAACTTGACTCTGTTGCGAGGAAAGCCCAGAACACAAACATGACCAGCAAATCTGATTGCTTTGCCACCCAGCCTGCTTCTCTGTGGACGCAGAGATGAGGCGTAATTCAAGATCTTAATAGTGTACCTAAATTCCTAATATAAATATAGTCTCAAATCCTTCCTGAAAGCTAAAAATTGCACAATTTCTGAGAGGCCTTTATCTTTTCATGAAAGTGCAGCAGAGTAAACAATCTTCACACTCCGCTGCCTGGATATGATTTATGAGCATCTACTATATGCGTTGTCATCCTATCACGCACTTTCTCTGCGCTTTTTTTTTTCTTCCCACAGTGAAAATGTCATAAAATCCTCAGAAGCAGACCAGTCTGATTGATGAGAAACACTTTATTTGAGCTCCTCATTTATTATCCATACAACGTCATGTAAAACCTGAAGGCTTTTTATGTAGGTGAGTCAAGAGTCGCTTTATCTTCGTCGCTTAGCTTCTGAACAGTTATGCAATTTTAAAACTACAGAGCCAGAGGTCTGTTGTATTTTTTTTTTCCTTTTTCCTCTGTATAAGTGGTTCGCTATGCATGTGTTGAATAAAATTTAACACTCAAAGTCAGCTTTTCTGACAATGAGCTGAGATGAACCTGTCAGCTCCTTCTGCCTTGTCCATCCTGCTTAAAATACCATTTTGGATAAAGACAGCCATCACTGGGAACACAGAGAGCTAGTTTTTAAGTATCAGACATGACACTGATAGAATTGCTACAAGCATTTGCCTTTTTCTGATTAGATTTTATTTTTTATTTCTTTCTCTCACTGGGAAAATAAGGTTCTAATTCCTGGCACATGCAGTATGGGGTCTGTTTCAGTTTCACCCACTGCATGTGGATCAGGTAATTTTCCTACATTTGTGTTTTGTTTTCAATGTTTTTTTTTCTTCTTCTCTTTAAAACGCTTGACATAAAACACAAGCATCATAAGGTTTATGCTTGACCAGCAAATCTGCCATCAGGCACCAACAACTGATTTCTAAGCAAAGAGTGGGCCTTGATGTAGCGAGTTAAGGATTAAGTTGGTTTTTTTTCAGGTGATATGTGGAAACATTTGGTGTGTAATGAGAAGCAGTGATTTTTGTGTTTACTAGCAGCAGCAACATTGGCATCTAGGTTTTGGATGTCTGCAACATGTGGCGAGACTTAAAGTTTTCCACTCTGGGCAAGACCAGACTGTTCTGATTGCTAATCAAGGACAGATACGAAGCCAGACTGACTGAAAGACAGACTGAGAGCTGTCTACTGTCAAACTGTCAGAGAAATGGCATTGTTTAAAAAAAAAAACTGTCAATTTTTTTTTTTTTTTTTAGGCTATCTGCATTTGAAATCGGATGGATGGAAAATACGATTCCTGGAACTGATGACAGAGTTTTATAGAATTCTCAGAGCCTGCTTTGGCAGCTATCTTTTTGCCATCAAAAGAAAATATTGATAGAGGTCTTTTTCTTTAAAAGAGAAGAAGCCCACGCAATGACAACATGGCAGGCAGATGTGGGAGGATAACGGGACAACAGGCCAAAGAAAAGGTGAAAGCTAGTCTTATCTCTGCCTGTCCTGTCAGTCTCACTCTGACAAGATGTTCCACAGCATTCATCCTATTCATGTCTCATCATGGGCCCTCTCGCGTATTCCTGTCTCTAGAGAGGGGGGGATCCCAATTGACCTTGGCCGCATTTATCAATCCATTCACCTCTCTGACTCAATTTGCCAACCTGGTTAAGTCTTTTTTTCACCTGTTCCCCTGTTGTATTGTCACAAGCGGGATTTTAATCACTATAAAGAGGTTATAAACAGGTAAATCTCACAGTGCAGCTTTCTTTGTTAAGCTGTAGAAAAGAGTTGTCCACTATGAGTTTGCTCTTATTTTTCTGCTGTTTTCTCATAATGCCTGCGTAGGTGGGGAAGAATAGCGGTGCTCCCAACACACCGGCTGTCTTATGAGTCTGGCTCCAAACAGACGGCCTGATAGCTCAATCTAATAAGTAGCCATTGGATCCCAGATTCAGATCTCTGCTGTGTGAAAGATGAGATGTTTCTCTGTTTATGCCACAATGACTCTGCAATATGAGGGTGTTCCATTGAAAGAAGTTGAGAAGTGTGTTGTTATCTTATACTGTACATCTGTTCTCCCACCAGCACACAGTGATCATTGTTCTACTGGCAGAGACTGGCGTGGTGGTCAGCCCACAAACAAAGGCCTATTTACAAAGAGCATATTAATCTCAAAGGATCATATGAGAAGGTTTTTCTGCTCACTTTGGTAGCACCATTTGATAAAGGTAACAGAGCCATGGAAACCACTTACCTACCTTTGATCATTTTTGCTTTTATCTCCTTCCATCACACCTCTATTACAGTTTCGAAATCTTCGGCCCATCTCTCTCCTTCCTCCTGTCCGACATTGCTCCAGCCACTTCAAATAACATCTTGTCTTTTTTTTGAGGCATAGATCCTCATTCCTACGTCAGCTCTGCCTCCCTCTGAGCATGCTTGTGTGAAATTGGATTGCTGATCCGTTGGTGCGGAGTGCCAGAGATGTAATATGGGATAGCGGCAACCGCACGGTCTGATGGTGGAGACAGATGTTACAGGACACCAAGGGATCAGAAATGACCATACATTCTATGGAGATGACGCTTGACTTTAAGGCCGAATCTCTTCAATCCTGGAAATGCGCTTAAAAATCTCAGGACAAGATAAAGGAGAACAACAAGCAGAAACACACAAGGCCGCTATGAGGGACTCTGAACTCCCAAGCATGAACAAAGCTGCCCAATTGGCTCAAATCTCTGACGTGTCAAAAGGTCATCGTTGATCTCTGGGCATTTGGAACTAGGGGTTGTCACTGCCACCAACACCCATCACTCCTCTTCCTCGTCATAAGGTGGGAGGTTACTATCAAAGTGGAAAGTTAAACTTCGCAAACATTTATCATGTGATTAACACATTCTCATGCACTGTTGGCCTGGAAGATGTGTGTAAAAGGTTTGTTCCTTTGAAACGCCCTTATATACTGCACTGCTTATGCTTGCAAAGTAGGACTGAAAGTCCCATTTTCATTGTTTTATCGAATCCTATCTGCCGAATTCCACCTACTTTAGTATTTCTGTGGAAATAAGTAGTGCTGACTGTCTTCTCAAAAGAAGGAAGGAATCACTGTGTCAGATTCTAAATTGGGAAATAGATTAGTAAATTTTGTATATGTCCAGTCTATTGATCATTATATCCCCAAACGGAGTGTCAGGGATATTGTGGTCTTGCCTCAATCGCAGCATCCGCTGCAGATCCTTCGTATTAACGCGATTTTAAGTAATTTATCATTTTCTGGTTGGCCACTAGGGGAACTCAAACCTGAAAACTGTTTTGGCTATATCTCTGAAACTATTTTTCTGATTAACTTCGTATCAACCTTAAGATGTATCACATAATGACTTTATACCTGAATGTTTCTATATTTTTATATGTATTCAAGGATTGGGAAAATTGAAGATGGGGGTGTTCGGGATATACCCCTAACCATGATTATAATCACAACCATTGTAAAGACTTATTGTTCTTGTTTGATGTCTTTCAGTTGTATAATCCAAATAAATCTGGTTTCAATCATACAGATTCTACATCTTAAACACCATCATGGTTTTCCCCTTTGGGCATGAGATTCAAAAGTATGTCTCATACATTGTAGACAAGAAATGATCCAAAGATTATATATTGGTGAAGCCTGAATATTTCATTTTAAATCTACACATGCACCACACATACCCGTTAGTATCGCTATATATTTGAATATTGCCTTGGTGCACTCGTTGGAGTCTTTTATGTATTTTAATTTCTTTTTAACAAATGTGTTGTTTTTTACTATTTATGCATAAAGTAAAGGCTATTACAAAGCAAGATGTCCCTGATATGTTGCAGAAACCTAATAAGAAATCTGTGGAGTTTTTGAAGCAATCTTAAGACAAGACCAACACAATTAAACCTGCTGATCAGCTTTGGACAGTAGACGAGTTTCCTAAAAGGTAGATTGTTAAAGATAGCTGTGATTTTCTGTACTGATTTACTGTACTACTTAGAGCAATTTATACCAGTCAGAATGTAATTCAGAGGTGTACTTATGGAGAAGTGTGCCATTTGGCAGGAGTTGACACATTTAACACACAAGTTCATTGATTACAAAGCTACTTTCTACAAAGCCCTGGACAGAACTTCAGTGAACCATACACTCTGCTCTCGACTTCAGTGCTGTTATTCATCCATCTATGTAATTGAGCATATTATCAGAATAAGTGGATCAGCTCTCTAGCATTTCAAAGACCCACACTTAGTACCCATATTTCCCTTCAAGTGTTAAATGAACCCCCCACTGAGCCTTGCTGATTGTATGTCATTTGGTTTTTGTTGGGGAAACCCCCCCTCCCACCCCAACCCCATCCACCAGCTTTATTCCTCCTCCTTCTATAACACCCCCAACCCCACCCCTTTTCTTTTGTCTGTCCTGTTCCACAGTTCCAGAATAAAGAGATGTGGCATTTAAAAAGGTCCACATGTGGAGTGGTTGACATTCAAAGTGCTACCACAGTAAGGTTAACCCTACACAAAAGGCGATAGTGAACGCAGGCTTTAAAAGCATCAGTCATGTCATGTGGAATATCAGGTATTGGCGAGGAGGCAGACAGAGTTGCCTTTCAGATGCACAGGTAAACAATGCATCTCTGTTCAGCATGTCGAGCCCTTGTCTTAGCTTTGTCTCACACCTGTACTATTAATGTTTTGGTGTGCTCTCAGCATTACTTACATGCATCTCATGACAACATGGTTATTTTGTCTTACTGAGCAGCTGCATAGGTTCTATTTGTGCAAATAAATGTGGCTGCAGAAAGAGTAGTTAAGGGCTTGCCCTCAGATGCTGCCTGAGGCTGATTCTTGACTACTGGTAAAACACTTGCTTTTGTCCTTCTTATTTGAAGAAGTGGACTTTCTTTGACTGTAAATAGACATTGGCAGTCTTTGCTTTGAAAATTCTTTGCTTGATTTGGTACGGTTTTCAGTTGGGTGCACAGAAGAGACAATAAGCAAGACTTAAGAGAGGGAGAATACTTTGAGACAAAATCACTTTCCAATTGACTCTGGGTTTTTCTTCCTCTACTGGTATCTGAGAGAAATCTTCAGCACATTCTGTTTAGCACAATTTTCCTCTTTTCCCATCCAGTGTGACTGTAAGGATGGGAATATTTGCCCAAATTCATCTGTCCATGATGAATTTGACTGACTTAATCAAAGAACTGAGCGGTTATTGGCTACGTGCTCATAAAATTTGACAGCAATCCATGATAATTTGATATGCATCCTAATGGCTGCTGCAATCCCAGGTGAACTCTTCATTCTGCAGCATTGTTGCTCAGGTTTCAGTTTGCGCATTTCTTTCCTTTGTGTAAAACATCTCCACCTAAAGGCTAAGCTTAATAGATCCTTTTTTTGTTTTGGTTTAAATTCCCCTTTCATATTGACAGTATTTCTTTCTTGTTATTTATTTGTGCAATCATTGTTTTGTACATCTGTTTCTTTTCCAAACCTGTTAATCCAAAAGTTTATTTTATTTAAATTGAACATTCAGGGAAAAACTCAAGCTGACATTGAGCACATATTCGGTTGTTGGGGCTTAGAATATACACACTGATGCAACGATGAAATAAACTTGAAGACCCATGCTTATTGAATTTTAAATTAAAAATTAACTTTAGAGGTTTTTTTGTTTCTTTGACCTTTGAATTTCTCTTTAAAAGAAAATATTATATGATGTTATATGATTTGGTATGGATTGACCATAGTGTTCTACCTGCAGTATGTTTTTATCCAAGTTTATTTTCAGGTATCAGATAAAAGCATGTAAATCTGGACTATTTCTTCAAAGCTGTTTACATTTTCAGTGATTTGATGGTGATATCTGCCTGCAGTTGAGATGTCAGCCCCTACATATAGTAAAACATATCAAAAACCTTCTAGTAATGGCATGCAAACTACAAATGTTTAAATATTCATGTCTGACAGCTGGATTTTTATGGCAGGTTCATGTTTCATAACTATAATAGACAGGTCTGTTTATGCTGTCATTTAGAAAAAAGAAATAAAAGAACGGAAAACTGGAGGTAAGCACAGTTATATCACTGCAAGCAACAACGTCTCTATCAATTACAGACCTTTCTTATACTTCAGCTTCCTGTTTGATTAGGATGTCCTGTTGCTCTGAGTCAATCCCTGGTACTTTTATTGAATGAGTGTTCAGTCCCTGCGATCATTATTGTCAATAACAACATGCTTCAGTACACCACTGCTGATTGATTTGGCTTGGGGCGATAATATAATTGCCTTTTTTATTTTTTTTTATCTGATTGGAGGATGTTAATTGGTTTAATTTACGTGGGTGCGCATATCTAATGCCTGCACTGAAGCCCTGACTGAGGAAAGATGCCAATAAACCACTGAAGAGCTGTTTAGGAATGTCGTGCAGTAATTCTTAAATATGATCATTTGTGTTTCATGGAGTGCGTGAAACATTGAGTGTTTTGCATATTTAAACAAAAAAACTCATCTTAAAGCAGCATCTCATTTAAAAATCTATCCTACTTTCAGTCTGTAAGGATGGCTTGCTAGTGCCTGCTCCTTGCTAGCTGTCCAACGTATGCAAAAACAAACAAGCAAAATATGAATTTTATTTACTGTAAAACAAAAAAAGCATTTGGCTGTATACATAAATGGTTTTCCTCTTCATCTTTTATTTGTTCTCACACAAAGTGAAATGAGAGGAAAATAAGGAAAATCCTACGTGGGATTCATATTGAGGCTGGAGGCCAAGCCTCTTCTTTGCCACCTGAGTATGTTGATGAATTTTGCATTTGATTTTAAATTGGATGTGAATGGCAGACAATAAGAAATGTGTACTGGGAAATGCCTTGAATAAACCCATAGAGCTGCAGCAGACTTGATGCTTAGACCAGCAAAGGCAAATTTACATTAATTAAGATATGATAAATTGTTTTCTTTTCTTCTACTTTAGAAAAGGAATTATTTATTTTTATCATATGGAAGCCACAGATTCTCATAGTACTTTATTTAGTCATACAAAAAGAGGTTTATTTCAACACAATATGTTGAAAAAAAACAGATCTTTTTTACAGAAACAGAACTAACAAAATTCCAAACGGTATGTACAAACTCATGTTTAGCCTTTTCTTTGTAGTGTATTACAGTGTTTCAGTGCACCCAGACAACATCTACACTGTGCTGGGCATCAGGCAACACAAGCAACCAATTACATTTGAAGACAAGTGTGAGAAAGAATCCAGATTTATGCACCTAAAAGAGAATTTCAGCTGATTGCTTTTTTATAATTTAAAGCTAGAAGTATTTCAAATCAAAACACAGAGATCCTGTTGCATTGGTCATGCTTAGCAATCTTTCAAAATTAATCTTTTTGTAAACTCACACCCCCATAGACCCAGATAAACTAAATGCCCACAGGAAACAAAAATAACAAAAAACTCTGCATGTTTATAAATTTTGTTGTTATACCTTGAACAAACTGCAGGCCTGTTATCTTCATAATGCAAAGGTGTGTGTTCGTCAGTCCATGTTTGTGAGCATGCATATTGTGCACATTGGTCTGTTTGTCCTAGCCATAGAGCGTGCTCTGAGGAGGGGCACGCTCACAGGTCTTAAAAAAAACCCAAAACATCCCTATACACCGTAGATTGTTACGAGTGCTTTACTGATAATGATCTGAACAGAATTAGTTGTACTGTTGAAACATGGGTTGGAAGCATTATTCTTTAGCTTTCTTACATGTTAGGAGTTCAGCACATTGCATTCATATTCTCGATTTAATGTATTTCACTTGTTCATTAGTCATTCATGCATATTTTTGTTTCTTCATTTTGTTTGCAAAAATCTTTGTCACAGTATAACATAGGAGTGACAAGAAATCTCAAATGACTTAAAAGATGACAATGTTTCTCCCCTAATAGCCTTGAAATGTAATAATACAAATAATATAAAATAGTATATGTTTCGTTACTCATAAACTAATATTTTGCTTAAAAATCACTGCAATCAGATGTTTTCTGGAGCTTTCCAGTTTTGTATGTTTCTTTATGTATTACTTTTGCAACTCAATTGAGTAAAAAAAAACTTGGTCTTAGCTCACGAAATAATATTTTAACAAATTACTATTTTCAGTTATTTGAGTGATTCTTGTCAATGGAAGGTTATACATACATTTCAGCGCGCCTGTATTGATGTGTTTTTCTCTCTACCTCATTTTGTAACACAGAGAGATATAAAATATATAGAGATATAAAATATTTAATAGAATATTAAAAAAGAACTGATGTCACAGCGCAGGATTCTTGACCTAAGCTGAAAATAAATTATATAATTCAATATATATTTCTTAGTTATTTATGTATAAAAGAACACTGTTGGTTCCTCCACACAGTCGATTATTAATACCAGGGTTCCAATTGTTTTTGGCATTCATGACTACTTTTCTGTATGGGATTTTCTAAGCCAGCAAACTTGTAGAGTAAACTCTGCATAATTTAAACTCAAAGCTTTGCATATGTGCTATTAACTTATGATGTCCATTGTTTTTTTTTTTTTTTAAAAAAAAAACATTCAGGTGGATTTGTCCTGGACTCCAGACAACCTCCACCTCTCATTATGCTTTCATTTTTCTCAGTCTATTGTTTGATTGTCAGCCTTTAGTGTTGTGGTCCAGCTATTCAGGTCTTTCCCTGTGCAGCGTGCTCAGGGGATCTAAAGCCAGTCATTTTAATAATGCACACATAAATAATAGATATATTTTAAATGCAAATTCTAGAAGGGACTTTGGGGTGGCTCAATCATGTTGCCGTTGTGGTTTGACCTTAGCCCAGGCTAACAAATTACTGGAGCATCATCAAACTGCCAAGTTGCCCTCAGAGGGAACCCCCCCCCCCCCCCCCAAACACACCTCTTCAATGTTTTCTTCATATTTGAATAAAGTTTCGCTTTGAGTTTGACTTTGTTTTAGCACTGTTGCTCCAATGTTTAGTGTTGATAGGTTGATCTGAGAAAAGCACTTAAATGAGAAAACAATTACAATTATTATTGGCTGACATTATCCAAATTGTTTCCTCAGGAACAGTTTAATGTCGCTGGTAACCGAGCAAAGTAAAGAGGAACCATAACACTAGTTTTTATTGACGATCTCCTTATTGAGGACAACTTTTAATGACTCTGGCTGCATGTCAGCTGTTGTTAATCCTGCTACATGATTCTTTGGGCGATTAGATACCCTCCTTCTGCTCCTGCATGATGAATAAAAACCTAATCACCCAAAACACCTAAACATTTTGCATGGTAATATCCTTGTTTCTTTCCTCTGCTGAAGTTTAGAGAGGGAAGTGGGAGTGCTATGGTTTATTGCTTTGCCGCCAAATAATCCAGTATTTTGCATCTTTTGTGCTGCTTTGTTGCCAGTCAGCAATATAGTTAGAGTATTTTTAAAAAAAGAAAAATTTCAATGTAGTGACCCAGCCAATCTTTTATACTCTTGCTCCTTCTGTTTCTAAGATGTTTTTCAGCTTTATGGAGCCACCTTTCTGCCCTTCACTGTGATAACCATCTAAAAAGTTGAAATAAGAAGACATTTCCTGTTTTTTTGTTCCTTATTGCAGACAGCTACTCCCTGACATCAGCTAATAGAAATGGTAAAGTTTTCCTGACATACTCATATTGAAGCTCATGCTGCCACCAGATGCGCAAGTACACATAAACAAAGGCCACACAGTTTGTTTTCCTTCTTATTTCTCCTCTAATAACAACTCTGCCAACTTTATTGCAACCATAATCAGATTAGATACTTCTGGGAAATAACAGCTGATGATGTTTGAAGAGGAGGATAATATCCTTATTCAAATTAGTCTACAAATTGGAATGGAATAAATTGTCTGTTCAACATAATATTTTACTGAGTCTGGAGACAAAGCAATCTGAAAGTAATTGAAAGCAATTAGATTATGATTACTAAATTTAATTAACCTGGTGGATTATAATACATGTTGTTAGTTTTGTATCAGAAAATAATTTTCAAGTAAATCTCTGTCTAGGTGGTGATTTTGTCCTCTCTGGACAGAAGAGCCACGTTACCATTTACTTTGAAATTTTGTTTACTGGAGTAAAACTTCTTATTGATATTGTTTTAACTTCATCCTTACTCTTAAGCTGCAACATCAGCCATTTTCTTTAAACTAAAGAGGTAAAAATTTAATCGTAATCAATCATTGTCTCTGTAACAGCTTCATTAAATCAAGTAATTACTCTATAATTGCTTGGTGCTGAAGTGAAGCTTTTTTTTTTTTTTTTTTTTTTTTTTTTTTTTTTGTTCTTTTTAACCCGCTGCCCAAGGTTGTCGGCAGCAACGTGTCCTGACTTTTCCTTCTGCACCTGTTCCAATCCCCAAGGGCTGGGCAGTTTCTT
>JBAMHX010000025.1:6405112-6426458 GCA_037177515.1 Pseudomugil tenellus | reverse complement strand
TCCCTCCTCCCCCCCTCCCCCCCCCCTTCCCCCTCCCCCCCTCCCCCCCCCCCCCCCCCCCCTCCCCCCCCCCCCCCCCCCCCCCTCCTACACAGGTTATTTCTATGCGGCCTGGTACTAAATCAGCCACGGACCGGTACCGGTCCCTGGCCCGGTGATTGGGGACCCCTGCATTAAGGGACAGAAGACAAAAATCTGATTGAGTTCCACAGAATTTTGAGCAACGTTTTTACCATAAAGTGATGCATAATATCTTAGAAAGTAAATGTATTGCATATGTCTTATTGGTTCATATCTTATTGGTAAAATCTTACATACAATTTGTATTATTATTTAGTGAAGTTTAACTGTTTAATCAATTAAATTACCCAAATAATTATGACTTTGTTTAAATCAAAATATATATTTTTGGAAGTTAAAACATAATAAGACATATCTAACAAACATATTATCTAACATAACATATATTTAACATATTTTTGGGTTTCTCTTATTGGAGTTTATGTATAGAATCCTTTTTTTAATGTTGAGGAGGACTTATCCTCCTGCATAGGCTTCAATGCAATTGTTTGCTATTGGACATGGTCCTTGTGTGGTAAAGTGTTACGTTTTCTCTCTATTGCCACACAAGAAGACACAGCAGGGGTCCTTTTGTAAACAGCACTGCTTGTCATTGGTTTGGTGTTTCCAGCACCTAAATACAGCACACTTTGTTGAAAGAAATTCTTAAGAATCTCTCAATTTCTCACTTTTTCTTACCAAGATTATTGGTTTTAGTCTATTTTATTTCCTCTCCAAACTCTGCTTCTATTTCTGCAGCTCAGCCTGTTAAAAGCATTTACCAGCCTAGAATATTAGCTCCAAACCAATTGATGTGAGACTGAGGTAGATAGGCCATTGCTTGACATGTGGTTTGAAGCTCAATTCTTCATTTAGTTGTCACTTATGAGTGATCAGCAAAAGGAGTAAAGAAGCCATGTTGTGTGTGTGTGTATCGGCCACACACAATTCTTAAATACCTTAATTAAAGGTTCCATATTATGCTATATTTGCCATCTCAAAGTCTATCCTATGCACATCTATAATAATATTTTGCAACACACACCAAACTATAGTTTTGCCATACCACTCATTTGTTGCTGAGAGATTTCTAGCAGGAACTGTGTACGCCTGGGTCTCTGTGTGTCTGCTGCCCCATCCGCACTGAGCAGACAGAAAGGTGCCGTGTGTAGTCAGTGTGCAGTTACACGTGTGTCTCTTTACAAGAGTGCAGCAGCAGCCACGTGCACACTTCCTGGAGCAGATGGCGTGCTGACGTTTTCAGGTATGAGAGGGGGGAGTTTCCACCATGCCGACGCATGGTGGTGTCAGTTGTTTGCTCTGCTTAAGTTGCACTCTTTATAAAGTGATGAATGTACAAAAACCCATGGATGGAAAATAAAACTACTACCGGGAACGTTTTAAGGTACAAAAGCTCATAAAATCCATTTTGCATAGAATGGCCCCTTTAAGTGATTCTTTCAGTTTTTGGTACAATGTTTTAAAATAGCAAAATGTTTCAAAATACTGTGTAAAATCTGCATTTTATGTTATTTAGCTATATACTGATACATTCATTTACACTTTACTACTTCGCATAGAGGCCATCATATAAATAACTGTTGTCAAATAGAAAAAACCATCTACATCTACTTCTGACAAACATCTGGTTTTACCTTCCCTTTGACAACTTAATTTCATATTGTATTAAATACGTGCTACTTTAATTCCAATAAGCAATCTAATAGTTTGTCAGAGACTATCTATTATCCATTATATGATTCTTTCAAACTTTTTTTCTCTGTAACGTAATTTTAAAATTCAATTAGCTGAATTTTTTTCAAAGATTTATACAAATTATCTAATCCAGTTTTAAAAAGCTATTTATTTCAGTCGTGTTCATCTAGTGAGTTTTTTTTTTGCCAGAACTAAGATGGCAGCGCATTGACATATCTCAGCAGTGGACTAAGGCAGTCGATACGACATCTACATACATACAGGTTGTCTCCGAATGTGCACCCTTCACCCTACACAGTGCCCTATATAGTGCTCACACCATTTTGTAGTGGTGTTTGAATGAACTATGGGAAAAAAAGTTGTGCACTCAAAATTACCTACAATGCATCTTGAAAAGTAGTGAACATCGATTATCACTAGATGGGTCAATATAGACTACATGCATTGCGAGCTTGCAATGGCGGAAATGATACGAACATCAAAAAAGTTTAACAAAAAATTATAGAGCATCACTTTTATTGTGTCTGTGTTTTATTGTGCCCACTTCTACTGAACAAATATGCAATGCAAGAATAAAATGCAATATAATTAAATGAGACATTTTCACTCAATTAGATTGGATTTGAAACGTACTTTCAAGTCTGTTGTGGTTGCCATAGTTACAGCAGGTAGTCACGTGATGCGCGACTATGTAGTTAAGCCCTATGTAGTGAATGAGGGGTTAGGGCATAGGGTGCACATTCGGACACAGCCACAGTCAATGCTGCTGCACCACTTCTTTTTGTCTTTCTAAGATGACACTTAGTCTGAACTTGCCACTGCCTTCTTGTGGATATATGTCCTAATAACCATGCTAGTATAAACTACCACGTGGAGTGTATTGGCAGTGATATCTGACATAATTTGAAAATGGCATCCCTACTTCGGTACAAAAAGGAAGCATAAAGTACGGGACTATGGTTTTTGTGCATTATATTGTCAAGAATTGCATTGCTTTCTTGGATTAAAATACCTGCATTGGAATTACATACGTGTTGCAAATCATTTTAAGTAATTAGCGATAAAATGTTTAGGAATGAAAGGGACATTGCTAGATTTAGGGAAGAATATTGGTTAAGTAACCTCTT
The DNA here is from genome assembly GCA_037177515.1 of Pseudomugil tenellus. Taxonomy (NCBI): domain Eukaryota; kingdom Metazoa; phylum Chordata; class Actinopteri; order Atheriniformes; family Pseudomugilidae; genus Pseudomugil; species Pseudomugil tenellus. The sequence goes on along the minus strand of JBAMHX010000025.1, from coordinate 6,423,555 downwards.
TCGTTAAGTGCGATTTGGAAAAAGCAAGTCCCTCTGCTATTTCCCAGATTAAGAAAGCATTGTGCTCAGGATTTTGTCAGCTATTGAGGGTGTAGCGAGCATTCTGGGTCTGGTGACTTTCACCCTTACAACCTACTCCTGTAGGACGCTCACTCCTGCAAGACTTATCGCATATTTGACTTTGTGGGGGTGTTGTGTAAAAATGAGAAATGGAAGACTTTTTTCTTTTCTTTCCACTCTCAAATATATAGCCTCATTTCATCGGCTTAACAACCTCATTTAAATAAGCCTAATGACTCTCACTAATGTCCGGGCATGGCCGAGAGATTCTGACTGCTCTCACAAGCAATGTCCTCTGAATGCACATTGTATATCTCCATTATGAGGCCGGGTCTCTGTGGAAAACGCAACCCATTTGTTGTATTCTCCCATTGCTCAAGATTAATTTTGATATTAATTTGGTGGCTTCTCTGTTATACAGTTTACATGTTAAGATTTATGGGACCTAATGGACTGTTTGTAAGAAGGAGGATTTTTTGTGCCATATATGTTTTAGGCACCTATTCATGACCAAAATGTTGTTTTTAGTAAATGCCAGAGGAAAAAAAAAAGTTTAATAGATCCATAGCATCAATCATTTCAAGTGTACCCTGCTCTTTTGTGCTCATTGCTTCCCAACAGTATAGCTTTTGACAGCTGAATTGAGTGCTGGAAAGGTCACTGATATGCTAATGCAAAAAATATAATTTCTAGTCTTGCTCTTTTCTAGAATTTACTGAGAATACATTGCTAAAGGGAAATGTTAAATTTCCACATTCAGATACATTAGCAGTGTTAGCGGCTTCTGTGTCCCACCCCCCACCCCAATGTCAGCTTATGATGACTCCATTGTGTCGTGCTCAATATACAGCCTGATAGTTTTCATTAAACATCAGTGTGTGAAACCAGCACTTGGCTACCCTGTTATGGATCAATTTAAATAAGGGACTGTGCTTGGCGTCAACACAAATCAATATGTGGACGGGCTTCCTGATGCGGTCATAACCACCAAAGCAGGCCCATTATGCGAAGCGCTCGTGTCAAAGACGAGTGTAAAAGCACATGCAGACGAATATGTGACAGGAAATCGATGGTCTCTGATGGGGACTGAAACCTGACAGCTCAATAAGCTTTGCAGTGAAGATGCTCCCACTTGCTTCTCCTCTTACATCCAAAACTGCATCCTGTTTCTACAAAGGACTTAGCAGCTCAACCCTGCGTGCTATTTCAGATTACCAGTTTTTGTAAAGGAGTGCACATGGCTCCAGTGTGCAAGGCTGAAGGAAAAGGGAAAAGAAGACAGCTGAGAAGAGCGCTGCTTTTAAAGGCCACCTCTAGAGGCATCATTACCTCATTCGCATACAGTCAAATAGAGTGAGCCTGAACACTGCTGGTCAAGACAAGGAAACTTTGTGGCTGAATCAGCATTATCAAAGGAATTTTTTCTAAGACACGTTTGTATATTTTGTCTTATGACATGCCAGATTTTAACTACATCCCAGAGAAGTCCAGACAATCACAATAGGGAGAACTATTCAAACTACTAGTGGTTTCTTGTTAGTACAAAATATGAGATAAAGGAGAGACAGAAAAACCTCCAGGTCTGACGCTCCATCTCTCCGCAGTATGCCAGTTTTATTTTTGGCTGCAGGAAGTTTTTAATAACAGGACTCATCCAAGTTAGTGATTAATCATCTAACTCATACATATTAATGCTGTCCGGCTTCATCAAGCAGAGAAATGTTTCATCCTCCATTATCCTGCAACAAATAACAGAACTGGATAATGAAATGAAATCATTTAGAGATTCAGTAAAAACAGTGGGGTTTTCTTTCTCTCCTTGTTTTGAAGAACTAGCTGTCACACATGCAATTTATGTGTGAATAAGCAACCCTTTTTGTTGGACACAGTGAGCGCTGCGGTGACATGTGGAAGAGGAGACAAAAAAGTACGGGGAGTGTCTTCCTGACTTGCTTACTCTGTCTGATTCTGAGTTGTTAGTCTGCAGCTAAATGGAGTCGACTGAAGAGAGCCGGGTACCTTCAAAACAAAGAGGAAAGCAAAGGAAACTTCTGCGTCTAGCATTTACTCAGCTATAAATAGCTTTGTCACACATTTACAAAAAAAAAAATTAACATATCCTCAAAAGTCTTAAGATGAATTTATTCTTTTCAGTTTTTTTTAATTTCTTTTGCTTTTTCAGACTAACTTTGTCGTGTTGAAACAACACAAACAGAGACATTTTCACCAAATCTTCAAAAACATCCTAATTTTACTTGACGATTGTAACTTTCGACACAGAAACACGGGAGACGGACCTTGAAATTACTTTTGCCATCTGTATAGAAGTGCATTAGCATTTGAAAAACCAAACAACATTAGGCCAAATCAAGAGACGCTCATTCACAGCCACTTGAAAGGCGTCTCCAAACAGAAAAGTCTTTTAGCTTTACAAAAAGAAATCCTCTCATAATTCAAGCGAAGGTCTGTTTATCCACCTGCCTCAGTGCAATTCATGGCTATTTTTCAGTTTCTTCAGGAGACTCAGGTCTCTAATGATCCCAGCATGTCTCTCCAGTGAATGCTGCACCCCAAACAGCGCGCTGTGTGGACTCCCCCCTGTGCTTGCAAGCGCACAGGGCAACGCTGACCGCTTCATCTTGTGGGATAAAACCAGTCTTTCAGTCTTCTCTCAAGCCCTAGGGGAGCTGAGCTGGAGTTCCAAGACTAAAACCTCAAAGGTTTGAACACCACCACAGGTTACACGTCTGACTGCTGGAGCTCTGCTTTCTTATTGGTAGACTCTGTCGGGTGTCAAAATCCCTTCTCAAGTCAGATCACCTAGAAAAATTTTGAATATATTTGCTTTTCTGTGAAACCTGGATGAGAAAATGAAGAATATTTAATTCCTTTTGTATGGAAATGTTTTATTTATTTATATTATCGTTTTACTAAAACAGACAAAATAAAGCTGTTACCAACGTAGAAGTGCTTGTAATTATATAAGTCTGTGAAGTCAGAAGGGGTTTTCATTTGACAGCAGGAATGCAGATTCTGCTACACCACGGTTAATACTGCTATTTTTGGAAACCTCGGTGAAAGGTGATCTCCACTCTTTTACCAAGTGGTATATTTATTACATGTCATCTGAGCGTAGCTGATAAATTTGGACGTTGCGCTTTTTAAATGTTGTTGCACTGGAGCATTAATTATGCACATGTACAGCAAATTCCAGCCATTGGCAGCGTCTGTATTTTTAGTTTAATTACTTCCACTTGTATTCTGAATAGAGATTTTGGCCTCTGGGTGTTTAAGTGATGTTGAGATTTAACAATTGCAAAAAAAAAGTGCTTCAGAAATTGCACCACATAGAAAATAATAGATAATGCAGCTTTTTTTTAGTACTGTTTTTGGTTGAGATCAGCGTTTTCACAGCACAGATGTGGGCATTTTGTCAGACTGGGAACTGGGTGTGGACCAAAAAATTTTGCTGCTCTGTGCTTGTGGTCCCTATTGACAAAAGCAAAAGTCAATAAGACGCTCCATGGGATCCATCTAACTGCCTGTCCGCTCCGCCTGCTTTATAAGCTGCATGCATACACACTATTGAAGAATGAATATCACATTCTATTTTTGCATCAGCAAACATGCTTCAGTCTAGCAAAAGTCCATCTTTTTAACCATAAATACTGTGACTCTATTCCGTTTAAACTAGTTAGTCCTCCTTTTATAAACACAAGTAGAGCAGAATTCCAATAAAGATGTCCTGCTCTACGTTTAGCTGCTGTTAGCAGACGTGTGTTGGCGAACTCTGTTCTGGTTCAATTAAACCTCTGCATGCTGTGAAATGAATGTCTCTCAGGAACAACGTGTTCTGCTTTCCCATCCCATCCTTCTGGCAGTTACTGTGATAGAGAAATAAGCGAGGAATAAGTGTGAGGAGGTGAGGGAGGTTATGGCCATACTAGCAGAATGCATGAGAGCGAAGGGATATCTATAGCTTCTTCACCTACACTAAGGTTAATATTCTCTATTGATTGGTCAAACACTGCTGCGAGCTTATCCTTGATGGAAGGAAGCTGAAGGTTGATCTGCTACAACGTGATAACGAGATCTTTTCAAAAACTCTGTACTTTCTTTTGCAGAAGCCAACAAACTACCCTCATCGTTCCAGTAACAATGACAACATAAAGCCAGTGTGGCACTGTCAAGGCAGTTCTAGGTTCTTGTACTGAGTGTTGCCCAATCAAAGATGCAAATAGTCGAGGTCATGCAATACTTTTGCTCTATAAGCTACTTTTGTCCTTAGAGTAATTTTTACATGTCTCAATTTTTTCACTGCATCTCTCTGTGATTCTAGACTTTCAACATGGGGATTTGCTATCTGGTCTATCTGCAGAAACAACCTATATTTGGCTTTGAGATTATCTACATTATCAGACTAATTGAACAAATCCGTACAGCACTCCTGGCAAAGTACACCATATTCCAAATTATTATGCTAATATTTTTCTCTGACTTCCTTTTTAATAGTTGATGTGAATGGCAGTCGGCATCATTTTCACGTCATGTAATTGTAATGTGATGAACCAACCTCAATTATTATTTTCTTTTTGAAAAGTTTCTACATTTATTTCTTAGCAGGATGTAAGAACAGCCTTGCAGAGCTGCAGGTTGGATGGAAGCTGTCTCCCACCCTCATAGATGTGTTGTTAGAGGATTCTCCAAAAGGTTCTCATTTGGTTGAGGTCAGGGGAAGATGGGGGCCACGCTATGGAAGAATGGTCTCATTCAGAAAATCAACATACTTATTTTCAAACCATCAGAGACCCTAAAGGTGCCGACCAGCTCTGTCCCCAAAAAATGACTCTGCCACCTCACAGCCTTTTAGCACATGGTAGACCATCTTCCAAGCATTCATCTGGAAAATCCAGGGTTGCATGGCACTCATCAGTGGACAAGTTAGTTAGAAAATTCATCTTTATGTATTTCTGGGCCCCCTGCAGCCATTTTGTTTCTGAGTATTGTTTAGGGGGGATCGAATTGAGGCTTTATGCATCACTGCAAACCTCTGGAGAATTCTACACCTTGATGTTTGCAAGATTCCAGAAGCACCAGTAGATTCTAATACCAGTTTGCTGCTTTGTCTGATAGGAACCCTCCGCATTACACCTTTATCTTTACAAACCCACATGCTCTCAATCAGCCACGATGATCAGTAGTCATATTTTGCCCAAGACACGTAACTATTTCACATTTTCAGGGGTTATTTTTCTTTCCTATATTGCTTGAAAATGACAAACTTACAAGTTTACTAAGTTCATCTGGCAAACTAATTATCACGGATGATTTCAATGATCCTGGATGAGAGACATCCAGGAGTTTATTTGAAAAAACAAAACAATTTGTCTTCGACACATCTGGATTCATTTTGTTTAATAATTTGGGACATAGTGTAGATACTGTTTCCTTTCATACTGTGATATCCGTATAAATTCAGTTTATTACCAAGCAATAAATGACTAGTTGTTTACCTAGTTAAGTCATTTATCCCAGCTACATACAGAACCAGACACGGACAAGACCAGCTTCATTTCAGCTAAACAGTTGTGTGTGGATCTGTGACGCTGCTGCTGTGACAGTGACTGGATATTCTTTTCCCCAAACACTCGCCACACATCAGGCGGGGTCATGGACAGCTGCAGACCCATGTCTCTTAACTGTCCCCGCCGCTTCCAACGAAGGGCATTGTGGTCCTTGCTGCTCTCCTCTGGGAGTTGTTGCCTATGGCATTGGGACATTTCCACAAGTCATCTGTCCAAGCGTTCGCTGAGAGGTCTCGCTATGCTGCTCAGCCCAGAGATGAGGCGTGTTTGGTTTATCTGCTCGCTTTAAATGCGAGAGAATAGAAAATGCAAGAAAAAGGGGAGGGGATGAAGTTTGGTTTGGAGGGCAAATGCTGCAACCTTTGAGCACTCATGGGATATTAGGCGGGCTCTCCAGCCCTGCTTTCCCACTGAAGCTTATCGGCCTCGCCCCTGCGATCACGCCTCTCTTTTCTGGTACGTGTGCGCCGAGCCAGGAGCTGTCGGAGTGTCTTAGCTGGAATTTCAGTGGAAGTGAAGTCCGTTCCCCTTCACTCGTTTCGGCCTGGGGCATGAAATTATAGAGTCTGTATCTGCACCCCTGTCTGCAGTACATCAGTGGCACAGATACCCTCGAGGCGCTTGTGTTGTGTTTTCATTTTTGTTGGTCGCCTTGCTCTGCTTGGGGTCAGTGTTAAATGTCAGCGTCTGAAAGGATGCACTTTGTTTAGGTTTTCAAATTTTAGTGCACAAACTGGAAGTCATGAACAGTCAACTGCCAGTAATGGCTGACATTTGTTTTGTATAAAGGGATATTGCCTGAGTCCAGATGGTGACTATAGATATGACATTTCAGTAAGCTGCTCTATTTCTTAAAGAAAGAGCCATTTGTTGTAAATGGTGGGTAAAAATAAACCAAGCAGTCGTTGGATTACCTTTCTGTGTGATTTAAATTTAGATTAGTTAACTATTTAAGTCTCCAGCCTGCACTTTACTTTCACTTCTTTTCCTTATGTAGGGTAAAAGTAAAAAGATGCTAGATTTATCATGCAGGTATTTTTGCAAAGCAAATTTTGCAGATTTAATCATAGAAGGATATTTTCTGTTCAATCTGAGCCGCCAACGGGGAATTTTTATAAGCGTTCTTCATTTCTTGCTCTCCCCATTTGCAATGAAGTCTTAAAGCATCCCAACCGATGTGCTTTAAGTGATTTCATGGACCAAAAAGTACATCTATCCCCCTCCGTCGCTGCAGCATGCAGCCTTCACGCTGAATATGCACCTTCGCCATCCATGGCACCTCGCCGTTCGGCATGCTAGTGTACCAGCCAATTTTTTTTTTTTTTTTTTTTTAAAGATGGCTGCCAACCATGGTGCAGTAGACTCTTTGTTTACTAGAAGGATGCTTTAATATGCTCCAGTCTAATAGATTGGACACAGCCGCCCAGTCGTTTGGCTCCAGCATTCAGCACCATTACGATGGAAGTCCAGAACAAATCCACTTCACATTTAGGTGTCAACGCGCTGTCATGGAAAGAAGATACCTCTATACAGTAAGTGGATAATGCCCGAAAGAAAATGAGTTGTGCGCTTTTGTGCACCCTTTAATGCCACTGGTCAGTTTCGGACCACACTCCGTTTTGGAATGGAGGAGGGGAAAAGGATTTTTTTTTTCACTCTGTCCATGTTAAAAAAAAAATGAAAATGATCTGTCAAAGGCAATGATACAAGGCATCGTGATGGATGGGTTTGTCTTACTCTGCCTCTCAATCTTTCACTTCTTCCACTGCTGCCATTCTCTCTGTTTTTCTCAGAGGAAAGCCATTATTTCCATCACACTCTATGTTTCAGCCAAATTCACTGTATCAGTCCATGCCTGACCAAAGGGAAGAAAAAGCCTTTCTATAAGAGTTTCATTTCATTTCCTTGCTTGCACATAGTTTTCCTTTTTATATTTTTTTATGCTTTGGTCATGGTGTTGAATTACAATGCGACACTACTTTACCGATGCACCCAATATGGAAAGGCATGGCGGTGACTGCTGTAATTGAAATTTCCTTATGATTAAATTTGTGTACGTGCATCTCCCAGGAGATCGTCGGCTGATTGGGGAGGTGCACATTTTCAGATGCATTTAAATTAAGCCATAATGGCAGCTTGGTGCTGGACCACAGGCAGCCCACGAACATTTCTGGCTCCACCTGTTTGGAAAGAATGAATCCCTAAACCCATCAGAAAAACAACTGCACATTAACAGGCCTGTTTAATTACCACACCAGCTGAGTGGTATCACACAACAGCGAACTACATCCTTGCTTGCGGGGTGCTGTTTTTCTTTTGTGCATGAAGAACCTTTTTTGCCACCAGAGAAACGTTGAACCCTAAAAAGAACCCTAAAAACGTAATCAAGATAATGTAGCTGTGGCCAGACAATTATGCATTTGTTGTCTCATTGTGTGCTCCAATTGTAGTAATAGCGCTTTTTTAAATGAGCTATGTGTTTGTTTTTAGTACCTTTTCTTTATTATTTCTGACCCTCTTTCTTTCATCTTTTTTTTCCCTGTGTGCTTTGGTGCACCTGTCTTTCCACCCCAAAAACCTGCCACTGAGTCTCAAAGCTGCTAGTTGATTTGATCAGTGTATTGTGTAATATTGTTTACCCCGGTGGGAATAAACACCATTTTGGATGTTGGGCATAATCATCCCTCTTGCTGTCTTGTTCTCTCTATTGTTATTTCTCAAGTTCAGAAGGAAAATGATACATCTTAAAAAGACTGCAAAAGATGTTACAGTGTGTTAAGGTTTAAGGTCTACATCCGTGTGTCACGTAAGCAGTCCTTCCCAGAGCTGGAGCTTATGCGGGAGATGGCAGTTTTCTGCACAAGCTTGATGTCATGCTGGTGTTCTTTTCCTTCCATAAGATAAAGAGCTAGCTAAAATGTAAAGCAGAAATGCAGCAGGTACATGCTTTTTGCATATTTGGATGTCAATAACTCAAAACAGTCAAAGTGCAGAGTCCTGGACCCCTCTTATATATCCTCAGCAGATGGTGGCCGGAGGCAAAGAGAAAGAGAGAAAATACTTTTGTAGGTACAACGCTGCCGCTTGCTACATCAGGATGGAAGAGCAGCATATAGTGACAGATGTCACCGCTCGACAAGTCTGAGAAAATAGCCAATGCGCCAGCCAGGATTAGACTGCTGTCCCCGTTGCACGGACAGAAGTTGACAAGTATATATTTAGCCCTGATTCGTCTTGATTTCATCATCCTGTCTTCAGTGCACAATGCTGATGTGTTTGCAACATTCATAGGTTTGGGGAGAAGAGGAGATTAATCTTGTGCTGCTGTGTTTTGTGGATACAGATCAGCTCGGAGCAGAAAGAATCAGATTACCAACCAAAATAAGAAAAAAGTCATGTCAAAGACTTTTTTATTTTATAACGGAATTATTCACATAATGACAAAAACTAGGCTCTCTTTAGTAAGAAATGTGTTGCTTTGCTTGTAACTGACTTTATTTAACAGTTTATTTTACATATTTTGCAAAATGAGTTCAAGTTTTCTGGATGTGTTGGTTTGTCCCAGTCAGCTAATGGTTTTCTGAGTGACAGCTGAAATCCGAAAAAAGGATTGGTCCTCGCTCAGAGTGTTTGCACATGTGCAGTTTGCTCATGTCTGCGTGAGCCGCTGAGCATTCAGCTAAATGTGCTGCCTCCCGCCTTACAAAGCACACAAAGAGAAGTGTCCTCGTGCCATGGTAGGAAAATAAGGTCGCCTCCTCATTAGAAGGTGGGCTACATGCTAGGTGCTATTATTAGGCTATTATTTCCCTTTTGAACATATAAACCTCCAAAAAGGCCTAAAAACTTGATAGATATAGCTGCCAATGTGGCAACGGTAGTGCTTCCGTTGTTTATTTGTGCATTTCAAAGGATTGCATTAGAAAAGGTCTTCTGTAACCAGCCAGTATGACTAATCACATCTCAGCAATCAGCTAATGCTGCAACAACAGCTTCACTGATCAATGTCTGGGGCTCGGAGCTGTCCCTCGGTAACTCTTTAGCCTATGGTTGGTTCAGCTGAAAATCCTGCATCTATTAGAGGTTTGCTTCGTAGCACCAAATAAAAAGTCAGGCAGTTCAAACAAGAGCTGGCATCACACCACAAAGCCAGGAGCGTTGGGGGTGCAAATGTGAGCAGTAAGAAGGAATCAGTGTGCAATAAATTTAAGTCCCATATTTTTTATGTTTGCTTCTGTTCAGTTAGCACAATAAACCTTAAACCCAAAATCCATGTTAAAATCCCAGTTTTAGGGGATTTATATGCAGAAGTTGCTTGTTATTGAAGAGCATAAGGGACAATGCAAACAGTTACTCATAAATAGGCTTTTAACATTTTATGTAGCTGAAGTTGAGATAAATGTGAAGATTTATTTTGTTTTAAAATAATTTATTAGTTTCTGCATGCAGGCTTGCAAGGTACCCCCAAATAAGAGTCAGAATAAAGCTTTTACATCTTTATAATGTTGCCATTACTTTTGCAAAACACTTGTGGTGTTCTGTCAATCCCACATTCCTCTGAGTCCAGACAAGTTGACTCTGCCTCTGGACAAGGCCATTATGTTTGTTTTTGCAAACATATCCCCGAAAGCTGACTGCTGGGGAATGGTTACATCATGCCGCCAAATATCCTTCTTGTGAGCGTGATAACTCGAACACTTTTCACAATTGGATACTCTGTATACCTGTTTGTCTCCAAAGGGACAACCTGGCTTGAATTTCACCATTTTTATGGTTTCCTCACTAGGTGGTGCTTTATGCACAAAAAAATCAGATTTTTGCTTATACCAATGGAACTTTTTACAATTAGACTTTGATACTCAGTACACCTGTTTAGGTCCCCAAGAGGACGAACTGTATCAAATTTCACGATTATTGAATTTATGGTTTCCCTACCAGGTGGCGCTTTATGTATGAAAAATCAGATTTTTGGCTATATATCTGGAACTTATTGTTGCATTGACCTCAAAGTCAAAAACTGTGCAAAAAAAGGTCATGACCTCAGGATGCATCCTGTCCTGACATCATACCAGGCGGGTTTTAAGTTTCTTCACCACGCATCTTTAGATTATTGTATTGTGTCTATTTGAGGATTTGGGAATTGCAGGATTGGGGACATTTTGGGATATACAGTAACGGCAATTGATATACGTAATGGCAACATTATACAGATGTAAAACATAGGTCTTGTTTTATGTAAGTCATCCATGGCTTTTGTAATTTCAGTTGAAGTACTACTACAGGTGAAGAGTGGACAATAAAATATTCAATGCAGTTCTTGGCTGATACGACATCTCTAGTTGAAAAAGAATCTCCTGTGCAAGTATATGCACATCTATATATTCAGCCCTGTGTATGTGCTTCAACGTAATTATATCTTGTGCAAGTGTCTGCACTGAGGTGGCAAGTTGCACACTTCCAGTATGAGGTCCATATGCACGGATGTTGTATATGACAAAAAAAAAAAAAAATCGTCCCCAGCCAGCTTGACGACAAACACAGAATGGCTTGGCTCGACTCAAAAATTATTTATCTGGCTCCCCTCCTTCTCTCCGGCATGGTTTTTGTCAAGTCAGAGGAAACCATCTGCTGCCCGGTGATAATGGGTGGCCAGGGAGGAGGAGACTGGAAATAGGAAGAGCAAATAAAATTGAGAGAAAATGGCAGCCACTGTCCCAGAACCTACAGAACCTTCCCGCCTGCCTGCCTGCCTGCAGTGAGTCTGCCATCTTAATAAACATACTGCCTGATATCTCCTGGCTTATTTGGATGTGTGTGTGAGCATGCATGAATTTTCACCAGCTGTGCATGCATGCACACCTGAGTTTCCAGTGTGCATGTGTTTGTTTTTCTATCTAACCTTGATCATTTTCAAGTCAAGATTGTTCCGAGCCGAGCTGATATGCTGTCAGTGTGATGGCACTGACTAAGCTCCCCCTCCCATTTTTTTTTCTTTCCCTCTTTCTCTTTTTTACCTGGTGCGCTAAATCAGTGACAGATGGACAGCCTTTCAGCATATGAGATCTTTCACGTGTTTTTCTCTCTGTTTTTAGTAAATAGGAGGGAGTTTGAATATAAGGCTTAAGGACGGCGCGAGTCACTCTTCTGACTTAATGAGAAGCTGCCTGCAAAGAGATGAAAGTAAAGCACACTTTAAGAGGAAGATGGTAAAGCAAGCGAGGCAGAGGAGGAAAAACATTTATTAAAACAAATAGCTGGCTACAGTAGGCAACTCTCACCTCGCACTGGTTTGTGGTTTCTTTCCCATGGTCCCCAGGGCTCTCAAATGCAATTGAGCGCTTTGGGCATTCTGAGTAAACCATTTCAGTTTTCTCTTGTCTGAAGTCGACAAGTTGAGCTGAACAAAAATACCTGACAGTCTGTCTCCACCTAAACCCAGCGTCATGCTCACTCCATCACTCTGTTTTCTACTTTGCCTTGACACGTTTCCTTTAGCCGCCCTTTTTTTTTTTCTTTAGCCCCCTACCAGCACTTCTAAACTGTCAGATAACTTTGAGCAGAGATATATTAACTGATAGCACTCACTGAACTGGTCTGCTTTTATGAATTTGTTGATTAGACAGCAAATGTTGTGCTTCATCAGTACCTGGTAATATCTCCAAGCACCAAAGCCCCCCGTCCTCCCCTTTTTCCCTGTGAAGATGTGATAAATCTGTCCTAAAGCTTGAAGAGAAACATTCCAGACACCAGATTGATCCAGTATGTGAGGCTGCACATTAATTTGAGTTGTTTGGAGTGCTGTTTTCTTGCTGTGTGGTCAGTCTGACGGCCTTTGTCGACACAGCTGTTGGAATGCATGAAGGCATGCTTGATGAAGTGGACGATGGGTCGGCGGGGTAATGGAACTGAGGGATGGAGGGATCAGGCGGGAGGACACAGGAGGGGCTTTGTGACCAGGTCTTTTCTATTAACTCTGGAGGCTGGTTGGGGCGAGCAGGGGAATAAGGTTTGACTCTGCCCTCCCCATGCCACCTGTTAGACCAAGCGTCCAAACTTCAGATAGGGGAGAGATGAATATTGCTTAGGGGTCCAGTGCCGATTGACCCAGTGTTTTCATCAGCTTGTGCTTGCCTGATAACATTCCTTCTCAGACTAAAGCAAAATATTAGAGGTCTAGGTGCCAAGAAAAAATGGGGAACTCTTAGTCTGGAAAAAGTTTTAATGGATTCACCTATGCACACCTTGCAATAAAGGTTTTCATTCACCTTTTGTCAAAGTTTGTCCTAGATCACTAGAAAAAAAATCTTCTTTTGGTCTTTCCTATCATTTGTGGGCAAAGACTGGTTTCATATTCTGAAAATGTAAGATGTACACATTCTCTGGGGAAGAGTCACAACTCCAACATAGCCCACACTAGCATGTTAATTGTTATTAACATATAAAAATGAAATATGGCCTCGTCTATGGAGACTCTTGAAACAGGAACAGGACTTTTTCCCTTGTTCCCATTATACATAGGCTATAATCATCACTCACTCACTGCTAATTATACTCCGCACTCCATCATCACAGCTCACTTCTAGCCCTTAAAGAACTGTTAGGATGCCAGTGATTTGTTGAAATTTTTCACCCGGACCTCAAAAAGAAATTCAATAATGTAAAAACAGTGCACCTCCTTTTTGGTTATAATGTTTTCCCTTTCAGAGCACGGTATGAAAAACATCTTCTAGCCCTCCAGATTGACGTGACTCATTACATCATGTCATTACTTATTTCATTAATTGCTAAGCCAAAATGCAGGATCAAGATGTAAAAAAATAAGTGCACCTGCTATTGGAATTGAGGAAGAAAATAGCAACCAGATGCTGCTGTTCAGTGGTCCTAATCAGTATTTCCATAAAAGCTTATGTTTTGGCAGTTTGCTGTCTTTAGCATTCAGCTGTGTGTTAGCACAACACCAACGAGGGATGAGACTTAAGCAATGATCTGATAGAAGCCATTGTGGCTGCACATTATTCTCTGTGTGTGGGAAGGATTATACAGCCATTTCTAAGCAGTTTGGAGTCTGTCGTTCTAGTGAGAAACTTTATTCACAAGGAGTTGGTCTTCCCAGGAGGGGGCATCCCAGGAAGTTCACCTCAGGGTCAGACTGTTCAATGATCAGAGACAGTGGAGAAAAAATGGAAACACGAGTTACATCTCAGACTCTGCAGGCCTCAGATAGCATCTTGAATGTCAAAGCTCATGGCGGCACCATCAGAAAGGGTTTAGAAAGGTTACAGGAGGGAACCGCTTTACCCAAATAAAGACCATATTGTGTATATTTGCACAGCTACATCTGGGAAAAAAATGGATAGATGAGATATTCAGCTCAGTGAAGACCAATGTAGCACTTCAGCACACCCACCATATGTCAAGCAAAGTTGCATAAGGGTGATGTGTGGGGCTTGTTGGGCAGGTAATGGACCTGGACACACTGCTGTCATTGAGTTGACCTTGAATCCCTCTGTACCAATGTACTCTATAGCCAAATATGGGGTCGTCTGTCAGACAGCTAAAAGCTTGGGCGAAACAAGGTCATGCCCCAAAACTCGTCAATTTGACAGTGAAAAACAAAGAGGTTTTACAACGGTTCTCTTCAAGTCCAGACCTCAAACCAGTTTAAATGCTGTGCACAAATAAATGCTTACCAAGCTGTCGGGAATTGAAACATGTTGAAAGGTGTTTATATTTCTTCTCCTTTCTCCAGCAATGTTCTGTAACAACCATTTGTTTTGTTTCGTTCTGTTATCTTCTGCTGCAGGTCTCCGGACTGTCTCCTGGAGACAGCCAGACCCCAGGACTGCTGCTGGCTCCCGGGGTGAGATGGGGACAGACGCCCATCAACCAGCTCACACCATGGGATACGGATGAGCCCCCTACCAAGCAACACCGAGACGGCGAGCCCACCGGTAATGATTCATGGTCTCGCCCGCTGACAAGCACATTCACACATCCTCTGCTTTTACCTGACACGAGTTTACAGAGTTTCACATCATCAGTCTGTGAGCAGGCAGCAGATGTATGAATCTACACGAGCTTCACACCTATGTGCTACACCCCAGACGGCTCGCGCTGGCTGCACTAGCATCTAATGCTAATGAGGCATCTTGACTGTCTTGCCCTACATAAAATGCATGCTTACTTCACAAAACATGCATACTCTCCTAATATAATCATGCATAATATACATTCATAAATTTTGACTTTACATAAACCGACTTAATCGTGCATAAAATTATAGAAATGTCAGTTTGATGTCAGGAAGCAGAGGAAAAAAGGAGAAAAATTAAACCTTCATGAGGCATCTTGACTCTTCCATCGTTATTGTCCTTGTTAATGTTATTATGGCACCAAATGTGCCTGATTCCCGCAAACGTATTCAGCGAAAGTCCTCTAAATGATCTCCACCGGGTCATATATAGATGTCGACCTTATTCCTTTCATGCCTTTTTAAAACCTGTGCAGAGTGACGGTGCCGCTGCCACGTGGTTCACAGACCTGACATTAAGGAGTTAAGCCAATATTGAAGTTTTATTTTTTCTTTCCCTTCTTCTTTACACGTACTGTAATGAACTCACTCAGAATGGCTCTGCCCTAGAGCTGTTAATTTCCTTCCCTTGCTCTGCCGGCTTGTGTCTCCTGCTCATCACAAATGGGTCTCATTTAAGAATAATACTGGGATGGAGCTTGCTTGCACCAGTGGAAAATCTGGCTTAACAAATTCACGCTGGCAAATCATCGCATTGAAAACAAGTTCAAACCCCTGCTGCCTCTCCTCTTCCTCCTTTCTGCTAATTATAACTCACATTTCACACATGTTGATGAGTTAACAAATGAATTATTGAAAGAAAACTTGGTGGTGTTATGATGAAGGATGAAGAGCACAGATCCACAAGGTTTCACACTCTGCTCCATCCCTACCACACACACCCATGCCACATCTCGGAGCAGGGCCTGAGGAAAGTGAAATGTCACCAACCTAGCGTGCTGTCGCATATGACACTCAAACCCAAGCGCACCTTCGCATGGTGATTCGTACGTGCGCTATTCCGAACTTTGACTGGCATCTGTGATGAAGCCAGCTCCTCTTCACACTTGGCTGAACTAGTATTGCCAGAAAATTCTCAGGAATTTGACTGCTTCCTTCTGCACAAACTTCACCCAAAGTTGAGCTTTAAATAGTTTTTGTTTTTTCTTTGTGAAACAAATTATTTTCTGTTCTTGTGCAAAATCTATATAAATAAATAAGTGGAGTTAATTGTTTTATTCAGCAAGGAAGCAGTTATTAACTTGGAATATATCTGATGCGACTCCCGATCTTTCTAGTTTTTCTAAGTTTGCAGGCACAGACTGGTAATTCAGGTCATGTTGGGTCATGATAATGAAATCTTTCTTGCCTTAATCCGTCAATATTTCCCTTGTTAAAAAGTGGAGAGATGGAAAAGGACACAGAGCTGAAGGGCAGATACAATACATTTGTGTCAAATTCTAATCAACACCATTGCTGCATTAAAACCTTGAAACTTTGTAAGATAAGGAATTATTATACTCACCCATTCTGATTAGAATCCTTTATCAAGAAGCGCGACAAAGGAAGGGAAATTAAATGCAGTGTTACTGCCGGTTAGCTCAATGACATGTGAATTATGAACCAAGCTACTCTCTCTGCAATATTCTCCTCTCTTTCATTCTTTTCTTCTCACTTTTTCTTTATCTCTTCCCCTCTCCATTCATCTCTGCCCAGATTATTATATCAGCAGGGTTAGTACATGAATAATGTGGAGTTTTTCTGTTTTCTTCCTTCAGTTTTTTGCATGCTGTGATTTAGCCTTTGGCCTCTGAGCAGAGTGCTGGGCTATTTTTGGAGCAGGAAAAGCAAGAGATAAAGGAGAAGAAGAGAGGGATGTTGAGAAGGGGGGCAGTATTTAGGTCCAATACAGCTAGAAGACCCTCAGCATCTATCGCCTCAGGGTAGAGAAATGATTGGCTCAGAGTATGTGAGTAAATACAGACTCCTGCATAGATAAGGATGGCAAATGCAGTAAGCATGTATGCGTTCACATTCACAGGTTTGGGGTTTATAGTTGGAAAAAAAAATCGTTAATATTTTTATAATGTCGACTCCAGGTGTAGACATACACGCCTCCCTTCAAATGTGTTGTTTTATATTAAGCCTCAAAAAGCAAGTTGAACTGGAGTGGAGCAGTACTCTGAGGGCGGTGGTGTGGTGGGGAACAGACTGGAGCTGAAGTCTGTCTTCTCCTGCTGTTTTCTCTATTTGATCATCTCGTATCAGACTTCATATCGGCTCTCTGCCCCTGTTTTCTGCTTTCTCTGCTGCTTCCTGGCGAACCAACAATCATGTTGCAACATAGAAATGCATTTATCTCAACTCTCCCAGAGGCTATTGTGGGATAACTTAACTGATTCCCACATGATTTGGTAGTTTGCAAGTTTACAGGTTTATATACTAGTTTTACAAGGCCGGGGGTCAGTTTTTCCTTCTTTGTCTAATAAGTTCCCATTTTGGAGAGTTCCACTTAACACAACAATATTTACACAGTGCTGGAAATCAGTTTTACACCACAAACTACTTCTATGCATTTTGCTTCCAAGCTGCCAGGCTTGCTTGTAATTTTTAGAAATAATGATGAGCTGAGTTTCACCAGTCTTTGTAAGTCTGTCATTGAATTGTTGCTTTTTCATTTAGTTTTTCTTCAATCGTTGTACCATTTTCTGAAAAATGTTTTCTTTATTACTCTAACCACTTTAAGCTGTTTTAACAATCTTTCAGAAGGAAAAAACATACATCACAAAAAGAAATGACTGTTGTGTACTTACAGCTTAACAAAGATCCTTTGTAAATAGTGTCTTGTTTTGTTACAGCCTGTCCATATTTTATCTTCATTTATTTGACAACTATTTTCAGAGATAACGTAGTCTGACAAATAATACAATCTTTAGACAACAAGGTGCTTTTCTAAAGAGCTATGGGTTGATAAGTTTATACATCTCTGTGTATCCTTAAAATCATTGAGGAAAGTGGACAAGTGGAAGCCAAAATAAGTGCAGGCCTTAAACTATTTGCAGCAGATGAACAAAACCTGAAAGTGATGTCCTTAGGAAATAGAAAAAGAAATCCAGCAAAGACCTGACACAAGACCTGGGAGATTCATCCGAGCCATCAGTTGATCTTCAGTTAAGCTGAAGCCTCATCAGAAATGGTCTCCGTGGAAGGGTGGCTGTTAAGAGGCCATTGCTAAGGAAGAGAAATGAGGAGAAAAAGCTAAGGTGTGAGAAACGACATGAGAACTGGGCAGAAAATCTGCAGCAAGAGGTCTTATGGAGTGATGAGTCCTCCCCGGAGCCGAAAGCTCAACATTGAAGCAGTGTGGGATCATCTTGATAGAAAACAGAACAAAAGACAGTCGACATCCAAAGAAGGGCTGGGAAATGTCCTTCAAGTAGCCTGGAGAACTATTCCTGAAGGCTACTTAAAGTTATTAAAAGGAAACTTTGGTATGTTTGTTCTTTTTTTTGGCATTTGTAGGTGAGTCAGGTTTATTTGTGCTGCACATTTATTGTACAGTGCAATTCAAAGTACTTTTACATAAAAGGCTGATAGGCTTTTATAGCAAATGGCAAATATAAAATAATTATATTTCTTGTAATGATGTAATTATATTGTATTGCAACACATCTTCATTCTGGTTGTTTTTCTGGATATATATATAAGGGATAGGAATAGTTGGATTT
>JBAMHX010000025.1:6370707-6400883 GCA_037177515.1 Pseudomugil tenellus | reverse complement strand
GAGAGAGAGAGAGAAAGAGAGAGAGAGAGAGAGAGAGAGAGAGAGAGAGAGAGAAAGAGAGAGAGAGAGAGAGAGAGGCAAGCTCTTCTTAAACAAACCTAAAGTACAGATTACATAAAATGTAAAGCTTCTGTATCATATTTTATTCTTTCTTAACATACTAAAAATAACTTCACTGTAATGATCTTAAACACCACTCACCAGACTTGCAGCAACGATCACAAAACTCCTTAATTCACTTCCAGATGGTGCAAATCAAAATATTAATTACAGCACAGATAACAGGCCTGCGCCAATAATTCACTAATGGTGCAGTGAAGCATGAATGTGATATTGTTTATTGCTGCTTTACAGAATATGTGCAGGTTGTTTTCAGCTCTGTGACTTAGCTTCATTGCAGAAGTGAAGATATGGGAATACGTGTTCATTCTGCTGTTACAAACAGTGACATATAAAAAGCTTCTCCCAAAATTAGCCAGTGACATATCTGCACGGTTGTTTAACCCCTACTGTTTGTCATCACGGAGGAAGAGTCATTATGAACTTGGCATAGCATCAACACTGGTAACAAATATTAGTCAGAAGGAACAAAGTAAAGGCATGCCACAATGCTTGCCAGAGGGATTCGGAAGTAAATTCAGTATTCCTGTGAATAAATGTTTATAGATTGCTATTTGTAACTGGTATTTGTTGTGTTGACATGCAATCTCAGTTCAAGCGCTTTGCTTCATAAACAAACTGTGATATGGCTGAAAGAGCTTGTAAAAAATCAGATAAGTAAGCATAATTGGGCAAAACTCAATTTCATTGTAGTCTCACAACAGAATGTAAATATAATTACACTGATTAAAAGTACAAAACGTAACATTTTAGCAGGGAATAAAAATAGCTGCATTAATAGGCTTCAGAGCTTCTCCTGTCATGTTACACTGTCAACACCGCAGAACAAAGACTGGTGTTCAACATCTCACTTTTCAAGTTTGTTGCCATGTATACCATAACATAATCATAAAAATGCACATGTAGGTTTATCTATAAAAAGATATAATTATTTATAAAGAAAAACAGCGCTTTGTTAAGGACGTGTATTTCTACCTGAGTCTGCTGATTCTTCTCAATGTCTCCATCAGATCTCACTAATCCACTGTTTTCTGTATTCACTATATTCATTTTTATCTAAATTGCAAATATATATTTATATCTAATATACAGTTGCTGCTAAATTGCTCTTGGGTGTAAATATGAGTGTGCCTGGTAGTTTGTCTGCTTAATTGTCTGTGTTTCCCTGTGATGGACTGGTGACCTGTCCAGGAAGTACCCTGCTTCTTGGCCAATGACGAATGAAATAACAAAAATGGATGAATGGATATGTTTGCTGGGTGTTTCATTGGTCAAAAAGCCATATATACATCATCTTTAAGTTTTTAAAGTTTGTTCTATCATTTATTATGGTTTTACAACCAGAAAACATAGGATAGTAGAGGGTTTAGACATCAAACCATCATGAGGTCTTTGTCTGAATTGTCTGTGAGATTGGTGTTTATTCACTTTCAATAGTTTTGGACTCAGTTTTGTCTTTAATTCAGAGAGAAGCTTTTTAGTTTGACCTTGTTTTAACATTAATGCTTCCTGTGTGGTTTATAGCGGAAGCTGAGAGAAGCAATCCATGTAGATATGTAAATGTTTATGCAGTTAGCTTGAGCCCATTCTCAAATAATTAGTTCATGTTTCTCATCGAGAAATTGGCCATTGGAACGTAACTACCCACTAAATGGTTATCACACGATAACTCTTTGTTTTTGCGAGATCCCTGGATGATTAAGGCTAGCTAAAAACGTGTCATGCTAACGGTGTTTAGAAATGTGTGCCACCAGTCGTTTTACTGGTAGTAACACTTTCTATTTATCTGTGCTGTTTAGATGGCAGCATCTTACTCTATTGCTCGACTGTGTTTTGCTGTTTGTTTTAGTCCTTGTAGTCTGCAATAAACCCTAATCACTGCACTGATCTGCCCATTCTGTTTTGGCAACAACGCGGGAGCTACATCATCACTATTGTAGAAATTTAGCACCGCACCATCAGAGATCACTTGTCCATTAAATTTCCTGGACCTCACTCGTTACATTTCTCTTCTTTGACATTGTGTTGATGAAGTTTCTGTGTTCATGTGCTGTTTCATCCACCCAGACATGGTGAATGTCCCTGCTCACGATAACTGCCCAGCCACTCTGTTTATTGCAAGCTGTTGCAGCAGCTGGAAATATAAAATGCATTACTTCTTGTGCCGTGGAGAATTTTGTCTTGAAGAGAAATACTATAAACCTGGTGCTTAGAGCTGCAAATGTTAGGATTGTCTCGAATTGGGTATTATGAATCACATTTCTGTGATGTCAACAGAAAGCAAAGCTATTTCCCCTTACACCAGGAACATGTGACAACAGAAAAACTGTTAGTAAGTCAGGAGTTCCTCCATCCATCCATTTTCTATCGCTTATTCCCAAACGGGGTCGCAGGGGAGCTGGAGCCAATCCCAGCAGACAATGGGCGAGAGACGGGGTACACCCTGGACAGGTCACAGATATCAATTAACAGAATATATACTGCTACATACATAATTTGCAGATTCAAATTGTTTCCATAGTAACAAAAAAACAGGTGTGCTGGAGGAACTTTTAGTCACGTTAATCTCTTTTCTTTATAAAATCTCTTTTCTTTTTTCTTTTCTTTCACCTCAATAATCTTTACTTCAATGCTGCATTGAAAGGAAAACAGTTTTTTTGTTGTTGCTTTTGACTTCCTTTTCCTACATGCCATCTTATCGTTTCTGTCTCAGAAAAATTTGGGGGCGCAATTCTTCTCATGTATCCACAAATAGGTGGTAAGATGCCGCCCTCCCTGACAGAACCATCATTGTGTAATCACCAGCCATTCATCTAAAGTGACATGATGACAGATGTTTTAGTAAGAGGATGCTCTGCATTTTTTTTCTTGCAACGTGAGCACTTCCTCTGCAGCTTCCCAGCTGTGCAGGCAGCTGTATCTGCTGACAGCTAACACAGATTCTGCTTTGTGTGCAGCCTCTAATTTCCCTGTGATCTCAATATTCAGGGGACACATTTGCATTCAACATATTTAGCTGGTATGTCTGCATCAACAAGCTCACATGTAACCTTTGATTATGCTGCCATCTCAAACAACATTTGATTCTATAAAAAGTGAATAATGAATGGTGGCCAGTGACACCTAAAGAGTTATAATTGTTTTAATCTGCTTTGCAGAAAAATACTGTTTTCATGAGAGAGGAACAAATCCAACCTCAGCTTTAGGACACATTTTTCAAAGAGGCATACAATTTCCATGGGTAAAATGCCAATAGACCTCATTAACTGCAAACTGGTTTGTGCTTTGCACAGTATAATAATGAGCAGAAATCCTGGACACATTATAAAGAGATAGTTGAAAAGGCTTTTTACAAAAAAGCACATCAGATTTTTCTCTCTCTTTGTCCCATCTAAGCAATTCTTAGAAAATAGAGATTGTTCTTTTTTTTGAAGAGCTTAAATTAAATTAAAATAGTTTAATTAAGATAAAAATGAGGCTCAAACCTGGCACAGCCTCACTAATCTGAAATATTCTGGATAAAATCCAAACATAGGCAAGTGCGCTCCTTCTAATCACCATGATATATCAAATATGACCAGTTATACTAATGAGCTAATTCATTAAGCTAATTCATTCTCTCATTAGTGGATATATCTTGTCAATTTTGTTGCTTTCTGGCAATTTATAGCCATTCATATCACTGTTTTGGTTTTTGTTGTAAGGCAATAAAAGATTTTTTTAACTTCACTAATATTCTAGTATGCACATTTTTCTGTGTAAACACCTAAT
Source organism: Pseudomugil tenellus (assembly GCA_037177515.1). NCBI lineage: Eukaryota > Metazoa > Chordata > Actinopteri > Atheriniformes > Pseudomugilidae > Pseudomugil > Pseudomugil tenellus. The sequence continues at coordinate 6,396,992 of JBAMHX010000025.1, read as the reverse complement.
AACACCATCCAGTCATCATCACTGTAAGGATGATGTAAGGTAAAGTAGTTTCACTCATCTGAAAAGGAACATTTTCATCATCAAAACATGCATCACTGAATAGTTAAAAGCAAAAGAGTTTTGTGAAAAAATGACTTAATTAAAAATTGATACTTTTACTGATACCTCTTACTTTTCCCACAGAGATGGTTAAACAGTAGTTTGGCACAGCTGCATCAGTGGTTTAAGATTGTCATTGATGGCTGATTTCAAGGAAATAGAAAAATCAGAAAAGTCAAAAATAACAAAATATACTTCTGAAAGTGACACACTGGGAGTTCATCCGCTGCCTCATTATCCACTAAGGTGCACTTAACTCCAATTTGCTCACCCCAGGCTGCTCAGTGAGTAGTAGATCAAAACTGAGTGCTGCTCTCAGGTGTAACTGTGTTTTATGAAGCATGCTGCTGATTTTATGCTCACTGAACCTCACCAGAAACAGTTTACATCTATGCTCTGATACCACGCAGCTGATAAAGAAATCACCAAACAAATTAAATTACCAAACAATACTATCTTGTAAGACGCCTTGCTGCTTAAAATTTCAGATAATTCGACTGCTGAATGCAACAAAGCAAAGTGTGAAATCACTCCCCAGCACAGCAGCAGTAACAAAAACCAGGGAAATTATATTCATCCATCATCAAACAACTTCCTATTAACTTCTGAACATTTCTTATTCTAACTTTAACAAGTTATTTTACTAGATTTTGGTTTGGATTCAACCTAATAGCTGTAAATAGTATGGTTACCACTCTACACAAGCTACTCGGGACTAAACAGAAGAGAAAATGTAACAACTAGCTGATATAAGGAAGCTGTAGCAACATTGGCTCATGCGTTGGTTTGTGGAGGCTCAGGGATTGAAGCCATCTTGATCTTTTAGTCACCAGAGCAGATGTAAAACTGACAATGGTGAAAAATATTTATTCCACATGGCTTATATCTAAGTCAAAGCTTATCTTCAAGTACACCTGTATTTATAGTGTATTTTCTTCTAAATGGGAACATTATTCATATTTGAACCATTGTGGTGTACTCAACAAGAGGCAAATTTAGCAAGTAAGAAAATTAATATTCAATGAAGTCACAAATGACATATGGTTGTACAAATTGCCTCTTTTGGAGCCATATTTACTTACTGATTGGCATTCAAGAGACTGCAGATTTAGGAAGCCAAATGTTGTTAATGCTTTTTAAGGTTTGTGAACAATTTTAAACTGCAGGCCCAAAAAGTTGGGGGAACAATGTACTTTGGCAGGAAATCAGTTTTGAAAATAGAGTGATAATGGCACAGCAAAGATGTCAACTGTCTGCTGGCATTATAGTTTTAACAGCTAGTTTCTATGAGATTAATATGTGTACAGCTCTCATGGCATTCTCAAGGGACCATTGGGGAAATATTACAAGTTTAATAATCTATTTGCTATAGAAGGATTTTAAAAAGTCAAAATTCTCATCTTTCAAAATTCAATCAATTAACTCTGCCCCTAAATTTCCAAGCCAGAGAGTTTACTTCCATGGTTAGTTCAAAGAACCTTCAAAGCTGCAACCTGCTGGTTGCAGCCCTTCTTCTGAACCCTTGAGGGTAACAACACTCCCATATCCCCTCATTAGAACGGATGAGGGTTCCAAATGCCAAGCGAATTGCAGCAGTGGATCCCACCAGAAGACGGATAAAGCAGAAGATCGGCCCTTGTGTAAATGTGTTGGCTGTGTGTTTGCGATGACATAATTAATCATTCCCTATCCACTTTATGGGGCTGTTATCTGTTTTATTCAGATATAATCCAAACACATAAAATGTGATAATGCAGAGCTTTGAACTTATGTTGGTGTATTGTGTCTCTCCTCTAAGTCCTCGGAGCACAACAGTTACACTTTGTGACCGAAGGAAAAATCATCACAAATCCTTCCACTGTTTGTTGTGTTATTTTTGTGTGTGTGTGTGTGTGTGTGTGTGTGTGTGTATTCACACGGAGCAGCTGGAAGGCAGCTTTAACTTCATCACCTACTGAGAAATGCCAGTCACCTGGCTGTGATCTGCCTACCTGGTTTCTCCATTCACAGCAGGGCTTTTCATAATACCTGCCTGTCATGGTGCACAAATCAAACTCCTTCTCACCAGTTGTTAATTTCCTTCCCACCACTCACTCCTCACCCATTTTTCATTGTTTCCTCTTTGTTTCCCTCAAACGTTGATTTTTATCAGGATGAAAAACACAACCTCGCCAAGCTTCTGCACTTAATAATCTCTCTGTATCTGTAGCTGGAAATGTGGAGATCCAAAATGACGGAGATTGTTGTTTTAAAAGGACAGTTTAGAAAAAAAGAGAGGGAGACTGGCACACAGGAGGAGGTACGATTAGAAGGGATGGATACAGAGTGAGAGAGACAGAGGAAGATGCTGGGAGTGGAGTCGCTGTGTGTCTATTGACCAAGTCATTAAAATCGATGGCTGTCCTGATGAATATCAGCCAAGGGAAGCTGCAGCCAAGCTCAGCAGGGATGAACTCGTTCACTGCGAAAGTGACCGAGCTGCATTTAAAGCAGCTCACGACTAAAAGTCATATTCATATCAAAAGGAAATCATTATTCCTACACCTCTGAGCCTGAGTTAGAAGTAACCACTGTTCCCCATGCCAGCTACTTAAATTAAGTTTTTGATTTTTGTTTTCACTCAGAGCCTGCAACACAGCTAGTTCTCATCCCTAGCCGTGTGGCGGTCGTGCTTCACGCTTTCGCAGTGGAAGCAAAACTAGGAGCCGCACGTGTCCGCGGCCTCGGCTGGAATTCAAGTCAGAGGTCATGGGTGGATCTGTCGTGGCCACCCACCATCCGCACTACTGAGCATGTGCTACAGCTCCATCCCCTTCCGTTTTTTTCTTGCTTCTTTCCATTTCACTAGCCTTCCCCGCTCATGCCGCACATGCACACACCAGTGGAGAGCCGCTAAATACCTGTGATCACCCGTACACAAGGGGGCTCCTTCGCCATCCTCTTCCCAGGAAGTTCATCTTCCAGTCAGCTCACATCAACCTTCATCTGGGGACCAGGCCGCTCTGGAACTGCTAGTGAATGCAATTAAGATGTCTTGCAGAGTTAAGATCAGTTTTTTACTTTGCTATGGAAGGATTGGCGCAGCCTCCCATCCAGTGCGTCCTTGCTCTGCTGTGACCATTTCATCTTTCTTATCTACCATATTCATACTCGGGGCCCCTGTAAGATTTTAATTACACGCTCCCGTTTGCTTACTCCCGGACCGCACACGTTTCCAGTGCAGCGGTTATGTCCGCTCACATATTGGTTCCTATTATTTTTGTAGTCTAACCACAAAGTTAAAACGATGTAGAGCAAATTAGTGAGAGAGAATTTATTTACAAGGCCGGTTTTTGTATTCTGCAACTGTTTATTGAAGGCAGATGGGGGTTCGTTTTTTTTTTTTTTTTCTTCCAATCTGCTTCCTGGGTTACATTGGTATTGACATGCTATTTTAATTTGCTGCCGGTAGATGAAGTCACTGGATGGGTTGACATTTCCACATGCTGACATTCATCATCTGTCTATAAAGGCTACAGTTACCAAGCAGAAATAAAGCTTAAGATGTTATCAATAATATTAGTGATGTGCAAATATTTATTTTGATACAACGACAGGGACGACCACTAGCGTGACAGGCCGGTTATTAGATAGCCACGCTGAGACCATTAATCATAGCAAGTTTTAATTAAACCCTCCCCTTTCCTTTCACTACTTCTTTGCTCCCTTTCCGTCTCTCCCCCAACAGAGTACAAAGCATCCCAGCGGCGTCCTTGCTACAAATGCCAGAAAAGTATGACTTAAACTGAGACAAATAACTCTTAATCTGTTGTCGGAGTTGTTTTTATTTCCTTTGATTCAGATCAGTACACACAGAATAAGTGGTGGCAAATTAATTAGAATGGCTGCTGTGTTGTGCTGGGTGATTATCTTAAAGCTATCCACATCAGCATTAGCAAAAGTAAGATTACTATGAATTCAAAACAACTTTAACTTGGAATACATGCATGTGAATCCCCCCTCTGATCTCTCCCCCCCCTCTTTCTTTCTCATGGTATTCCTTAATTTGAGGCAGCTCTAGTTAAAACTGGGATGGAATTCGCAACAGCTGCAAACGTTGCAAATTATTAATAAGGTTGGAATTTATTCCAATCACTGTGGACTCGGTGAATGCAGGTAATTCTCTTAAATGAATACATGCAATACCGTGGTGATATGCACATGAGTAACCTTGGCGCTCATGTCCATGTGGGGCTTACATATTAATGATATGGAGTCAAACATCTCATTTTTAGGATTGCAGGTGTGGTGCGTTTGTGTGCCCAAATAGCAACCTGACAGCCTCTTTAACTTTGCTTAGAATGGCATCCATTGAGATGTCTTACTGTTTCTGCTCCAGCTCTCAGTGCGGAGCATTAAAAAAAAGAGCAGGGAGGGGCAGAGGAGAGGAAATGTGAGGTGAGCAGCGGCTGCGTGCCATAATCTGGGGATAGGAAGCTGCGCGGCCTCCTTCTATCTCGCCCTCGTTATCGTATTTTAAAGGAGCGGAGCCCCGCCAGCAGCCCCATACATTGTATCCCCCCACAGTTAATATAGGGACAGCAGATAGCTCATTAAGATTGATCATTCCTCGGCCACCTACTCCATGCAGAACGCGGCACCAGCTTCATTAATCACTAGGATTTCAAGATAAAGCTCGGTGGCGATGCAGCGGAAGGACCTGGAGCCTGACAGCCTGGCTGCTACATGCATAATCACAGGCGCGCTGCAGCCGAGGAGCGTTCGGCCGGCTCCCTGCCACGCTAGAGAGGGCACCATATCTGCCCCCTTTTTCCATCCTCTCTTCAACCTGTCACTGTCACCTGTGATCCTTATTGCAATGTTCACGGCTCTCCATTACACTTTTCGCCCTCTTCTCTACTCCATTTCTTTCATACTTTTTTGCCCCCCCAATGTTGTCTCCTTACTTGGTATGTGCCAGCTTTTCCGTACTCTAACCTTGCTCTGGTCTTTCTCTATTCCACAGATGCAGAGTTGTTAGCCATCTCTCTCTAGCTGCTGTATTTTTTTTTCCCCCGAGCAATGCCTCGCTCATTTAAGTGGCAGTGAAAGATTTAAAAGACGAAAGGATTAAAGATGAGGGAGGGAGGTGGAGGTGGTGGTGGGGGGGGGGAGCCCAGATTGCTCATTTTCCTTTGACAGCAAGAGCTTGTGTGAGATGGCTATTTTCAACTGAAACCGTCCCTTTTAATACCCTCACAAAAAGCTGTGCCTCCGCTCTGGGCATCAGCTAGTTAGTTGAGAATGAGAAAAAGCTGTCAAATTTAATTAACAATTTCACCTAATCTTATTTTGGATCTTTTCTATAAAACTTATAGAAGTCTAAGGTTGATGCACATGCTCAGATTGCAAAGAGCGAGGGATTGATCTTCGCACTTCACTGTAGTCTTTTTGCAAGAATCTATACGCAGAAGTTTCAGATTGCATCAGTCACCAGATCCACACACACTTATTTCTTTTTTTTATTGGCAGATATTTAAACTCACTTTCTTGTCGTGATCAGTCAGGGCAGCCATAGAAAAGCAGTTTTCTATATTGTGTCAAGAATGAACTCTGCATAGCAATATAGGAAATCTAGTGATGCAGTCAGACTTTGACTGGGTTGCATATACGGATAAGTAATCATATTAATTTCTGATAGTCCCTCTATTATTATTTCTCCTCATGCACATAGATATAAAACTGCATAAGGTTTCCTTCAAAGCAGTTCTTTAAACATCATCAAAGTTATGTATATGATAGTCATTAGAATGATTGTATGTTGAGGCTTCTTTTTACACAAAAGGAGCATAAAAGACGAGTTGTTCTGAGTTTACCTTAGGAACAGCTCTACTTCCAGCATCCTACTGCAGTTATTGGTGTAATATGATAGAGGACTGAGACTCTTGGTGTTATTACGAGAAGCACCATCACACATTGTGCTTTGAACATCTTGTGTCCCATGCTGGTTTGAGTTGTGTCCACTCCAGTCAGTTGAGAAAATTTTGTTCAGAACTTTAATTAAGTTTAAAGAGGGTTATTTTAGCTTTATTTCTAAGAAGTTATCACTTAATTTATCCAGACCATAGTGAAGCTGTGTGACCAGAAGAGTTTCATACCCTTTAAGCATCGTTGATGTTAACAGGTGCATGCATTTTTTTTTTCCTTTTTGCTAAGATCAGCTTCTTGGTTTTGTTGCTGTTTAACCTCATGTTGTGAAGACAGATGGCTACACATGAAACAAAAGTGGTCCTGAGATGCTGGCACTCTGAGAAGCAGGATTAAGTAGTGATAGGGGACTCCAATCTCATCCTGACTGACAGCGGAGAAAGTTAGTGAAAATCCTGAACCATTTAGCAGATAATCACTAGTTAAAACTAAAAGAGAGGCAACCATTTACGCTTTAGAATAACACCTACAGAGAGTTTAATCACTAATTAACCCGACATGCATGACTGTGGGAGGAAGCCGAGGCAGTTCAAGAAACTGTTGTTTTTTTAAACCACCCCCCGATTTCAGGTTTGCTCCATAACTTGTGTGTGTCTATCTCCAAATAAGCTTAACCAATATTAAGTTAAAGGAAGATTTATTTGAATGTATAGTCGTGCACATAAAGGTCACGCATCAAATTTTGTGCATTAGGTGACCTGATATAATAGAACTGATTGCTTCAAGTCAAATGTCAAGTGCATTTGCACACATCAGCCTTAAAACAGACGTTAAAGTGTTTTCAACAAAGCTAAGTGCAAACATGACCTGCAAACTGCACAGTAGTAGATGCCTCTCTCTAATGCGGGGCTGCACTTGTGACAGGTAGAGAACTTAGCTTGTAAAACGGCAGCAGGTGCCCTGCAACACCTCAGCAAAAAAAAAAAAAAAAAGTAGGGAAACAGCATCAGCGTGCTAATACCCACTTATCTGAGTGGATAGCCAAACTTTCTCCTTAGTCACAAACTTTTAAGTGGGTTTGATAATGCATGCAGGGCATCTAATAAATACTAATGACAGGACTAGACATTAGCAAGAATCGCTGCCCTCTCCAACTCATTATTCCACAGAGTTCGCAACAAGCTTAGCATGTGAAGAGATATAATTCTCCTGTGACTTAGACAAATGATAATGGCCTGCATTGCAATCAAGTGATCTTTGTAGGCTAGTAGTGGTGTCCCTAAGCTTGATAGTGTTCCTCAGCAGTAACGATAAGTTGTCCAAACAGTAATATGCCATTGCCCTATTAAGTTTGCAGAAAGTGTATTTTTGCTTGAGGCTGCAGCTCTGAATTATGGTGTTGATTATTATCATTATTCTGCTCCATTCAAGTCACTGCTCCCTCTTCCCAACCACTAGATACAGCCAATGTTTTCCTCTGTAATGCCACTCTGTGGTATGCAGGATTAAAAGTATTACATTATAGATTTAAACTTGGATTAAAACTTAACAAGGACACATTGCTATACACAGGCACTGGGGCATGCTGGGGCACCATCATCACCATTGTGCGGCCTTCCAGTTGCTTGACAGATTGTTTTCTATCCCTAGGGGAGAGGTGGAAGCAGAAAGAGAGGGAAAGAGAATGAAAGAAAGAAGCAGCGAAGAGAAAGAAATGCGATGAAATGCAAAGATTAGTCGTGTGATTCCACTCGATGGGCTGTGGAAGCTCATCCCAGGTGTGCAGTCTGCCGAGAATGACTCCAACATACAGTCTAACCTCACCGCTAACCTTTCTGCTTGGGCTGAGGTGACTTTCACAAAGTTACCCAGTAAACACATATCCTCTGTCTTCAGGGGCAGATATGACATTTATCTTACGCTGTGCTGGCGACTTGGGATTTTTGTTGCCGTTTTAATTTGTGTTTCTCGGTGCGTTTGTGTACTAGTTGTCTGGTTGTTTAGAGACAACCCGGAGGCAAGTATCACCCATGTGCAAAGCTTGTGAGGAATGCACACAAAAGTATCCTCATAAACGCAGACAAGGTGTAAGGCAAGCCGGGCAGCATGCTTGCATTCCCTCACACATACAGTCAGCACCAGTGCATGCCTGAATGTGAATGTTGGAGATGGCCCAACACAGCTGAGGCAGTTTGTTCAAGCTGCTGACAGAGCATCAGAGAGGGACGTAACTTTAAACTTTTATTAGTACTTAAGTAGAGTTTGCACTTTGTTTTATTAGGCTTTGAACTTACATCTGTATATTTAGAAAGCCACATTTCTTTGTATATTTCCTAATGGCTTGTATTTCTCTTCTTGAAGAGGATGCTTGTCTGCAGTTATCTGGCGTAGCTACATTTATCCTCCACAAGCTATAGCAGGTGTTTGTTTTGTGGCTTTTTGTCACACTTGGAAACCTCTGATCACTTAGCTAGTTTGCTGTTCGCATGTCGGAGTTTAAAATCTATAAATGCCCAATTTTACATTTACATCCTGTTTGTTCATTTCTGGCATTAAACGGAAAGGCAAATAACTTGTTTTTGCACTGAGTTTAAGATAAAGAACATGATGCACTGGCAGATTTAACCCATAAGAACCCAGCGTGATAAATTTCTCAGATATTTTACATCATCTTATGGTAAAAACTTTGCTCAAAATTTTGTAGAACACAATTAGCTTTATGTCTTCAACTCCTTAATGAACACCAAAATAAAGAACATTCTACAATGCGAATTATGACAAATCATAAATTTAATAATAATAACTATCTCTAAAAATATCATCCTTTTATGTTTTTGTTAAGGGAAAAATAATGACTTAATAATTAAAAATTAATAAGCTTTTTTATTAGTTGGGTTTTTAAGGGTTATTAACTATTTTCATCTACTGTATTTAATGTATAAACGTAGATGTGGTGCAAAGGGGAGAATTTCTATATTACGGCTGGGAAATCTGTTCTTTATTACAATCTGTTGCCTTTCCCTGTTTTAACTGAACCGACTGCTGCGGTTTGACAGTAAACATACATGTTGGAAATATGAAATACTGCACTTTTGCTTTAATTTATCATTTTATTTATTTATTTTTTTTTTTGTGAATTTGCTAGCAAACTGAAACTGAACTCAAAAAGAACATTGTCAAGCGGAGAGGGCACTGTATGTAACACTATAAAATGTAACAGTTTCAGGTCTTGGTGGTGATTCGTAATTCTCCATCAGTGTCTCTGAATATCTGCTTAAAATAACTTTTGAATCAAATACTATTGTAATACCCATCTCATATCAACATCATTTAAACAACATAATTTTTTTAAAAAATCCATGGTTTTAAATCCCCAAAATATTTCTTCTGAGAACCATCTAACAACCACTCTTTCAGTCAGACTGCCCAGTCAGAGGCTAACATTGTCTTTCAAGCCGTTTCAAGGTAACAAGGTAACACCATTGTACAAATACACATTATATAAAGCTGGCTAACTTTAAGACTGTCTAACCAGACCTGAATGTGAATCTTTGCTACAAAATACTTGCAAATAGAGTTTCAAGGCTGCAGGCAATGCCATCTCACACCTACATAGCAAGTAAGTATGGTCGCGTAGTGTAATGGCTCAATTAAAGTCCAATAAATGCGTTCTTTAGTCAGCCGTCCATCTGAATCTGGAGTATTTCCTTCTTCCTAGGCTTAGGCCATGGCTTGATTCTTTTTTTAAAGCATATTTTTTTAGTTTTCCAGACAAATTATTTAAAAAAGGAATTGTCTTGTTTTAATCTTTGCATTAGGTTTTCATAGTAACTGCAGTAACAATCAAAGGATTAAATAGTTTGAAATAAACTATTTAATAGTAGAGAAATTCATATTCTAGAAAAAAAATAATTGTTGTTTTTTCATATCGCAGCATAAATATTTCCATTTCAATTAGCTTTTCTTTTTTAATAGACATAAAATCTATGTATAAAAGGAAATTTCCTTTTTTTTAAGCATAGTGTAACGTGCTGTAACCGCCTTCTGATTGGACAGCATGACACTGTGGTTGGGTTGTTGACGTTTAATTAAACATCATCTGAAAAAAACGCCTCAAAATTCCTATTTGAAATGTCAGCATTAAGAAAAGGAAATATTTGCAGGAACAATCCTCGGCACCTCTTTGTATGGCAGTGTGCTTGAAGAAGCCTCTGACTGAACTGACTCTTCGTCACCAGCTACACCAGTTATCCAGCCAGTTATGTATTTAACTCATAGATTTAATGCAATCCAAAAAGAAACTCCAGTTTCTCTTTGCTACACCAGCGACACTGTTAAACACAAAGTAACTTTTTCCACTTAATCAGGTTGTTAAAAAGTTTAAACTGTGCAGCTTCATATCTGCACAACCAGCTCCATCATCTCCAACGTTGTCCCCAGTACTTAACCAGCTTTTACAACCAGCCTTTCTAGTTTATTTAAGACCCCAAAGATTCTTCCACTTTCCACAACAGACTTATAGCAGAGATGTGACATCTTGGTGCAGACATTGAATGATGTTACTTTCCTTATGAAGTACCGTCTGCTCTCTCTTCCTATAGATGCTTCTGTGTTGCATTTCGACTATAGGCGCTGTTAAACTGAACTCCAACACTTTCATTCATCCACCCTCTCCATCTGCTATAAAAGGATGCAAACAGTGTGTTGTTTACTCCTGATTCTCCTGAAATCCACAATGATCTCTTTTGCTTTGTGTTCAAGATTAGGTGATGGTTTCTGCACCGTCTTGCATATTGACTGACCAGTTATCTGTTCTCCATGTCCATCCCACAACAGTCTTTTTTCTGTATCTCTACTGATCTCATGACAGATTTGGACGCAGATTTTTTTCAGGAAAAAAAAAAAACACTTGCACATATTTTTTTAATGGAAATATACATTTATTTTCTACATTCCACTGAGAAGCACTCATCCATATCTGTAGAAGAAGTTTGTGAAGGTTCATGTCGAACTACAAACTGTAGAACTATTTTAGAAACTTAAACTACTTTTGAGCTCATACTGTTAGAGCTTAGCACAAAGAGTTTCACAGCATGAATTTTTTAGTACTTTTTTTTTTCTCCCAATGCCTGAGGAGAGAAAGTCCCAGTCAGGTCAAAATTCAGACTGTGGATGATGAAACGTCAGCGGACAGGCTAGTTGAGAGAGAGCCTAAAGACAAATATTATATTTGTAGCAATCTCAATACTGTAGCTTAAGTTCTGGGAACAGAAGCGATCCAGTTAAACTGGTTAGTCAAACAATCTGTGTAGAAATAAACTGGGCAGGCCTTGCTGGCACATGCGATTGCAAACATGCACCGCTGGATGTTCCAGGAGAACTTGGATGCTCAGTCAACCCTCTCAAGGTGAGACACAGATGATGCATATTTTGCGTGGATGCTTCATGAAAGATTGCTTTTAAACAAATACACAAGGTCTGTGTCCAGTTGATTCATGGCATGCAATTAGCCTTGTTTTTTCCTCTCAGCTTTTTATTATGTATTTAACAGACCTCTGTCCCTGCAAGCAATTTATATAAAAGTAACTTGGCAATAATTAAAAGTGAAGATGGAGAAGTGCTGCTCACCCACTCAGTTCTAATCAAATCCCCTTCAAGCATACAGTATGTTATCTACACCAGCCAGTAACTCCTCATAAGTGCAGCCTCGTTATGAGGATTATGCTCTCGTGACATTGTCTTGCCTAAACTCAAGTGTTTGTGCGTTTGCACGTGTTTGTGTGGCGTTTGCATTTGCATATTGTCTGCATGTGCATGGCCACACGTGTGTCTCTGCATCAGCACTTGTGTGTTTTGCGCAATGACAATGTCACCTGCTGCAGGGAGGATGGATTACTCAAGCCTGAGTTGAGTTTGACAATGATGTCCTCCATAATGCCTCAGCTGAATGTTTGCTAAATGGAGACGGAGTAGATTGCGGTCTATTGTAGTTTCATGTGGATCAAGAATTAGTGAATGAAAATCATGCCAGCAACCTGCCTCTTTGGCGTTAGGATAAATAAAGCAGGGGGACACATCTGAGGCTGAAAATGAACAGACAGATTACCAGACCAGCCTGAATCTGCAACATACAGGATGTTATGAGTAATTGTCACTTTTAAAGAAATGATTAATTAGCGTTATCGACTCATTTATCAAAATCCATCATTCCATTCTTAGTTTTGGAGGAAATCTTATTTATTGAGCCATGTTTCTTCATTTCAGTGCATAATTTGTGCAATTTTTGGAGTGATGGAGGAAAATAAATTGTCCAGTCAGGCACCAGTGCTGTAAAGCAGCTTGACTGCTGCTTCTATATAAATGTAAATACAGCCATCACCCACCCCCAAATATATATATTTATATATTCAGGAGCAATTTAGTTTTGACAGAAAGACTGATTGTTTACATGGAAAACATTCCGTTTGCAAATGTTTGCATACAGCAGTGACGCTCTTTTGGATTTTGTTTATGTTAAATTATCTTCTCTGTGACTGGCCATCATTGCTTAGTATTATAAATCATCCAAACTACACGTCCCTCTAATCCCAGCGGAAAAAACAAAAATCTCTCATTCTTCATCAAAAAGAGTTTATTTACGTAATTACTTATAATTATTAGTTATTTTAGGTTCATTACATCTCGTTAGTGTATCTTGTTGCCCCACTTTGTTTTTGTTTTGTTTTTTTTTAAACTGGCGTTCTGAATAAATCTGTGACCACATCAACCCGACCCATTAAGCCGCCTTCGAGGTGCTGTCGGATTCATCAGACTGTGCGGTTAAAGACTGCATGAGTCACAGCAGCGAGCGGGTAAATGTGTCAAAGAAATGTGGGATTTCTTTCCTCTGAGTCTCAGGATACTGAGATGTGACATGTATGACACACAGCATGAGAACTTTGTCAGCAGTTGTTCATCATAGACTTTATGATTAAAAGTACAGCTGCATCGCCGCAGTGATCCTTCAGTTTAACTTGACTTGACTTGCCATTTGTAGTGGCATAAGTTAGCTTGCATCATCGTGCACACTAGTTGGGAGCTGTGTTGTCTAGAACAAAACACAAGACTGGGTGTTTATGGAGCTTCTTCCACACGCTCAGAGTAAAATGAGTTTCAGCAGATTTTTTTTCTTCTGCCTTCTTTGTATGAAGCTGCAATCAGTTTTAGCCTGTATGAAGGTTATAAAATTAAAAATACATACATTTAAATGCTCCCTAGGGTTAAAATGTTACCCAGCTTTGCAGATGACGTTAGTGCTAAGCAGAGCTTTTTAAAGGGTTCATTTCTAAATGAAACCTCTGCTGCATATTTGAATTGGTTTTCCGATTTGTCTTTATTTTATTGGAAAAAGAGAGAAAATTAATAAAGTTTCATACAGAGCAGTCTCTGTAACAGCTTGGCACCGTATTAACTGTTATATTTCAGTCTAGTTTAATAAAACTGGTTTTAAAACATGCTTTAGAAAGGGCAACACACTCATATTTACCTTCCATTATTATAGATATGTGTCACCTTGACTGTGCAATGGGATTTTGCAAACATTTGTGTCCCAGTAATTACACCTGTTCTTTTAATAACTGAAATACAACCAGTTTTTTCTTGTTATATCCATCAAGATGTTATTTCGCCCACATCATAGTCAGACGAGCCGTAACCAAGACGTCTCTGATTGTTGTAAGTGCAGCTTAAAGTCCTGGGGTTGGATTTGTTTGCCCACTTTGAAATGATTTTCAGCTAAGGTCACATGCAAAAGGTTGAGTTATTCCTGTTACTCTTTCCTTCACAGCAAACAAATACAATCACCATCAGAAGACCTCCCTGGCACAAACACACATTTGCATGGTCTCAAACCACACTTCAATCAAAGGAAAGGGGGAGCATAATTTCCTCTAAAGACTAGACCTTAGTTTTATGATCCATCCAGCATCTCTTTTATAGTAAACAATGAAGATGCACCGAAATATTGCTTCAGCATGTTCATCTGCAATTAGCTAAAGCGAAACATATTTCATAATATTTATTTGGCATTTCTTGGTTTATGTCATGTTGACTTTAAACTGAAACAGCCAGATTTAAATACATAAAGGGGTAAGTAAGGTTTGCCTTTGTAATATAGAGGGGAGAGGATAAAATTAACTTGACCTTCTTGGGTTGCCATTGGGGAGAGCAGTGCACTTCTCACAATGGTTGCTTTAAGTCCTTTCTCCTTTTTTAGAGAAGCATTTTTACTATATGAAAAGTAATAAGAAAGATGTTTTGATGCCTTTTTGGATTTATTTATTTGTGCTTGATGAAGAGCTGAAACATCAAACTGTTAACTAAAAAACAAAACAGAAAACACATTAATCCAGACAGTCCAACAATAGGCTCCCACAAAATGCTTCAAATCATTCAAGCAGAATGTATCCAGACAAACAAGAGAAACGAGCTCCTGTAGCCATTTCATAAAGCTAGGAGGTGTTGGAGAGTACCACTCTATCAGGAGGAGTTTCTTGCCAGTACTTAAAAGCACCACTGCTACACAACAAAAGCTAGGTTTCTGTCAGGAACAAGAATCATTAAATAAATCCCTAATAAGGCACAGGATATATTCATCTGATTTGCATTCATGAAGAATTGAAGATACTGTAGCATCTAATGCATCAAATCACTATTTGAATAATAATGAAGACGCATTTCTTGCTCACTTTGCATGAACTACACAGAGGAAAACAGATATGCTCGCTTTGCTCTTTTGTTCATCACTCATCAGGATGAAACAGCCAATGAGGGAATGAAGCTATCATTTAAAAATGAATTCCTGAATGGGCATATTTAATCCAACTTGCTTTACAGTATCCTGGACGATAGTTCCATCGGCCAAACGGTCTGGTTCAGACCATTTGTCTGCTTTGCGAGATTACACTTTGTTTGATCTGATGTGTTCTTTTAATTTTCCACTTAACGTATGCATATTAAATTCTAGCTGCGAGAGAAGGTTAAAGCTCGGTGCAGGGCGTCGTCTGCAGCCATTGAAATCCTTCCAGCACAAAAGAAACCTCTTAAATTGTGTTCATTTCATGAGCAGTGTTGTGCGAAGCCCTGTCTTCCAGCTACAATAACTGCACCAGCCAGGGAGGATCTTCTTTTCTCAGCTATAGGCTCATAACTGTGAATCTTCACCTCTTGTGAACTGTAAAGAGTCTGACTGCTAACCCATTATATGTATGCACTACATAGTTCTACTTTCTGCCTTAAACTTTTTTCATATACTTATAAAGAATCTGGAGTATTTCCTTCTTCCTAGACTTAGGCCAGACACTGCAGTGCCTGAAGGAATGGAAGGTCCATGGCGGTGCTCTTGTTTGCTATCCACAGGAGTATCCTCTTGTTAAAACTTGACTATGACCGCTTGTCATATATCGTACCCTCTACCTGCCTAATGAGGAAGCCACTGCACCAGCTGGGACCGGAGATTTTCTCATCCTCTCTGTGCACACAAACATAAAGAACAAGAGCACATATCCTGACATCCTGTCACACTGTTGCAGCAGGCCAGAAGATGCTCACAGGGAGCTTTTTATTTATTTCCTTTGTTTCTTCTAAGCTTGCACTTGTATTTGCTTCAACTTAGTTGTACTAGTGCCTGTTTGCTTGTGCATGTGACCCGGCTGATCCTTGAACAAGAAGGCATTCATAGAGGTTTGAGTGTACAGTGCTGGACAGAGCAAATCAGCTTTTTTTTTCCATGTCTATTGTAGAAGGAAACAAAGGCCAAGACGGCGTCTTTGAGGGACACAAGTTCTTTTTCTCTGTGTTCTCTCCACAGCTCAGTCCAGGCCATTTGACAGCAGTGCTGAGGCTCCTGCAGAGCAGCTCACTAGATTTAAGCAAGGGGGGGGGAAATAAAGCGTCCTCATCATGGACTATTCTCTGTGCTATATGGTACCACTGCTCCCTTACAGACCAAAATCAGGACAACTAGAGACTCAAGGGGTCTTGAGGATTTCTGATTCCTTGCACAAGCTGTTTTGCACAGACTATTGAGACATCTTCAGAAATGAATGTGGCGGTGATTGTTAGAGGTATGTGTTGGAGACTGTTTAGTATAATTACACTTTTGAAAGAAACCCATGATAGATGGGGCTGTGTACATGAGATCTGATGGCTTTTATCCTCGTGTAAGCATGGTTTGTTCCAGCAGATGGTATCTCCACGAGTGGCCTGATAGCACTGATGACATTTTGCACCTGTTAAAGTGTGACATTTAGCCACTGAGCCTTTCGAGGTAGTATATGTGAGGATGTTATCATTTAAGAAAGATTTAGTTTGAGTTTTCTTCCTAAAACTTGAGAAACTACAAATCATAACATTTTAAAATGAAATTTCTCCTTTGATTTATTTTTAGAAACATGACAGAAGATTTTTTTCTCTTATAGTCTCTCTTTTTTTTTACCCTTTTTCATTTCTTCTTAACAAGGAAAACTCATTTTAAAATAAGATTTTCTGATATTTTACTTGGAGTTAAATATAAACCTTTGAGTTTTTAATTAATTGAGATATTAATTAAGATTTGTTTGTTTTTCCTAAATTCAAAAGTTTTATAAAAATATATCTCAACCCAAAATTGCACAACTGTCATTTAGTGTTTACAGTATTGTTTTCTTTGTTTCTTTTAAGTCAATTTCATTATGAAATTTAATCATTTCTCCTAAAAAAAAAAATAATATTGAGTTATTAGAATTTTTGGTGTTTTTAGAATTGGTAGCATTCTACTTCACTGTAAAATGAGCTAACAAAAACAACTTGTGAATTTCAGCTTCTTAAGCATGAACATGCTTTGTAGCTTTTTATTTAAATATTATTACATTTATAACCAAATTAATTAGTTAAATTTATGTTGCACACAGATAAAGATACATACAAAATATTTCTATACTTTCACGCTTTCAGCATTTTTTAATAATAATTTTGTTTTTTATATATATATATATATATAAATAAATTACTACTCTGACATTAGGTCTGTTTCTGCTGCATTTTTGTGTACTTAACATTTGTTTTCAGAAACAGTGATATCAAGTTGTATCTAAAAGAACAGGAAAAAAAAGCTTCATCATACAGAAAAAAAAAATGTTTTTTCTTGTGCCACATTCACACAACAAATAAGTTAATTCCTATCATTTTTTTTTTTCTTTTGGAGGGTTTCATGAAATCTTTTAGGACCATAAGAAAAAAGATCTTATGAAACCTGAGAAAGCATTTTTTGGAGGGGAAGCTCTTTTGTGTGTATTACGATGAACTGTGCTCTTGGCCTCCTTCTTTGAAATAGACATTTTCAAACATCTCCTCATATCAAAGGCTTTTGTATGAGGAAGCCCATTATGATCCGACTCCCCGAGTCCACATCTACATCCATCTTGTTTCTCCTTCTTTCAAAGCAGTTTTTTTTTTTTACCTCTTCAATTTCACCTTTCAATTTTAGTTGGAATCACCCATGATGATGGTTTTTCAGTGGTGTATTTTATTTTGTGAGCTAGTGTTACTTTGAAGAATTAATATTAGAATAATAGACAAATGATACTTATTTATTTTACTTTTACTATTTCTATTATATTGTTGTAATAGTATCATTGTTTAAAATAAAATAAAAAAATGTAAATTAGTTTAATTAATTGTTTTAAATTATTTTGGTTAGATGTAAAATATTTTTGGATACATTTAAGAAATAAATGTAGACAAAATATAGTGCATGAATTGACCACGGATGTATTACATTTTATTAACATTTAAATGTGTATTAATTTTAGTCACTTATATAAATGTATTTCATATTTAAAAATGGAGATTTTTGTGTTCTTTTGGTGTATTTTTTGTTTATTTTTGTTGGGTTTTTTGAAATATATAATTACAATGCTTTATTTTTGAGTGTTTACTTAACCTGGTTTCTAAGTTAAAGGACAATCACAACTGCGAGTTGTACTGGACTTATTGATCAACTTGCAAGGTTTGTTCCGGGTAATTAAGCTGCAAATGTTAGTTAGAATTGATTGTTTTACGTTTACATCGGGACTAAAATGTCAGAATGAACGCATCATTGTCCTTTCAGCTGTGCTCCATAGAATGTCATCCAACCAGAATGAGATGTGCACATTAAAATGTTGACTGGTTTCTATTGATGGACAAGATTAATTCTGTTTTTTAAATTTAAAAAATTGTTAAAAATCACATTTTTTTAATTTCATTGGAATAATTTAAACTTCTTTTCACTTGTTCGTCAAATAATTAAAATAAAATCTAAAACAAAATAAAAAAAATACTGAAAAGTAAATGCACAAGTAACAAAATCCATCTTTTTTTAACATATTTATTGCTATCTGTTTAATAGTTTTAAAACTATATACATATCATATTTGTGCAAAGATGCAGGCAATTAGTTTATTTCTAACTGAATTTGTGCAGCAGCTCAGATGAGTTTGCAGGCTATTGTTACCCTTTAGAAAAAAAGAGAATAACAAAACAAAATAAGATGCAAAAATCAGAATAAACTGCAGTTTTTTGTTGCCAACCTGCCACAAAATGGTGGGTCTGCAGATGTACATGTAACATACATGTATTACCCTAAAATGGCTCCGAGTTCAGCAACCAATGACTGGCTGAGCTGTCCTGAAACGGCAGCCAATCAGCAGGGTAGTGAGTGACTTCGAGCCCCGTAAAACTGGGGGACGCATTGCACGGTGATAGGTTACTGGAAATCACGCCTCAGGGTCCAATTGGCCACAGTGCAAATACATACTTGACAGCAGAGTTACTAGGCTGAGAAGCAGAGTTGGCAAAGTAGTCATGCCCCCCATGTGGTGCATCAACCAATCATGAAAAACTTGCAGGATGGTGTTGTTCCTGCAATTTCCTTAAATCCAGGGTAAAATAGCATTCCATGCTCAGATCCATGAAGGACTCAAGAGTTGCACTGTAACTCCTCATTCCCCCAATCAGGGTGCTTGTGTATCCCCGTTTTGTCCATTTTTGTTGACCCTTTCTTACACAGCTTTACCGCCCTCAATTTTATTCCCGTTTTGTTTGTTCCTTTTGGAGGTATTAAGATGTTTGGTGTTTCAGAGCTGCCGTGGTCCCATTGAGCATGACTGCCTCACCACACTCCGCGTCTTTCCTGAGAATAGGAACGCCATGTGCTGTTTCATGGTTTCCCGGTGATGAGTTGTTCTAGAGAACTCACAGATCCACCCCCAAGAAGCCATAATTAGCTTTTCCATCATGCATTCAGGTATGCCTGCATGGCTCCGAGGGAGGCGGCCATTGTTAGCTGACAAGTAGAGTTCTCTGTCTCCCCCATCTCACTTTTTCTATTCTCCAGGCAAATGGACTGCATGAGGTGTGGCTGATTGGAGGTGAGAGCCATAGCCGTTACTGGAAATTCACTAATTCAAACTCCAAACCAGTGCATATTCTCTATTCACTGTCCATGGCCACACAGTAATCAGATAGCCAGCCAACTGACAGTGGCGAGTGCAGTATGGGGAGAGATGGATGAAAGAGCAGACAAATGGCAGCTTTTGTTTGTGTGAATATGGACAGCTTATGAAGTGTGCAGCTGTAAATCTGGCCAACAGACATACTGTTGAAAAAGAAGACTGCATCATTCATTATTTCTTGCCTCATTTAAGATTCTGCGTGTTTAATAAGCAGGTCATTTTCATTTCGGACAATAATTTGGTGATGTTATAACTCTCAAGGATGCACCTCTTAGAAGGAACTGGCTTTCAGCGATGCACGCTTCTGAGAAGCACCTTATTTGTCATGTGTCTTTATGATGTACAATTTAAACTGCAGCATTAATTCAGAGCTGAGCTCCCGGTGTCAGACAGGACAATAGAGGGAGCTAAATGAGTAGATATTCCAGCCAAATAGGAGGGTGAGTGTCATTCCAGGTTAATTAAATCCCAGCTTTGAGTCAGGCGTGAACACAGACCCCTGTCAGGATGATAATATTAGAAAAAAACCCTTTATTTCAGTTTGGATTTCACCCGAACGATGAGTCTAAAACGTTTCAGAGCTAGACGGATGTTTAAAGCATACATTTGCTCATGAATACATGCTCAGCTTTCTTGTTGCACATGACATTACTGACGAGAGACTCACCACAGCGATTGTTCACATCCCATTTCCATGTGTGAGCTGCACTTTTGAAGCTAATGTGGAGATTAGCCTCTGGAAGAGAAACACTGTGTGCTGATTACGGGAGGATTTGCCACCTTTTCTTATCTAAATTATTCCATATCTCATACTGTGGTTCTTTCCCCAGCATGGGATATGTGCTGTTCTATCACACAGACTGTGCTTTTGTACCCGGGAAGTGTTTACTATGCCTCACAAGCTGCAGTGTCGGTGAAACGCTCTCTCTCTCATTGCATAGACGACTGTATGTAAGGTGTCTCCTTCTATAATCGGGATGTTCCACATTCTGGCGTGTCTGTAGTTTTATTATTTGGATCTGTTAGTGTTCTCTTTTTAGCTACGTTCTCGATAGGAGATTAACAGAGCGTCAGTGTTGGAGCTCCCTCCCTAAGCTGTAGAATAAGTTTCCAGTCCCCTGCTGATTTTCACTCTCAGCATCCCCTCATGGTGCCTCATTAAGATGCAGACAAACAAGCGCCTTCGACCTAACGCTACAGTAAGGCCGGGCTTAACATGGTGCTACTACACCACAATTCTCTGTGTTTCGTGGCCTTTAGTAGCACAATGCTTCCGCTCCAAGCATGTTCTCAAAGAATGTGTTGTCCTTGTTTTTTTTTTTTCTTTCTTTCTTTTTTTCTTTGTATTATTTCCAGATAAGGAGACAAGACTGTGTGTGTGGATGTGTGCATAATTTTTTTTTCTTCGAAAGTGTGTAAGGATGGGGTGGTGATGGGATTTGGGGATAGCATTTGAAGGTCAGCCCTTACGCAGATTTTTTTTTTTATTTCAATATGAATAATGCATTGACAGCGCCTCTGTTTTCAGCCTTCATCTTTTTTAGATGCTTTTTAATCTTGTTCGTTAAAGTTCTAGTGCTGCTTTTACAGTGATTTAGATTGTTGGTGTCTTTCCAACTTTTGCTCTCTGCTAGCATGATCTGAGCCCAGGTGTGTTAAGTATTTCATATCCTTCTATCCAGCACCCTAATATGTGATACTTTCTCTGCTTCCTTTTGTCCGTACACTTTTTTTCTTTTTGCTGAAATGTTTGATCAAATCACTTCTATCACTTCTGTTTTCGTACGACTGGCCAAAGCTACGTTCTACATTCTGCTCTTTTTGCTTTCTTGTCATGATGTCAGTTCACATATGTGTATGTATTTTTGGAAAAGATATAATTTCTAAACCCAAATGTGGCATTGTCTGTTTCTTTTTCTTGTTCTACAGAGATGTTGAAGGAGTTGAACCAGCAGCGCAGAGCGAAAGAGTTTACAGACCTGAAAATTATTGTTGAAGGCAAAGAGTTTGAAGTCCACCAAAATGTTCTAGCTTCCTGCAGCTTGTATTTCAAGGACCTGGTGAAAAGGTTTGCCTTCGCTCCACCCCTCCCTTCCACCAGCTGTTGATCCAATCTGTTCTTTTCATAGGGCGCATTTGTGTCGTTTTCTTTTTTTTTCCTTTCCCTTCCCCTCTCTCTCTTGCAGGTGTGTGAAGACTTTGGTTTCTTGCACAGGGCCAGCAGCCATTCCTTCCTCCTCCCACTCAAATGAATGTATCTGAAACTGGAGAAAAAGGTCAACATTCGTCATTACCTTTCCTCCCCATGTAGGGCAATTTAACCACATTTCCATTTTAATGAGCAGTGAAAATGTTCCATGACTGGGTATGTTTTTAAATCTCACCAAAGGGCCAAAACAAAGGAATCATACACAGTGCACATTAGGTGGTAATTTGCCAAAGCCACACTGTCCTCTGTGGGCAGACAGATTTTTGTCTCTGGAGCTATAATATTTTGTTTGTTGCTAATTATTGAGTTTTTGCTTCAGAGCAGCCTTTTTATATGCTAATACATTTTGGTTAGTGTGTTTAAAAAAAATACCCATCAGAGTCATAAACAAAGGATGAAACAAAAGCACATCTAAGACATCTTACTGAACCACCACTTTCACAGGTTAACACCACCTTTCACTAATGTATTCATTTGATTTGGATCCACGTATATCCCCTGTTTTCTACCTTTCGTTCTCCATATTCTCTTGTCTTCACGGACTGTTTTGTCATGCGTTCCTTTGTGTGTTTATGTGTGTGCACATGCATGAATGTGGCCGTGTGAAATCTGATACCACAAGTTTCCCCTTTTTTCCCTGCAAAAAGGATATCATAAATCCCTAACGTCCTTATCCTTACTTCAAATCCTTGCAGGTCCATACAGCTTGAATGAAAAGACCCTCAGACCCCAAAGTTGTTTTTTCCACCTTCATGATGTCTGCGTGTGTGAGTGTTTTTGTTTGCATGGATAGGAATGAAGCGCTCAGCATGGACAAAGACAAACAGGAAAATACACAAGCTAGCGATAGGCGTGCCGTAGGGACGTCTGTCTCTTTGCCCCTGTAGCCACGCTTCCTCCACCGTGAGCTCATCAGAGAACAGAGAGCTGCTTATCAACTTCGGTAGCCACCGATACACTTTTACTTTCTGAACACAGATGGAAAGAAAGGACGGGGACATGGTGAAGGGGGTGACCAGAGAAAGAACAGAGGTAGAAATACAACAGAGCCTCGTCTGTACAAGGACCACTCATCTCCATGACAGCCACACAGGCCATGAATAAAGAGACAGTGAGTTTTCCTTTGACCTTGACAATAGCTCAGAAGCTTCCTTGGGGACTGAAGTGACTTTGGGTAGAACTGATGCCCCCATGCTGGTCAACCTGTCTATCAGGTTGTCTCGTCTGTGCCTCTTATCTGGGACATGGCCAGATCATTTATGCACAGAGGCAGGACCCCTGCAAGACAACCAAGGCTCCCAGAGGAATGGGCTGAATTTAATCAAGCTCATCTATATTCCTGCTGCTGCACCCACTGTTTGACTCTACCTGTTATATTTGACATCAAAGTGTCAGTGATTGGTTAAGTAATTGTGAAAACTTTGATTTAATGTCACAACATTGTCAAATCATCTCATTTGACATTGCAAACCATTTTTGTAGAGTTTAATTTGACAAAATGAAATTGTTAGATTAGCTTGATGCTAACCTGGCAACATGTTTAGGCTTGTGGCAGCACGTATCTATGGAAACTAGAATAAAGTAGATGTAAAAAGTTGACAAGGGAAGGTTAGTAAGGGAGCACAGGCAACAAAAAATGAGTGAAGTGCGAACAAAGAGATAAAGAGGGGGAACTGAGTATTTTGTTTGTAGCCATGAGGTATTTGCAGCCAAGCCAAGCGCAGAGTTGTAAGCTCGGTCATTGAGGAGCAAATAGAGCCAAAGGCCTGTCTGTCCCTGAGTTACGACCTCCCATGTGCTTCACAGGTCCCTTTTTCAGCCTGGCTAGAATTATGCTGATGGTACACGTGGCCCGCTACTGTCCAGATCTTTAGGAGGTCAAATAACGGAGCCAGGCACCGAGCGAGACTTCATCTTCGTATATTTTCTGAGCGCCACCTTTTATCACCCGACTCATTCAGCAGGCACTCACATCTGCTTAGACCCCACCTCATAAACTACTATGGTGTATGAGTGTGTGCTTAAGATGGGAAATATGTGTTCAGTGCATAAGACACGGTGTGTGCAGATGTTTGCTTGTGAGTCTGTGTGTGTATGTGGGATGCAGGGATGTGTTTCTTTTGTAAAAAGCTATGAAGGCTGTATTAGTCTGAGTGGTAACACACACATATTCACCAATTGATTGACTTATTTAACAAAAGGAATCAGCAGTGTAGTTTGATCTTGATATAGATGTCATAAGGAAAAAATAAGACAAATTAGGCCTCAATTTCCAGATCTGCATTTTTCTAAGGTCTCCTCTAGTTGTCGCAACAGCCCAGCTATGATTGAAGCATCCGGGCTTCCCTTTCAGCGTGCATCTTAAACACATGGTACCTGAAGGATGTGATGCTATTCCTAAATGTATGCACACACTTGCCCTAAACCCCCTTCTTCCAAAAAAATCCTATTACCTTAGCTTTTAAAGGGCCAATGCACAGAGCCGGGAGACAGATCATCTCCAGTAATTCCATTTTACCCCTCGGGAGTTTCCAATAAGTGTGCTTGCAGGCGTTTAATTTATGGCGACCGCATCCACATCTCTGCTTCACAGTAAATGTATAAAGCTCAGAATCTTTGAGCACTTTCGACTTGTGCTTTTCTACCATTTGTTTGCCGCCACCCCCACCGTTTGTGTCATTTTCTATGCTTGTGAGCCAGACAGTGTTATGACCAGGGAGCTGTTTTAAGCCCCATTACAGTGACGACCCACTGTGAACACTATTCCACTATTGCAATGTTCAGCACTCTACTGCATGAGTCAGCTTTGGGTAAGACTGGTTAGTGTATCACAGGAATTTAAATGGCACATTCTCCCAAATGATAGAAAATAGCTGTTATCAATCCTGATGTATCATCGGTATTGAGACAGAGGTTCAATAATGGAATAAACCATCAGCACAACTATGGCCAAGGTTGCTAAACATAACTAAACAAACATAAAAATAACTATTGTTTTATTATTCTAATTGTTTTATTTTAATTTGATTTTGGTTATGACGCAAATTAAGGCCACATGTTGCCAGGCATATGCAACAACCCGTGCATTGACGGCCAACATACAAGGAAAATGATGGGCTACGTAGACGACGTTTGTGTGAACTGGCGATGAGGTAGAACTCCTTTTTCAAGTCAAATTTGGACAAACAAGCACAAACACTGCAAACCAGCATTGTTACAGCAGATGTTCTTGGTTTGCAAAGGGAGACGTGAGGCTAGGGCATCATCTATTCAGCAAACGCGCATGCGAGTTGGAAACACGACCACAAAATGCTGCCATTTTTAGTTTTATCCCTCGTGGGATAAGGCTTCAAAGAACATGCAGTTCCACATGGATGAAGCATCAGACACTAAAAACTTTAGCAGATGTTTCTCACTAATTGTACCCTTTTTTAGGAGAACTATATGAAAATAATAAAATATGTAAATGCAAGGAGCTCCAGTTTAAGGGATTTAGTGGCATCTAGTGGTGAAGTTGCAGATTAAAACTAACTAAATGTCAACATTTCTATCATACCACATGTCAGGCAAATGGGAAAACATACAAAAAAAAACACAATATCTGTGTTCTAAAAAAAATAACGTTAAATTGAAACAACTCCTCTTTTGGAATGACTACTCACATTAAGACTATTATTATTATTATTATCATTATTATTATTATTATTATAAAAACTGGCATGCTAAATCTTTAATGTCGCATTCAGGATGAAGAAATTATAGCACTGTTGTTCTCCCGCATCTTCATTTCTCATGGGGGGGTGTTTTTTAATAGACGGGAGCTCCAATGAAAAGAAAGACTAGTGAAAACTGCAGGGCATCCAGAGAATTAAAACTGAGAAATGAGAACCTTTTCTGAAGTGATAAAACTGCATCATAAGCAGAAATTTCACTTCTTGAAAATCTTCATCGCTGCTATTGGTCCTCGCTTGTCTTTTCTATTCAACTTTTTGTACCATTACTTCTGTCAGGCCATTGTCCACTGCCCCCCTCCACCCACCCCCTTGTATTGATGGCCTTATATTTGCACTTGGATGAACATAAGATTTTAGACTCTTCCCTCTTTCACCCTTGTCCACTTTGTCCTTCAGACTGTTTTTCTGACATGTTGAAGGCTCTTGCCATGGAGCCTAGTTATGGCTGCAACACCGTGGCCTCATTGGTGTGGAGGAATGAAAATAAATAAACAGATAAATAAATAAAATCCCAACGCTGATAGAGCTATTGCATTGTGCTCATTTATACAATTCAGTTCTGATTTATGTTGTGACAAGATGTAAATGTGAGCCATTTTTAGCTTAGATGGTCTCTGTTTTCCATCTCCTCTCTCGGCACGCCTCGGTAGTGTATCTACTTCCACTGAATAAATGGTCTTGTTAGAACAAGCTAAATATATTCCCTGTAAATAGGCTTTTTTTAGGTTAAAGGATGTATTAGGGTGTGTGCAAGTGTGTGTGTGTGTGTGTGTGTGTGTGTGTGTGTGTGTGTGTGTGTGTGTGTGTGTGTGTGTGTGTGTGTGT
>JBAMHX010000025.1:6345448-6370607 GCA_037177515.1 Pseudomugil tenellus | reverse complement strand
GTGTGTGTGTGTGTGTGTGTGTGTGTGTGTGTGTGTGTGTGTGTGTGTGTGTGTGTGTGTGTGTGTGTGTGTTTTACCACTCCCCCCTCCCACCCCTGCTCACCACCATTTTGACAGTCGGGCTGATTTTAAGACTTCCTCTTGAATAAGTGATGCATTTTTCACAAACAAATTTCTTTGCTTGAGTGTGCCCATCTTTTTCCCCTCCGTGCCCTATCTATTCTCCTGTCTCCTGTACTCCTCAGCTCCCTCTTTCACTATTTAAATTCAAGTCTGCAATCAAATGCAGCATAAATATCCACCTCTTTTAGAGAGCTCCGGAAAAGTCATTTCCATAACATAAGTGCTCAGACAAAACAAACTGCCACTTAAGCTGGTTCCTATTGCACTAATTGACCAAGATGATGAGCATGCTTTTCTATTATTTATTTATTTATTTTTTTAGCTTTTCTCCCTTTCTTCTCCTTTTCTTTCCACCTCCCTCCATCACTTTAACCCTGAACAACACTCCCATTTCCCCTTTCCTTCTTTCTGTCCCACTACCTGCCCCCACTGCAGGGCTTTGTGCAGAAAAATCACAATAACACTATGTGGCTTTTTGCTTTTGCAGGAGGACAAAGAGTAACTACTTTGGTTTTTCCAGCCAATGTCCATCCAGAGACAAATGCAATTGTCTTTCATTTAATTTGGATTTCCTTCTCCCCTCTCACCACCTGAGTACGCTTCATAAATGACAACTAATGTCTCAGTTCATACACCGCAGGCTACTGATGATAATTGCAGCGGGGACAGAGGCTCTGTTTAGGTTTGATGGTGTATTTTTTTCGGGGGTGGGTAGGGATATCTCTTATTTAAAAGACCAAGGCACAGTCATGGAACAACCCAAACCCTCCCTCGGAAGGATGGCTGCTGGCTCCCTGTGGAAGAACCGTCTCACCCTGCCTCCCTTCCTTTTGCTTCCTCTTCATCAAACCCTCACTCCAACTATTCTGTCTGTCTCGTCTTGGGTTCTTTTTTTTTTTTCTTTTGCTGTCTGTGTCTCACCAAACGCTGACTGTTTGTCATTATTTCTAAGCCAACATACAGACCTGTTTAAAAGTGAGAAACAGACACACACACATACACTCCCAGAAACCGACAGAGCATTATCACTGTGTTGCCATGACTGGCAGGAGCAAACAGCCTCCATCCATCTTAATGTTCGCTACTTTTTATATTGTTGATGTTCGTATCCGCAGGGAGCGAGACGTACTAGTGGAGGAGCATGCTGTCTGCAGGGCTTTGATTCCATTTATTTTGTCCTTGAGTGGATTATTGTTTCACATGGGACATTAAACATGGGTGGTGAGGTGTTATTTAACGCTCTCATACCTCCCCAAGGGGATCCTGCATGTGAACTAATCTCGGCCATTTGATCCCGGTGAAGTCACAACATGGCCCAGTTCTGCAAACGGCCCTCCTCTCCCTGCACATATCAGGCTCTGCATTACGAAGAGATATCATATTCTATTTAATTTGCTCATCCAAGCACTCCCTGGCATCTCTTACATCATGCCAATAGGAGTGGACCTGCTGCTTTGATATCCAACACGGCAGCAGCAGAGTAGACTCGTAATGGGCAAGTCCTCTGCAGTACAACATGCTTCAACCCAGCACACTTCAGATTCTGTCACATGTCGGTCTGCAAGCTGTGCCATCAACCTTCTACTGGAAATCTCTCTGTTGCCTGTGTTTTAGCTCACACGTGCCCTGTAATGTATGCATGTTCCCCATTAAGACCACACATACATGAAAACAGACATGAAAGACATGCCTGTCAAAACAAAGCAATAACTTTTGTTTGCCTAATCTTCGTACAGAGGAAACATTTTGTTCCAGATGCAGTGCTATAGTTGTGAATCTGCTAGCCCCATAGAAAAGCAGAAACCATGCAAAGTTCTGTTTTTGTCCCTCTTTTTGCTTTTACGTTGTTATACGCCTGTGTAACGATTCTCTTATTTTTTCCCAACTCTTGTATCGGCCCAGGTGTGTGTAGGTGTTGTGTGTTTTGCATACATGTATTTGAGTCCCTGTCATTTTTTTTTCAAATTTATTTGTAAATATATTTTTAATTATTTAGGTTTCACCTTTTATGTTTATTAAAAGGAAATCCCTAACGCTCATGTCTCTGCCATAATTGGTTGGTCAGGTCGTCAGGGGAGACGAGGAGCAGGGAGAAGCTGGAGGTGAACATGAGCAACATCGGCGCCGACGTGCTGGAGCTGCTGCTCGAGTTTGTCTACACGGGATCACTGGTCATCGACTCGGCCAATGCCAAGACGCTGCTGGAGGCTGCCAACAAGTTCCAGTTCAACACCTTCTGTAAAGTCTGCGTCTCATTCTTAGGTAGGAAAAAGTCTAGAAAATAGCAAATTGATGTGTGTGCACAAGTTACCAGCTTATGTCAGCAGGTTTGTGCATGCTTGTTACATGAGAAATGCCTGTGCAGTCTTTCTTCTACTCGCAGAATGAAGCTGTATCACTTTGCACCACCTCACAGAATGCCAGATGCAGAAACCTACGTTTCCAGTTCAGATCGCACCTTTTGTCATGTTTCCAGAACTCACACCTGTGTTAGAATTCCAACTACCAGCTCTCTCAGCTGGGTTCAGTCCCTCTGATCCTGTCCCTGTAGGCGGGACCAAGCACAGGCACAGATTTCTAAAAAGGTCAGGGAACAATTGTCACTTAAATGTCAAATCCTCTGGCCTTGACTGCCATGGAGTCGAAAAAAAACAAAACAGATTGATCCTGGGACAAGGTATGGGAAGTGGTGCATAAGAAGGGAGTGGTTTTGGGGGGGCCCAAGGGGTCACATGAAAGACAAATAGCATGTTGTAGATTTCAGCACATTGGACAACCAAATGTCAGCGTTTGCATTCCTGTTTAATAAATCGCTTTGAGCATCAGTAACTCGAGGGAAGCGCATGTTGGTAAAAAGGTCAGCAACAGGAAAGGAGTAAAAGGAAAGTAAAAGAGAAACAGACGCCTGCGTTATTGATTTGTTTTCCTCAATTTTGGGAGAAAATAAAACCCAAAACACCAGGGAGCAGAGAGAAGCCTATTGTAGCCTTCTTTGCTAGGGAGATATCAATCCATTCTTCCCCTGACAAGATTCATGACATTTTAGCGCATTAGAAGGGGGGAAAATACAGACGCAAGCATCTGTCCTTGAGCAAAAATTGATACTGTGTCAGAAATTATTGAAGTTTGTAACAAATACTCCGAGCCTACATTTCTTCGTCCTACTTCAGGTTCACTGCTTTGAATTTTTACTCACACATCTTCAGATTAAAGCAGAAAAAGAACAAGTTTTTATTGTGTTCGGGCTGCTCTAAATACTTTAATGATTATTTATTTGATTGGCTAAGAGATGAATCAGCACTATGTTGCACATCTCTGCTGGATACTGCAGCGATTTTCCCACCGTGTCACACATCAATGCTTCTGCTCACAAACTGAGCTGCAGCCGAACCGCAATAAAGAAACTAATAAAAGGATTGTTTCCTTTGGACACGTCAGTGTAAATATATGCTCCACTACCCAGCGTCTCTACCTTGTAATAAATGGCAACAAAAAAAAGATCCAAAGAATGACAGAAATTGGCATAAGCTTCCCTCCTGCTGGTCTTGCCATCAGGATAGTTTCATGCATTCTTGGCTCTGTGTGTGTAGTAGATCCTGAGATCCGACGGGACTTCTTTAAGGTGGCCCAGCTAATCCCACATCCCGCTCCCAGATATCCTCCACCTCATGCCTGAGCTGTGAGCAATCGATTCCCCTCGTTGTTTGTCCCCAGAGCTGTTTTGAGTTATTATACTTGTTCTCCCTCAGTCTCCAGCAGATACACAACCCAGCAGGCTCAGAGTCTGTGCTACCTGGAGCTGCTTTGTCTGGTTTTGCAGCTCTGTACATCTCTTTATGGATGTCTAAATAGTGTTTTGTTCCCCCCATTTTAATCAATCTGCTTGTGTCTTTTGTTTCTTCCTTATTCTGTTTCCACTTTCTCCTCGGGTCTCTGACTTCCTTCGCTAACTCCAGAGAAACAGTTGACGGCAGCTAACTGTCTGGGAGTGCTGGCTATGGCTGAAGCCATGAGTTGCACCGAGCTCCACAACATGGCTAAAGCCTTTGCTCTGCAAAACTTCCCCGAGGTGAGAGGCGTTTCGTCATCATTCTTTTTTTGCTGACTCATGTGAAACAAATTTGCACAAAAGCTTTGCAAATAAGAGAAATAAATTGGCAAATGATCGCCATCAAATGGAAAGAAGTAACAAACCACTTGCTATACTGCAGCATATTTTTATGAGTTTCAGTGTTTGAAAAGGCAAAATATTTGAATCAAACCTGCAGTTTCCAGATTGAGAATTTAAGTCTTAACATTTATGCAAACCCCACTGAATGTTTCTGTTTAACCAGTAAATATCACATGGCCCTGTTGGTTCAGTGCTCATTTTAAATCGTTTCTCTCAGTTGAAGGATTTATTATCATGAAACGATGCCATTTACTGTAGAACAGTGTGTCTGCACATGTGCTATGCACAGAACAGCTTTAGATAGCATCATGTAAAAACACTGCAGTGTGTTGATGCACACTAGCAAACATAAGAGAAATTCAAAGTTTTCAGCTTTCCTGTAGCTTAAAAAAGATGTTGAATAAAAAATTACATAGAATAGAAAATGAGAGCATTAGAAAATGTGTTGTAAGGTTGGAAAGCATGCTGCCTATCTGCCCCAATCTTGATGGCATCATAGAGTATGTTACACGTAATCTTAAACTTAGCTGAGACAGTGGAGATAACGATTTGTCTCAGACAATTAATAAAGTTTCAGAGGAATATGCCTGCAGTTCAAAGGTTTGAAAAGGTTTTCCCACACAGCTTTGGTTTAAGTTCATTTTTGATAACATTCAACACTGTCAGGAAATGCAAAGCTATGTAAATTTAATCTTACAGGGTTACAGACAGGAGATGCTTTACTCCTGAAATCAGCTACTTCTGGTTTTGATGTCGCCTCTGCAAAATTTGATCATCCTGCCAGGAAGCTTTTTTTAAACATTTTTTTTCAAGGTGGTTTGCGTAATCCCTCCACATGCAGGTCAGAGACATACGTAGAGAAGCTGTGCATGGTCCAAACACTGCAGTTAAACAGTTTAACCCGAACAAGTTTAATAAGGCTGAGGTCATTTTTAACAGCGTTCTGTCCTTCTCCCTTCCCCAAAATTGTTTTTTTAAAGCTAGGTTTGGTTTTGCTGTCTTGTTACATTAAAAGAGTTGAGAAAACAAGCATTTGAAAGTTCAATATATCAGCAGCAACTTTGGATGTAACCAAATGCACCAAAACCATAAACCCTTGTAGTTTTCCTGTTATGCACTGACTCTTTCTTTCATATAAATGGGGACAAACACAAGCAGAAGCAAAGCTGACTTGCTTTTTGCTGCTTGACTTTTGTGTGTGTAGGACTGTTCAGTCATCCTTAGTGCATTTGTAGAGATGATCTTTGACCTATTTTAGACTCTGCAACCTGAAGCAGTGTTTGGACAGTTGATTCAGACGCTATAGTTAGATGTGGGTCATTAACCCGAGCTGTCAGTTCAGAAACAGTTTAGCATCTGTCATCCGGCCCAGACACACAGAATAAGTTATCCCCTGCAGGGGATTGAATGTTGACCCTGACCCTTACAAAGCTGTAAAATTGCTTTGAGTTAAAACCTGAAATGATTTTAGGACTTCGAGGAGTTGCAGATTTAGCATCTGCAGCATTAAATCATAAGAACTGGATTTAATAACCCTTGTGTTTTAATAAAGCGAAGTTGCACATGAGTGCTGTGATATCTTTGGAGGAAAGTGTTCTTAATCACTTTTTTCTCAGAGAATTACAGTAGATAACAAAGTCGATACCCCAGCTCAGGTCTGTTCATAAATATGGAGCCTGAACCTGGAGACAGTTAGCTTAGTATAAAAGCTGGACACAGGAGGGGAAACGGCTACTGTAGCTTATTTCTCTCCAAGCATCACAAAAGTAATACATTATATATTATCTTTGCTGTGAAGTTTTCAGGCAAGAGAGTCTGCAGGAAGTCAATGTGCCAGCCACAGAAATCCACTGCA
This sequence comes from Pseudomugil tenellus, assembly GCA_037177515.1. Classification (NCBI taxonomy): domain Eukaryota; kingdom Metazoa; phylum Chordata; class Actinopteri; order Atheriniformes; family Pseudomugilidae; genus Pseudomugil; species Pseudomugil tenellus. The sequence continues at coordinate 6,364,458 of JBAMHX010000025.1, read as the reverse complement.
TCTGGAATCACTATCTATTGACTGCACTGTGCACTATATTTGCCTCTGTTGTTTAGTTTCAACATCTGAAATGGGAAAGAGAAACGACCATATTCATCATTATGGAATGAAAGTGCAGTTTCGTTATGACGTATATTTTTTCCAAATATGACTAAAAGTCTTGATGAAAGGCTCCTTGTAAATGTTTCAATCATGTCATTCACATGCACAGAATACAGTATGTTTAGTGTTTGGTGCTAGAAATTAGATCTTGCTCTTAGAGTGGTGTTTCTTTAAGAGAAGCCAAAAATATTCTGAGCTGAAAATCTGTCTTTTTCTGAAATCAAGATCAGTCCCAGTCCAACAGGCTGCTTACATAGGTGTGAAGCAGATGGTGTTTCACAAAGAACGTCCACAAAAGAAAAAGAAAAAAACACACACACATTGACATATTTGTGACTGTTTGACCTCTTTCAGGTGGCAGGACAAGAGGAGATCATGAGCGTTTCAAAGGAGGACCTGGTGGCGTATCTGTCCAATGACAGTCTAAACACCAAGGCCGAGGAGCTGGTTTATGAAACCGTCATTAAGTGGATCAAACAAGACCCCAACTCCAGAGTGCAGGTAATAAAAGAAGGAAGCCAGTGTGTGCTCTTTTGTTTTTCTTTTCTGCTAAAATGAACAGACTGTAATTGTACTGCGAAACACAAAAGACAAGATAAAGCTCTTGTTACCACTGACAACACAGATGCTTTCGGTGTGCAGCTCAGTATTAAAACAGTTGTTCTTTAGAGCCTCCACATCTTCTCCTGGAGGGGCGCAGCATGAAAAACCAGACAAGTGACTCCTTGTTCTCTCCTAGTCGCGTTTATCAACTTTCTGTTTCAGATGCAACCTTACATAGCAGTTGTTCATAATCCCATGAGAGCTATGCCCCCACTGTGCTCTATTATTAGTTACTCTTTATTTGTTTGGGAGACACATGAGGAAAAAAAAACTACACAAACAGCCACAGTCCTTATTCTGTACGGCTAACAGATGTTTGACTCATTCCTCAAGGCTGTTAATCATCATCGGAGGTTATATCCCTGTCATGGGTATTGACAGTGAAGTATGGCAGGTCAGATTTTAACAGGCATGGAATCGATGATTCTCAAGGTGAGAGAGTCAGCAGCTCTAGCCCACATGTATGAAAAGGTAAATGACATATATATCTACTTGGATGGGAAAAAGCAACGCTTGTGAGGTATTTATGAGTTCATGAATTTCAAACTGATGATTTTAAAGTATTTTATTGCTCCTTTTTTCTTTTCATTTTTTTTCCTTTTTGGTGGAGCTGAGATTATTATAAGAGAAATTACACCGGCCCATCACTGCAAGAACCATTCCCTCAAAGTAATGTCTGCTCGTCAACCAGAACGTGGAGGAACTGCCTCTTATCGGCTCGATCAGATTCAGCGCAGACCTCAGCAATCAATGCTTCTCTATTGGCACCTGCTTTTATGAGGCGCATACGTCAATATTTGAATTTCTCACCTTTCAGATTAAACATTTAACAGTAATCCTTTGATATGTGGCGCTCCAGTAATTATAGTGAAATCCATCAGGAAGCGATTTGCAGTGGAAGATCATAAAGTATTAACTTCAACACAAGGACGAGCTGGTGGAAAGTCAATGCGATCCCCGTCAGACATGCTCACAAAAAATTTCAATAGAGGATCTTTTGAAATTGGGATAAAACTTTTCTGCTGCAAACAGCCCCTAAATTTTGCAACTCACTTGGAAAAAAACCACATCTGCAGTGTAACATTGCAGCAATTGCAAGAACATGACCCTCGTCATCTCTAGCCAGCTCAGTCCAGCAGTTTTCTCCAATCTCACACTCTATTGGAGAGGTGCAGAGGTGAGTTAGTCAGATGAAGTAGAAGAATTTTTTCCCGGCTGTCTGAACAACCCACCACACCGGTTCCCATGACGAGACACCCGGGTCAGCGTATCTTTAGGGAGAAACGGAGTGTTGACAAGAAAGTCGGAGCAAGGGAAAGAATTGGAGCACAGCGGAGAGACAGAAAGAGGCGAAAGGAAGTGGTTGAGAAAATATGGTGAGAAATAAGAAAGGTGGAATAGAAAAAGAGCCCTTGTGTCCTAATCTGATATACCCAATGGGTTTTGTGCCTCTGCACACACCCATGACATCCAGAAGGCAAAGATGTGATCCATGTGTGACTGAAAAAACAAGTAGAAAGCCTTCTGCCTGGAGAGAGGACGGGACAGGAGAGAAGACAGAGTGGGCTGCAGGAAAAGTTGATGTGGCCTCGAAGGATGAGTTTATACGCATGGTCCAACTCCAGCTCATCATCTTCTTCCTCCCTTGCTTCGGTCCCTTCTGCCTGCAGACGGAGCGTGGCGGAAATCGCTCCCCCAGAACCTGTGACACTTTAATGACATGTCAGGGCAGGATGTCACAGCACTACTGGGAAAAAAAGGCAAAGAAAAAAAGAAGTGATAAGGGAGGAAAAGCTTCAAGCATTGAGTGTAGTTTGTGTGAGCTTGCATTCATCCAAGCACGCGTCTTAACGTACGTCTTTGTAGGTTTGTGTGTCGGCACATGTACGCCGCAGGGTATCGAATGGAAAAGTGGCATATTGAAGGCGCTGTGTAAATAATATGCAATTTTCTCTCTCCTCTATTCAGCCGCTAACAACTGCTAGCACCAGGAAGCGAGGCCTGGACATCACTGTAAAGACAGGAGCATTTAAGCATTAATAATGGTTTGCTATGAGACACAAAGCCACTGCATAAAAGAGAGAGCTGTTTGACTTTTCTTTAAGTTCTCTTTCCTCCTGCAAACTTAAGTGAAAAAAGGAGTTGCAAAGGCTTCAAAAGAAAACAAAGTAGCCTTTCAACAGAGGAACATCTCGTGAATTCGTCGCCGTAACAACTAGCGAATGAGTCTACATTAACTTTAATCCCTGTTTAATGTTGGTAGGAGGAAGCTGACATATTGATCGTGGGCTTTTCTGCCTTTTTACAAAGCATTAGATGAAGATTGATACTTATGCAGACATATATTAGTTAATCACAGAGTGGGGAGTAGAGACGTGTACAGAGTAAAATGGTCCAGTTGTAAACACAGTAGCTTATCTCACTGTGAATCAAATATTCATTCAGTGCTTTGCAAAAGTGTTTAGACTTTGTCTTCACAGATAAGCTTTTAAAGTGGTCCTGAGCAGTAGTTTTCCAGGTTTTATTAAAGTTTTTCTTCTAACATGGCATTTGTTTTGTCCTGACCTTTTACCTGAACATTTTCAGAGGAATATTTTGTTTTTCTTTATGCTACTGAAAGTAGATCAATGAATCATTAGAGCATAAAAAAAACTTTCATTGAATAGATGACCAAGCATCATATGTACAGAAAATATAAAAAAAACATTTTAAATGATTCCACCAGCAGCTTCTCACAAAAAGACTCTTTGTTTACATTGTTTTTGTTGCATCTAAAAAACAAATGTTTGATAGAATACAGTTTGATAGAAACTGTATTTTATAACAACAAGCTCTAAAGCACAGCATATCTCAGCATGATGTGCACAGTGCTCTTAAAATAACGTAGGATCCTGGACAAGAGAAGGGCAAAAATAACAGTCAGACCTCAAAAACTATCAGCAGATCTGACAGTGATGTCTGTTAGAATAAAGGAAAAAAATCCAGCGAAGATCTGACACGAGGCCTGACAGATAAATCTGCATCTGGACATTTAGTTGATCTTTCTACTGTTCACTGAAGCCTAGTCACAAACGGCCTCCATGGAGGATGGCTGCTGAGAAACCATCCTTATGGAAGGAAAACAGGGAGAAAAGACGGGAGTTATGTCAAGTTACACATAAAGTGGACTGAAAATCAATGGCAACAGGTCTCGTGGAGCCAGGGCCGGAACATTACTGAAGCAGTGTGGGATCATCCTTACACAGAGCAAAACGAGAAGCAGCCAACATCCAAAGAAGAGCTTTTGTGTCTCCTTCAGGAAGCCCGGAGAACCATTCCTCAAGGCTACATATAGAAACAAGATGCGTAGAACAAAACGTCAGAGTGACTCAGGATAAAAGTCTGAAGCTTGTTAGAATTGTAGAAACTTTTTTTTTTAAATTTCATTTGCTGTATTTCCATTATGTTTACACATTTGACTAGGTGGTTCCATTTCTTTGCCTTTTTCCCAGCAATCTATAAAGAAGTAAGAGGTGGTTGAACACTTGTGTGCAGTACTGGACACTAATACACAACCAAATACCTCCCCCTTCTCATTTACATGCCAGGTCTGTAAAAACAAACAGGAGGCCGAAAAACTCTGCCCTGCATCTCTGAAGATGCTGACAGAGAGACCCGTCCTTCTACCCAGCACCCTTTTGTGCGAGCACCAGACACATGGCTCCAATTATAAGCGACGGGTTCCTGCCAAATCCCTGAATAGGACCTCCATTACGCTTCACTTCAACATATTTCATATGGGATCCTATCTTGCCAGGTGACTTAACCTGACAAAAGAAGCTGATTAATTGGCTCTTTGGAAAGTGGCCACCTAATATAACAGCTCAAAAGGACAGTTAATGGTCTATTTTGTGATTTGAAAAAAAAAGAGAGAGAAAAAAGAGGCCAGACTTGCCATTAGAAAGGACCTGCTGTCCACTCATCAGAAATAACAATAGCCAGTGCTGACACTTGCAGTTTCCTTGCCAAATTAATGTTGTTAAAGGTACTTTTTATAAACTGCTACTGATTATGCCGGGAGATTTTATACAATTGACTGGTGATGCAGTGTTTTTGTTTTGTTTTTTCTGCCGACACTCATTAGAAAAAAAGAAAAATCATTTTCCCAGAACAAATGATGCTATCATTATGTAGTTAGTGTATAAAATTATCAAAGAGAAAAATGCTTTGAGGCTGAGTACGGTTATTTCCCTCACTGCTTCACGATTCATTTACCTTCAAAGCTACCAGTGACCCCACCAACACAAGCATCACTTTTAATTTACTCTTTTTTTTTTACGCTGAAAATAGAATTTCTTTATCTTGAACCTCTTCTAGAGTGGTTCATTTGCTTTTGGAAAAGAGAAGCTTTATGTCACAACAGTCATCCTTGGAGAGGAAACTGAAATTGCTGCAGTGTAGTGCAGAAGCGAGCGCTACACGCGCCGCTGCCCGTGTGATCAATTTAAAGAGATGAAGCCAGGCGGCAGAGATCGATGCTGGGGATAAAGTTTATTTATTTATGTATTTTATTAACCTTTACTTTCCTTCTTTTTCTCGTTCTTCAGTCCACATGAGGATTTAAACGAGTCGTGTTGCCGTTCATGTTCACGTTGCCTGATCAAACATTCACACAACGTTGGCAATCGCGTATATATCCGGTCGACTACGACTCTTGTTTTGAAGAGCGGAGGGGATCAGATGCAAGTCACTGAACTCTGGATGTCCATTCTCATCTGTGTCCTTTGTTGTCCCAAAGTGCACTTGTTCCGGATGTGTGCAGTCAGTTGAACTGCAGCCACTCAACCACAGCGGCTGCACATCCAGTGGCATTCTGTGTTCCTGTGGTTTCACTTATGAGCATGCAAGAGCTGCACGATTAACAGAAAACTTATAAATTAGGCCTTTGTTCAAGTTTTCTTTTTATTAAAAATGTACTAGAAACAATTAAAGTACATATAATTGTGTTATCGAGAGGAAAACGCAGATGTTACAATGTTACTGGACACCACTGGATGTTAAAGATGATTTAGTGAGTTTAAAGTTAGCAAGAAAGTTTAATGGTATATATTTTGGATTAAATTGTAGAGAGGGGGTAGATGAATTTATGCTGAAATAAGCCTTAGAGCAGAGCACATTGCACCTGTCAGTAGTTGCTCAGGGCAGCATCCAGCATCTGTTGTTCACGCCGTCTAACTCCATCTCCCATCCATCCTTCTGGCAGGTTAACACAAATAATCATGAAGTCAAAGGAGGACAAACAGGCTTAGCAAAGCTTCACTTGGATCCGAATGTGGTGCCATTTGCAGGAGCATATTTTACTCCTGCATATTGTACCGGCAAAGGAAAAAATAACATGCATGCAGTTTCCTCACAGAAATCTGCACTTACACTCAAAAGGACACAGAACTGTGCTCTTTTCAGATGAGTGGCTTTTTCTGTGCTGTTAGGGTAAACACGGGCATGTGCTCCGTTGAAAACACACTTATGCAGCTGAGTGTGTGTGCATTTGTTTTATTCTTTTATTATTTTCCATATAAGGTTTTTTTTAACAGCTTTAAGTTGTCCATTTATTTAAAGCAGACACCTACTCCTATCTGCTCAAAGCACAGTGAATAGATAGGACCGTTTGTGTGTCATTTGTTTGATGCAGCTATGGCACTGAATCATAGCTCACACACACTCGCGGTAAGAGGTGTTAGTCCTCGCTGACAGTAGCGGAATGGGAAATGCTCAGTGGACATTTGTCATCTGTGTTAGCGGATGGCGGCCTCCCGGCTGCTTCTCTGCTGCTTTTGACAGATCTGAGAGCCTCCCTGTTAGACACATTATCCCTGCCTTTCACCAGGCTCTACCTATTCACATCGTCCGTCCACCTGCCTGACTACTTGTTTGGATGTGAGAGCGAACAAAGCAAGAGGGGAAAAAAGTTGGAGCTGGGCAGTGCGGCAGCATTCTTCTTTCAAGTTTGGCAATAATTGCATTCAAACAGCAGGAATTGAGTTTATGCTGAAGCAGAGAAGGTTGACCTGGCAGATTTGTGCTTTCAGCCACTACGTGTATAAGGTGGAAATCATTATAGAGGTGAGGTTGCACAGTGTTATCAAGTTTATGTCGTGATATAAGCAGATATGCATATGGGATCCCCATGAATAGTACACCGCCTGCAGAATAGAAGAGGGGGGCAATGCATGAGTGGGCTGACAAGCAAAAAGATTATATCCATATGATGTCAGTCTCCTGTGGATGCTTTCCATATGCTACAAGAGTTAGAAAAATATTGGACTCCTCATTAGAAATGCGACCGATCGTTTACAGTAGCCTCTGTGCTTTGCTGTCGTTTTCATCTTTTATGTATCACCTCTGTTTAGAAATTTGTAAGGATTGCTTGGAATATCAGTGGGAAGATGAAAATGACAGGTCTCACATTCACTATGCACGTGTGTGGATGAGAGTGAGCGTTCTAAAGCTTGATGGAGATGGTGAGAAATTGAACTGGATACTCTCATCTGCTGAGAGTATGTCACTCATGGGCCTGAGTGTCAGGAGTACTCTCATTTAGCTGCTTCATGTCACACACATTCACACGTGTGGACAAATGAACATCCAACCCTTTTAGCACACCGTTCATAAGGCATGCATCCGGTGTATGCACTTTCCATGTTTCCTGAGAACCATAAAAGCCTACACGCTATAGCTGCTATCAATATTTACCTGCGTTAACACCCAGAGAAGGTTTCAGCCTATAAATACCAAGACTTTTACTTGCCTTTGACACCTTTTAGAGATATGTGGGAGTTAAATTTCAGTTCTTATTTTATTGCCACAGCAAGTAGAATGAAAAATGATAGATAATTGAACCAAGAACGTATATGTTGGAGATGTTTTTGGAAATATAAGATTGCAAAAGTATTATTTTTCTCTTTTAAACATATTATTGTATTTTCAAAATGCTTCAGTGCTTTAAGACCAATGTTAGATTCAGCGTAATTACATGCAGGTAGGGCTAACAACTTATTAAGTGGGTATTGTCATAGATTCCTTTTAAATTGGCTTTTAAACTTGAATGTAGGAGTTTAATTTAAAGGATGAGTGGAAATGTTAAACATATGCTCATCTGAGCCAGGGTGTGCCCGTTTCAAACGGATTTGATGGACATTAAGGATAACAGGAACAACTTTGGAAGCTGCTTATGATCTGGCAAAGATTACATGACTCTTTCATTATTTCCTGTCTGAACCAGCAAATAAAACCAGTTGACGTGCATGTATCATCCTAGGTATGACAAAATACAGACTAAAATTATTCCTGGAGGAGAATTCTCTTTTTTCATACACACAAACACACACATACCTGGAAATGTATCTTTAATCGGTTAATAAAAATGTGCATGATACACATTTCATGGTTTTAGCTTTTCAAAATATAATGTCAGATTATTAACACTAGTAGTAAATTCAATTCCAGCCACTAGGTCTCAATAATGACTCTTGTGTGTCAACGTCACATGTCAGATAAGCTGTAGTTGACTAGCTTGTTAGCTTGCGAATGTTGAATGGCTAGCTAACTAGCATCATTGCTCAGGCTGCTCTTTTGTCCTTCTAAAGATGATGTTGCCTTTCTTAAAGCTAATTTGGCTTGGAAAAAAATTTCAAATGAACTTTTGTTAATAAACCACTTACTAAACTGACTTTCTCAAAAAAATTTGAAAGAACATCTTGACCTATAACTGTTTATTTCTTGTAGAACATTCTCTCTCAAGGTGATTGACCATGAGAAAATTTCTGAATCATGAATCAAGTGCTTAAATTTTTTTTAATAACAATTTGTCGCCACTTGTAGATGTCCACATGTTATAGAGACGTTTGATGTTGTATTATAGGTTATAATTGTCATTAGTTTTTGCTTCTGTAGTTGTTTGTGATTAAGGTGAAGATTATACTTAAATGTTACACATTACAGATGTATTATCAGAGTATGACCTTTTTATATTTTTGTAAATTTTGCCAAAAGTTGAACTATCTGAAAGTTTTGCAAATAGTGCATTTTTATTTTATTTGCCACAAAGCACATTTGCGGTAGAGGGAGATGTCTACCAGTTTTACAAGTCATTGGCCATAAACTAAAAGACAAAATGTAATTTTGACATGGTACTTAAAAGTGATTATAATTCATTCCAAGTGGAACATGATTCTTCAGTCCACAATTTCATGCTAATTCATAAAACAATTCTGACCAGCCACCAGAAAACCTGCAACAAGTCACCAGGGACATGCAAAAAAAAAAAAAGTGCTACATTTCAGTAGTTGAAAGCAGAAAATATCACTCTGTGCTTCAAATGATTGTATTTGGTGTGGGTTGGCCTAAAAAGCCAAAAGTAAAAATGAATTTGGGTTCTTTTGGAGAAAATTTCCGGTGGGAGCCGCTTTGAAGCTTTATTTCTCATGAAGCTCGCTTGAGAAATAACAGCATTGAAGAAACCACATGTCGTTGGAAATCATAGAAAACCACATTTTTAAGATCTGCAAGTAACTAAATGCCTCACTGGTTTTCCACGGCTGGACACATTTAAACATTTTTTTCAGAACTACAAACATGAAACTCATTTGCAATAAAAGACAGTTTTGAGAAAAACAGCAATGTGCACTAATTTCTGCTAGAGGAGTTCAATGACTGACGAGAAGGAGGACTCCTGTTTTTGTGCTGGTCTGACACACTGGATTTGAATATTAGCATGAAGTGTGCAACTCTCCTTCATTTCCATACCGATATATGCATGTGTGGGTGGCAACAGAGGAGCAAGAATGGAGGTGGAGAGAATATCAGAAAGTGAAAAAGAACATTGAGATGTTGACAGCTCATTAAAATTAGACAGACTAATTATTTTATTCCATATCATATACTTTTTTTAACAATAATGCGAAAAGAAGCAAGGGTTTGCTTTGCATTTGGTAGAGATAACATCTATAGCTCTTCCACATAAACAGATCTCACATGATGTTTACGATACAATTCATTTCCTCGATGTGAATGAATGATAACTCCCTGCTTGTTTATTTAATCAGAGGCCATCCACAGGTTGTCTAAAACCATTTAAAAAGATTTACAGTCAAATTGTTTTTCAGACAGAGCAGACCAGATTAACTTCTATTACGAGCGTAAGTTGTCCTACGTTCCCACCATGTGTTGACATCGTTGCAACAAAATGTAATCATACAAAATATTGTTGTTATTGTAGATGCAACCATCTGGCTATTGTTTTTTTTTTTGTGTGTTTTTTTTTTTTTTTGTTTTTTTTGCTTTAAATTCATATGTGCAGGTCTGTTTTTTTCTTTATGGTTGTGTGAATGTGTTTTTGGGTGGATGTTTTCTGTAATGTAGTAACACTACATGCCCTTGCCTTTTTGCACAGAGCAGATGTTCTCTATTAGTTATTTTTACTACCGTTAAATGATCTTTGGCACGTAAAGAGAGGCCACATCAGATGTGGGATTGTATGTAGCTAGAATGTACAGATGGTAAAGTGGGATCCTTGTTTTCTGTATCATTTCGCACAGTGGAAAAAATGCATATGCAATTAAAAACTTGTGTGCATTTGGTTTTATATGCTGAAAATCCTCAAAAGTACGCAAGTTAAAAAACTTAAACTTTAATATTATTGCCACTTAGGATTTTATGCTGTGAGAAAAGAGTTTTGAGGTCAGTAACAGTATTCAGCTGTTTTTGGGGAATTTTAAAGTAGGGAAAAACTAACTTTCAAAGAAGCGAGAGGGAGGGGTTGCAAGTATTTTGGTTGAGATTAGAACGACATCACTGTGATGTTTAAGTCAGTATTGATGTGCTTACACAAGAATGTAAATGATTAGAAAGCATATTGTAAGATGTAAATATAAAAAGGTGATTAGAAGCTAAGTGTTTCTGAAAATGTGTTAAAATGTTTTTTTGCATAAAATATTTTTCAAGATTAAACATCCCATCATGTACTTGTAGCAGCATGTTTTCAAAAGAGGATATTTTTTTTGTTGTTGTTCAAAATTGACTTATTGTCAAATGTTTCCTTCAAGACGTTTATGCTGCAAAGTGTTATTTTTTACACTTTTTTATGTTGGTATGGCAAGATAATCGGAACATATTGCTATTTATTTACACATTGTATTACACACAAACCCAAAGCACTGAAAATAGACAAAATAAAAGTAAACAAGCAACATATTTGGATTCATTCAAGTAGAATCATGTACATCTATACATGCATGAACATGAGTAAAAACAAATAAAGATAATAAATAAGAGACAATGTTTAAGTTAATAATAATTATAAGCTTGTGAAAACATTGATGGCTTTAATACAGATACAGTTGTAACTGATTTCAGATCAGCATGCATTTTATTACAGAAATGTGGATGTACAGAAAGGGTATCAAGCAATGTTCATTGAGGAAATTGTATGTTTATGACTTACATTATTTGCTAGTGCGGGCATAGCTTTTATAAGAGCTCCTACATGAAAACTTAATCGTACAATAATAATATAAAATGTGTTGTCAGCTGGCTTTCCATCATGAATTATGATTCAGGGTTCAGTTGCTTCTTCAGGGCATATTCACACAAATATTCCTGTTTACATCCCAGTTTGCTTGCCTGGAAACTGGCTGGTTTGGGAAGATGTGAATATGCAAACACAATCTGAAGCACTTTTTAGCACCATAAAATGTTTGCTTCAAAAGAACCACAATATGTTGTAGAAACCAACATTCTGTATTTACCAATAGATGAGCAGACTACTTTTGTTCGTTGTTTTTCTTGTCTACTCATTTAGAGAAATGTTAGGCCCCATGCATGGAGGGAAATAAATTATTTAGAAGAAGCAATGAAAAAGCAAAGCTAACCATCCAAATGTCCCAAATGGTCTATAAACTACTGTGTACCTTGTGTACATTATCTTGTTATCTTCTCGGCGGCTAAACCATAACATTAAAAGGAAAAGACACTATTTCTTTGATTGTTTGGTTTTTTTTTCAATCCTTTGGAACCTCACTGCACACATGGATGGAAACTAATGGAGATTTCACGGCAGAATTTATGCTGGAACAGCCAGTGGCAATTTCGACTTAAAAACAAGGAACTTTTTAGAAAAACCATACATAATAAGTCCACACCTCACAAATTGAAAGAGAAAATTCATGTAACTCCACTTGCAGATCCAAAGAGGTGCAAGATTTCTAGATTGCACTCTGTGGCATTGGCACATTTATTTCTGGTTTTCCAGTAAGGGCACCACCTGGCTGTAGCTGCCCCACATATAGCCTTAAATTAGCTCTGAAGGTCAGAGCAGCCAGTTCAGGTCCATCTCCATGTTTTCTGCAGATAAGCTCACATGATTTTATATACTAAATCACATTTAAACACAAAAACAAGGAATTCTGTTCTCAGATTGTGCTTGCAATCATATTTGCTGTAAAACTATGAGCATGTTTATCAGCATTATTTGCATCCGATTGTTTCAGAAAACAAACAAGCAGGTTTAAACCTAAAGAAAATGTTTCAAATCCTCCAGGTTCACGCTTTGAGTGCGACATGGTTTCGCTACTCCGGGGAAAATCTTCCACTGCGCTTTTTAATTGAAAGTATTTGCTAATCTTCAGCTCGGAAGTTCTTCCTGCAGGAGAATGTCAGTATTCTCGGCAGCTTGCTTTGACTTTACCTTCTTGGACTTCATCATTTTGCGCTTCGAGCGACTGCGAGTGTTTATGTGGTTTATTGAGCTGTTTGTTTGATAAACTGTGCTGAGTGCATTCAAGGATGAGGGAGGCAGACGGTCCCAGATGCGGGACGTATTTTGGCTCCAAGCATGCTCGTGGAGAGGAAATGTCATCAGCAGATTCCTCTGACTCTTATACAAACATCACATCTTTGCTCCCATCATTTGACTTTATGTGATAGGTGCTCGTCTTGTTTCTTTCTACTTTATTCTCGCATCTTCCAGCCTTTACTTATCTGCACCATTCATTCTTCCTCTTGCCAGTCTCGTGTCCTCTTTGCCTCCATTTCTGCCTTTCTCTCTCCTTCCGTGGTCAGATGAGCCTGCGACATCGGGATGAAAGAAATGGGACAAGCAGCTGAGTGAAAAGGCCTCAGGTGGGAGAGCGAGAGAGAGCTGCTTTGGGAAAGCGTCAGCTTATTATTTGTTCTCCCCTGAATGATGTTTCTCCAGCTCTGTTTTCTTTGTCGCTTTTCCTCTGCGGTTTGGTCAGTCCGTTCTGAGCCAAAGGGTCAGAGGGGTCAGTCTCCACCCAGCTCTCTGTCGCTCCGTCCAAGCTTGTTTACAGCTTTTACTGTCGACATGGATGAGACTCCCACGGGGCCACACATACACTTGTACACACACAGTCAGGGGAAGAAAAAAAAATCACTCGACTGCCTGAACCATAAACAAGGTTGCCTTGGCAACGCTGTCCTGCTGCTTTGTCTGAACACCTATACAGCTTATACGTAAACAAGGGATGGAATAAATGCTTGCTTTGTTACTAATTTCATGCTGCAAAAGTTGGAAATTTCTTTCATAATAAACCAGTTCCTCCAAATGGGAAATTAAATATACCAATTTCAGACCAAAATCTCCTTAAAGTAATCTTTTTCTCTCTTTTTTTCCCTAACAATAAAACAAAATAAAATAAAATGAAATCATTGCAGAAAGCAATGCAGTAATTTAGCTTGAATGGCTTGTGATTAGAAGGAACTGAGTCTTAATTTAGCTGCAAACGAACATTTGCTGTCTGAAAGATTTAATTTAGCAATGGGAAAAAAACTCTGAAGCAGAAGGTGGAAGTAGGATACCCCCCGCTGCTCTGTCTGAGCTCTCACAGCGAAACTAAAGTCACATGTGAAAGTGAGATTTTGCTACAGAAAACTTTTGCCGAAATCTTTTTTGTAGCTTCTTGTTAGGTGAACGAATTGCTTTGAGCAGCTGAATTAAAAGAAAAATCTCCCGAGCTGCAGTGAATACGCCTCGAAAGCAACATGAAAAAGGGTCTAGATTACAGGCAATATTTTCTCATTTGTCTGCACGTGTTTGAACATTTTGTCCTGCAAAAGCATCAAAATAAAAGAAAAGTGACACTTTGCATATTTAAACCTGAAAGTGACTAAACTAATGGCCTTGCAGCTGCCAACTTTCCTCACTAACATGATAGTTGAGTTTGCACAGCTAAAAAGTCATATAATGAAGCTGGGAGTTAAATAAGCTGTTTGTTTACTGGCTCCAATCTGTTCTGGTGATCTGTCCTTTTGATCAGTCGCGACAGTTTCACTCAGTAAATTGTTACATCAACCATTTTACATGTTTTCTTCCCTGTTAAGTTTTCTTTCTTCATGTCTGTCCCTCCCAGCATTTGTCAGAGCTGCTTGCAGTGGTCCGTCTTCCCTTCATCCATCCATCCTACTTGCTCAACGTTGTGGACAACGAGGAGCTGATCAAATCATCAGAGGCCTGCCGGGATCTGGTCAACGAAGCCAAGCGCTACCACATGCTTCCTCATGCGCGGCAGGAGATGCAAACGCCCAGGACCCGGCCCAGACTCTCTGCAGGTACATCGACGTAGCCCCGGTGGCACTCACATAATCTCCCTCACACCTAACTGACCCGTAACGTGTTTTCAGCACCTGCACACCCACCCACAGAAAAATATCCACTTTTCATATTTTACAGCAGAGAGGTCAGGTCTCCGCAAGGACACACTGACTCTTCAGAGTTGGGTATTGATTTTAGTCCACAGGTGATTTAGAACCTCATAATATTTTTGCACACAACTTTTTTTTTTGTTTTGTTTTTGAGAACTTGAACGTGTGCACCACCAGTGGGTGAATTTTCCACGTCACAACGAGTTGTTTTCTTTTTCTTCTTCTACTTTTCAGTCAAACAAATGACTACTGCCTGCAAGCTTGATTGAGGTTACCCCGAAATGCTGAACCCAGTTATTCTAATTTTTATTCTAATACCTTTTTAAATATTAGGTAGGCTCAGTCAGGTGTTTTGCTTTGCAATGCAACCACCCTATCATTTAGTTTGAAGACCGTCTTCGTTTATGTCGTTAAAATCAAAGAAGAATTCAATCAAATATAATGACGGAAGGAAATTGCTTTAGGCTGTTTAATTTTTTTTTTTTTTTTTTGCTTTCCATCTGTGGTCAGCAAGAACGCCTTTCCTGTCCCCCTGTTCAGACCTTTCTAATTACGATGTCTGCACGACATTATGGGCTTCACACCAGCATACCTTACAATGCAGCACTCAGTAGAATAAAGATAATTGCCTAACAAATGGCATTTTATGGAGAGGTGGGTTTACCAACAAACCTCTTTGTTCAGCGCGAGTGTTTATGTTCCAGTACACGGAAAATTGAGAAAATTGCATTAGGTCAAGATTTTTGTGTCTTTAATTGCCCGTAATGTAGCAGCAAGAGGTTTCATAAAGAATCATTGGCCTCTTGAGAGGTCTCATTTGTGGCATTACATGTGCTCAGCGTCGTGCCATTACTCATCCTCGTTCCAGTAGTTTTCTCTTTGTTCTCAGCAGTTTCTTAAAGCATTTCCCGTCAAGGCCCCCCCTTTTTTTTTAAGTATTTGGTATGTGCATATCTTAAGCCGTCTACATCCCCTTCATGCAGGCTAAGGAGTGTACACATTCCCAGTAGCTCGTGGTCCTGTACAACAGAATTATATAAATGCATAAATGCTGCTGGGATGAATAGATTGATGATGCGTTATACTCCAACGGCTCGATGAATGAAAAATGTATGCACGTTTCCCCGCTAAAGTTTTAAACTCATCTGGAAATGAAGTTATGTTGGACTTATGAGGCTATGTATCGTGTGTGTGCTGGTTTCATAAAGATAAGTGTGTCCTAATGTGCTGTAGGGATGAAAATGAATGCAGTTTGTGTAATTGTATATATGCTCGTTGAGATGAGTGTTTATTCTGCCCGAGCATGTATTTGCCGGCGGTCATGATTATTTGTCTGCATGCATGTTTTGCACAACCATCTGCTACAGTGGAAAGGCAGGGGGGATTCTGCACAGCGGGGGTGCTTGGTCACTGGGATTTGCGGATGTGGGGCCTGCGAGAAAGATGAAATAAACACTGGAAGGAGAGTTTGAGGTTGTTGGGGAGTGTTGCTAACACATGGAGGATATGAAAGTGAGAGGATGTGGGAGACCAGGAGGAGAGGTCACAATGTTGTTAAGAGGAGGAGGCGGTGGGCGGGGGGTGGACCGGGATCAGAAATGAAATTTGAAGGGCAGACATTAGATTGAGTTTATTCCTTGAGCATGTGTCTTCTTGTGTAAGCAGTAAGTAAGTGTGTGAGTGTGTGTGTGTGGATTTTAAATGTGCACAAGCAGATGGGGCACCACCTGAGCTCCGTTGATAAGTCTGTCAGGCGGAAAAAAGAAAGGAAAACTGCCATCCGTGAAGCACTTCTTGCTGAGCGCAGTCAATCTGTGAACTTGTGAGTCACGTGCATATGAGTGTTTTGTTGTGTGTGTTAGCTGTGTGTGAGGGCTTCCCACAATCGTTCTTTTACTTATAATAAATGTGACTTGAATCGGATTCTTTTCAACCCAGAAATTTAACTAAAATCCTCCCAGTTCCGGTTCTAACAGTCTGCAGACAATAGCTAATAGTTGAGCACTATCAGTGTAATTATTTAAGATGAGACAAACAGAAGCAGCCACGATGTATACGCCTGGTAAACTGATTAAATAAAGCATGCATTTAAGCAATGTGGACATTTTTTATCGGATTTCTTGGTTTTGTATGTGGAGTTTTTCACAGATCCAATAAATTCAGCACGTCAGAAAGATTTAGAGGTGCAATGAGACACATTTTCTTCCTCTCATGCAGAGTTACACCTCGCCTCAGTGCTTTGTTCCACTGACTTCACATAGTTAATTGATTTATCTGGCATTATGGCATGAAAAAACAATGGAGAGGACCGACCATTAACCAGTCCGGTCATTGGGTCGGACTCATGCTGTATTTTTATTTTATAGCTCTAGTCAAGCTATATAAATGAAGCATTGGTGTCTAGCATTCTTGTGCTTGGTGTTGGATAATGGCCACAAACTCTGCAATTTCCCTGTATTAAGATATTAAGTGAAACATTTATTGGCCTATAGAAAGTTGAGTTAGTCATGAGGGAAGAGGGGGTTAAATGCCTCTATGTCTCCCAGAGTATTGGGGTTTGTTTGGATAGTTTACCCTCTATATGTGCTTATTATATAGAGGTCTCACTAAGGGACAGGTGTAGCAGCTGCCAATGCATTTTAGGCACTATGTGAATCCAGCAGTGCCTCATAATTATGCACTGGGCGTTAACATTTATGTGTCGCATAAACAAATGCTGGCAGGTTGCGTACATGCTAAATCTGGGGGGAAGGATTGCTTTAATTTGCTCACCAGTATTTTGTTTTTTTTTATTCCTCATATATCGGCATTAACTAGACCTTTTAACTATTCAATCTTTATTTTTTATTCTAATTTAATATTATCCTGAGAAGGCTGCTTAAATCTTATATGGATGATTTGCTAACACATGATGGGACCCTGAAAATATAGTGTCATTACTTTATTTACTCACACCTGACAGTGTTGTATGGCAAGGTCAGATGGACTAAAAAGGTGGCACAGGTGGCAGTTCCTCTCCAGGATAGCAGGAGGAGAGTCAGCAAAAGTGTCTGCAAAGGGAGCATCAGGGTGACTTATGCTAAGTGAAAAGCTAGCTCATTTAAAAGTTAGTGTTTTCTGTCCATTCGTGTGTCACACTTATAAGTAAACACTGGGATGCTAAGTTGCAATGGTTTGATTATATTATTTAGTTTCCAGCTGTGCAACTATCTCTCTGTTATTTCTGTATAAACTGCAGTGGTACTGGTTAGACTGTGAATAATTACCATAAAAAAAGATTAAATACTCTGCAGAGCTTAGAGATTCTCCAGTCTATTCATAACTTCTTCCCTTTTTTAATTGAGAGGCAACATAGAACTTTATCAAGGACAACTTTCCCACACAAAAGTAAAAATCTGCCCCCAAGGTTAATGGTAGCCTAAACGTGTTGAATATTTACCAATTCTCTGAAATGTGACAAGGATAAAATGACCATTAAAACGGATAGTAATCGCCTCAGAGGATGCGCTCTGCAGCGCGTTGCAAGACAAAATGGGGTCAACATTTTTCAGTTTATTAAAAAGTTAGACACCATAATGAGTACTTGCTCCATTAGCTGTAAGCTATAAAGTTGTTTTTATTGTAGCTGGATAGAATCAGCCAGATGGTTTCAACGCAGCCTTAATTGTCTTGTTTTCTCAGGTTTTTCTGGATATAGGCTCCCGCTGTGCTACATTGTTGAAAGCGGTTTATTCCCATCACCCAGTTTTTACTGATTGTGAGTTTCTCCATCAGTCACGCTGACAGGTCCTGACGTCTTACCAGATTGTTTCAGTCTCTCTCTGTGCCAAGTGAAGTTTTCTGGTTTGAAACAAAATATGTATTTGGAGCGAGCTCTTTCACTCAGGATTGCATCAATTCGTAAAACCCCTAATAACCACAATGACACAAAGTTTATTTTTGAGCAGTCTCGCCGACTCTAAATGAGACTTACTTTGCACTCGGTTTAATATTCTGGAACGTTTTATTGAATGGCTGCTCTGCCTGTAAATTTTATTAGAAGCTAATTAAAAAGCCAAAAAGATATTGAGCACAGAAAACTGGCTGTGATCTTCAGACGCCAATGCAATTTTAAGTTTGGAGTGATGGGAATGTTTGCGGTTTAATGAGAATGTGTGCACATGGATCTTCGCTTACAGTACGGATTTACATCACGTCTGAGGCAGACAGCAACAACATGCCATCACTCTACTATAGACAGAAAAAAGTTGCATTAAGTGAAAACTATGTGTCCCCTAATGAATCCATGCCATTTTGTGTAGTGTTTGTGTATCCATTAGTTGCTAATTGGTTAATTAGACTGTAGATGTGCATCTGATTAGCTGTCATTAGACTTCCTTGGGGCATCAGGGGGATCAAACAGCCAGCGTTGTAAGTTTGCTCACAAGCATTTCTCAAAATGCACTTTATATGATCTCATGTGCCATTAACAAGGGAAAACAAAAAGTTTTCATGTTGCCCATGCTGTGTGTGTGTGTCTCTGTGTGTGTGTGTGTGTGTGTGTGTGTGTGTGCACATGAGCCCAGACAAGCTCATGCATTATGTTCCCATTTCCTTCTCTCCACATG